>VWZD01006658.1:226098-541095 GCA_013396695.1 Sakesphorus luctuosus | reverse complement strand
AAGAAAGAAAATCGAAAGCGTACACTTTAATCTCGTACAGGTAAAACTTAATCTATTTAAGTGAATGCAAAATATGAATATTCACAATGCTATCAGCAATCTCTAAGGCTCAGGGTCTGGATCCCAACTGAATCTCTATTAATATCCAGTATTAAATCTTAAAAAGAGATTTTATAAAATAATTTTTAGTATTATAAAAATACCAGAAGTATTATATTACCATTTTTATGGCATAAAATGTTTGAATGTAAGCTACTTCCACTGAAATGACACAATTATATTGACACAATTCTGCTGGTCAGGAGAATCTCTTCCTTTATGACTGTTCTTGTTCCACAAGTTAGTAGGAGCTTGGTTATTACCTTAAACTAAAGAAAATGGGTTCAGCTCTGGAGGTCCAGAGTTCACTGCTTTTAAACGTTTTTTCTAATATTTCATTCAATATTTCATTCACATCTCTAAAAAGACAAACACAAAACGTCAAAGATGTGTAACTAGACTATAGGCTGTATTAAATATATTTTCCTGATAATTACATGTAGATTGTTTATACTTTTTTCCCTAAGCACAGATACCCTATCTAATTGCATGTCATTAAAATAAGTCTTTCTGTCTTAAACAACTAGTGCATTGTAAAACTGCTCATTTAAACTATTGAGAGTTTATATGCACTAAAAGTAACAAGCCTTTTACTTACTGGACATCTTTAATATCCTGTGTATCTTTCCCTGTGTAAGCTGAGTCTCTGTTGTGACATAGAGTGGTTTCTAACCAAATTCATTGCCTTCCAGTGGGCTGCACCCCTGAATGAGAATTTGCAAGCAAGAAAACTATTGAAAGGTCAATGGGTAGAAAGAAAAAGCCCGCTGAACAGAATGGCCCTTGTCCCTTCTGCCACATCAAGTTACTGACTTCCTTGCTGTCTCCATGCATTCATTTGCATAACAGAGGGGATCACGTGGCCTTTATTACAGTGAATTGAATGTAAATCACCACTGAAACATAAAATACATCCTAGAGAACAGTCTGAGCACTGGCATAAAAATGAAGGGGCCAATGCTGCCTGGGGCCTGGAACATGTGACACTTAATTCCTCTCACCTTTGTAAGGACGAATGAAAGGGTGCTCTTAATTATTTTCCCAATTTCATAAATGTGATCTGTTCTCCTAAAGCATGTAAATATATCAGTGAAGAGCTGCATCTAAAATTTTTCCAGTTACCACTGGTCAACGAGGTTGGAAGTAAAAATCAGTATAAATCAAACCACAATTCAACTTGGTACAGTGACTAAAGTAATTCAGAGGCAAGAACAAATAAGGATGCAGGCAGAGAAGAGGACTAGAACAATTTATGTAAGATACAGAATTCGGAGGAGGTTTTTTCAGCTTTGGCTTTGCATAAAAGAAGAAAAGTTAAAAGAGAAAACTAAAATCCTGATAAAAATGGAAAATATTGAGGAGAATGTGAAGAACAATACATTAATCATAAAACAGAGATCAAATGTATGGAAATAATTGAAGCAGCAGACTCATGATTCCTGATGAGGCAAAACAGTCACAAACTTAAGTCTATGTTCCCACAGAAGCTAAAGCCATGAATGAAATTTTGCCTGTGTTTAAGTGTTTAATTAATCCTATAGTAATCATAGTCTCCTCCTTCAGCTTGCACTGAGCCATAGGATTCACTGTATCATAGGAATGTAGATGGCTCAATACTTCGAAATACTACTTTTATTTAAGTATACCAAGCCCACACTTAGACACAATTCATCTTTAATGTTTTTCTAACTGTTTTTACTTGAACGATCTTAGTAGTACTGGGCATTGATCCAATAAACATGAACTTGTTCAAGGGTAGAAAACGGTATATGAGATCCTCCTTAATATTTTCCTTCTCTATTTTACCCTGTCAATCTAAGCAAAAAAATAGCTTAATTTTTCCCCCAGCATCCCTGAATTGTTTCACATATAAAGTGCAGCAAAAAAAGTAAAAGAAAATTGTTTTGGAATTTATGCTACCATTTCCCCCTGATAATGACTTTAGGAACAGTAAAATTGACAGATTTTCTTACCAAAATAACCCAGAAATAAATGTTAAGTGTTTAGTCTCTTTTAAAAACAAAAACCACTCAATAACTCTAGATTGTCAAATAAATGTGCTTTATGTATAGTCATGATGTTCCTATCTGAAGTGAATTAAAAATTTATCTTCGGCAAATATATCCTAGTGGTTTTGTAAATGTGTTTCTGAGGATGAGACTAATTACATCCATTGATGTGAATAATACACAATCAATACCCACTTTCCTTTCTAAAAGGATTAATTAAAATCCATTCTACAACTAGGATTTTGTTGTTATTATTTTAAAACCCAGCATAACAGGCAATTAAAACTGGAACAAAGAAAAAATGAAATCGAAGAGAGAAGGAGCAGAAGGCCTTTTACTGAAAGCTGTAACAAAAACAAGAAATCCCAAATGAGATGAAAAAGAGTAGCCAAGAGCAACAAAAGCTAGATCCTAAGGTCTAGTTCCTGCAGTCTTTTAGCATCTCACATTTAGCTCATGCCACAGAACATACTGCAGGATTTTGGACATGTTTGCAAGATCAGGCATCAGCCATTCAGCTTGGCTGTAGGTTAGTAGTAACAATGGCTACTAAAATAACATTTGAAATAACCATGTAAACTCCTGAAACTCCAGAGATGTTTCCATTCTCTAAAACTAATGATAGCTTAAATTACTCACAGTTTTTTGGGGGGTTTTCTTTGGATATTTAATTTAAAATACTGTGGAACCATTTATTAAAATGTGTTTTCCAAGAAGCAGGAAGAAGAATGATACCTTTTTCAATAACAGTCTCTGTTTAATTCAAATACTTTTAATTATTAAAAATAATCAGGATGGGATATTATTCCAGTGTTGTTGTAGCTGCTAAATTATAAAGCTGTATTTCAATGAATAATCCCTTTAAACACTGTGAAGCCTGGACAGATTTAGACATGGCATATGGCACATGTTAAACCCACCTGTTGAGCTGGGTCCAGTTATTCATGGGCAGGACAGTGGATCTATCTGCTCTCAGGTAAAATGGTTACCTTGCCATGGAAGTTAAAGATTTTCTTTTATGTTAAATGACCCTTTCAGGGTGGCACCAAGACATCCCTGTACCATAGCAAAGATGTTTGTATTTTCAATGTATCTGCTGGATAGTTCTCTGAGTCCAGGAGTGTTTAAACCAATGCAGCACCACAAGAACACTAGGAGGAACTAAAATAGAGCAGAAGACCTTATTCAAGACCCTTAGTCTGGAATGAACTTTATGCATATTAAACTCAATGTTAGTGCTAGAAAACATTTTGGCTCAAGAAAATTCTGCAGTTAGTTTTGAGTATTATAAACTTAAAGCTATGTGCATACCTAAGTATGATATCTAAACAGATTGCAAGATCTAACCTACATGTACTGGACTTCTTGGAAAGCATTTCCAAAAACTTAATGTGCCATAACGAGGCATTTGGTTCTTGTTTTTCTGGTGTTAAGACCTCTAAATTTATCAGCCAAATTTGACTATATTGCCACTGTAGTTGTAATCTACACAACTCTAAGAATATGCTCACTAAGCAGGTAGCTAACAGATAAATTCTTTTGTCTGGAATCTCACCATAAGCAGTGAAATTTGTTTTCTGGAAAATGAGGTAAAATTATCTAATAATTCTGTGAATAGCAGAGAGAAACTGTGAACCTGAATGTAGAATCTGGACTAGCTCACAAGTGAATATGGGGGAACAGTGCTAGTAACCTTCAGGTGTCTATTGACATCAAAAAGGAGCCATATGTCCCTCAGATGAACATACAGTACTTGCATTAGCTGGCTGGATGGGCCTTTGAATTCTGTCACAGAAAAAATCTAGAGCATATGTGACACTTTCGATTCAAGAGGTAAGAAGATGGAGCTGCTAGAAAAGACCTAATGTGTTACTGTCATGAAGGAAGTCAATAATCTGTCTCCTTTAAACACATTATTCCTTTTCTTCAAGTTCAGAAGGATCAACCATTTCAAAGTAACTTCTTATTTGAATTAGAGAACACAGATAAGTATAGAAACTGGAATGTTGACAATCTCTTTTGCTCATTTAGAGCATAACCTGGAATTACAGGGCCTTCCTCCACAGTACGCTCCCAAGTGCCTTAGAATCATATAGTCATAATTCAGGTTGGAGGGGACCTTCAGGGCTTATCTAGTTCAACTGCTTCCTCAAACAGGCCTAATCAGATCAAGTTGATCAGGGTCATAACCAGGGGAATCCTGAACATCCCACATATGGAGATTCTACAACTTCTTTGAGCTACCTAGTCTGGTGTTTGACTACCCTCATGGTATTTTTTTCCCCTTTTATCTAAAATCTGGAATTTACCATGTTGCAGTTTGTGTCTGTTGGCTCTTATGCCACCATTGTGCACCTCTGAGAAGAGGCTAGCTCCATTTTCCAGTCCTGTCCTGCAGGCAGGAAGTCATAAACAGCAACAAGGTCTGCTTCTAGCATTCTCTTCTCCAAGATGAAAATATCCAGCTTTCTCAGCCTCTTCATGTGCATAATCTCTCCAGCCCCTGGCTGTTTTGAAGGCCTTTTGATTGATTCTGTCCCATTTATCATTATTGTTCTTGTACTGGAGGGAGCCCAAAAGTGGTCACAGTACTCAGATGAAGTCTTATGAAAGATACTTCCCTGACCCTCTTGTTAGTAACAGCTCAAGACAGTGTTGGCTGCCTTTGCTGCAAGGGCACATTGCTGACTCATATTCAAATTGCCCACTAGGATATCCAGATCTTTTTGTGCAGAGTTGCTTCAAAACAGCTCCCAGCCTGTAGTGTTGCATAGGGCTATTCCTTCCCAGATGCAAGACCTTGGGATTGCTCTTGTGGAGCTCTCCATGAATAGCAGCCCTGCCCTCCAGCTGAATTCAGCTTTTGAAATGCAATGAAAGAATGTAAAAGCTAGAGAGCTACAGTGGGAAAGAAGCCCAATGCTTAGAAGCTTCTCAAGGGAAAATGAGAGAACCAGATGGAGATGATAGTTTTAGTTACCTCTAGAAGTTACTCACAATGGGAAGCAAACATTATAGAAATGCTTAGTTGGCTAAATATTTTCCTATCAGCAGTAAGAAGCTGGTTTGGTCTTCTGTCTTATTATCATGAAAAACAGTATTTGTGCTGATTTCTTAACATGTGTTGGCAACTTGCCTTATGAGATTGGTATCATATGTTATTATATTTGTATTTGCTTCCCACAGCATTTCATTTCTGTATCTGTTTTGATTTGATGACAGGCACCGTTCTAAGTCACAAACTAAAATGGAGTCTTTATTACACAGTTCTATTTCCCCCAGAGGAGACGTCTGGGAACGCTCATAGACCAAATGAGCAGTATTCTGCAACTGATGTACCTAAACTCATTTTGTACTGAAATCTTCTGAGAAGGGAGGGTCTGAAAGCTAGAGTGACCATCTGGATTTATCTAATTCTTCAAATTGTTTTATTGGGTGAAAACCAAGTATTAGGGCAAGCCTTCTAAGCAGTTGCATTGCTAACTCTTTTGGCTCGGTAGATTCTATGAATCCTTAAGGCTTTTAGGGTGTATAATCTCTAATAGTTTGTCACTGCTTCTCATCAGAATGGTGTTCCCTTTGCAAAATATGCAACCTAGGGCTCCATAGAAACCATTTGTGATCAGGGAATGTGGCTTTGGGACAAACTTCCAAGATAGTCTAAGCAAATTTGGCCTCATGCTGCTATTAGGAATTCTGCAAGTTTTCACACCCCATTTAGAAATCTCAGACTCAGATACTCCTTTTTTACATGAACAAATCAAAACATTTAGAATAGTCAAATCAAGTGAACAAAACACCTTCACAAAAGAGCATAACACAGGAGGAAAACTCTATCAGGTCCATACAGACTGACTTACGTGTAGGATGCTCAGCTGTTGCAGTTAATGCATGGCACTACTAAGCCACAAATTATTCAAGAAGTGATTTTTCCAGTACACAACAAATACCACTAATGATTAGTGATCTTAGGAATGTGCTCTCTGTAGTACAGAAAGGATGTTGTTATAGTGATATAATCCCTTCACATGACCTATAGCATGAACTTCTGTGTTTGGTGAATGGAAGACAAAGGAACACATATAAATTATTTTCAATTCATCTTCCCTTATATGTTGCACAGTGTCTTGTTGACTATTACATCTTAGAAGCTGACATAAAACAGCCTCATCTGTGGTATCTTCCCATTGACTTTGCTTTCACTGGAGTCTCTTCCTGTATCATAAAAAAGGTTTTAAAAGGAGAAAAATAGGAAATGTTCTGAAATCCTTACTTTTGTCATTCCCTAAATATATAAGAAGCCGCCTCTTGGCTATGGCACAAGTATCAGCCAACCAAGTCTAAGCATAGACTTGGACACAGATAAGTTTTCAGCCTCTTAACAAGGAACAGTAACTTTAAAACAATTAGTAAACATAATCTAAATAGTTCTCCAAGCAGCTCTGTGGATTGGGTAAGACTGACTCCTGAGATGGTTTTCCTAACATTTTGGTGGAGTGCCTGCACTGGACTACCCTGGCCAGGAAAGCAGTATGAGTTTCATAGAGCTGTTTGAGAGAAGTGGAGAATGATTTCTTCCTTAAGACACCTTTTACAGTGGAACTGCTGGATTTGGATGCCACCAGGGGTTGACTTGCCCTTCCACAGCAGAAAGGATGGACTATGAGGCACATGCTGGATGAGAGGCTGATCTTTGGAACCTGTGGAGTCCAAAGTCTCTTCTGCTTTACGGTCAGAGATAGCGAGGTCAGTGGACAGCTGAGTAGACTTCAATCATGAAGCTGAAAGAACTGACAAGTGGTGTCTACGTAGGTGTGGCTCCCACCCTTCCTCTTCGCCCTTCAACCTTGCTGGGAGGAATCTGGGGTGTGACTGCAGCTGTGGAAGCAAAGACATGGCACCATTTCATCAGCATCTGAAAACTGCATTCTTTTCACCTACCACTGAAAAACATGCAACAAGGTGCTCTGTTGCACGATGATGGCAGTGTTACAAACAGGATCTTTGATCCTACCAGTACTTAGGGTGCTTTTTTCCCCTCCCAAATGTGCTTGACAACCTACAAGACCTAATTCAGTACAGTTACTGTAAGTCCATGTAAATTTGCTATTTTGCCTTCTTCTGGTGACCTTACGACTTGAAAGTCACCTATTTTTTCCAAGTGTCTATTGCCCACGGGTGAATTCAGCCTGCTAAGGCAGGGTCTGCCTACACAATGGATGAGTTCCGCAGCCAGAGGACAAGGACCACAAATGCAGTGGGTCAGGACCCCGCAGCCAAGCTGAATCTGCATTGGCGTGTGGAAACCCAGCACCAGAGTATCCTCTTCCATTAACAACAGCAATATTCGCGTTACCAAGGAGTTTTGTTCAGTTTTTTCCCAGCAATTTTGCCTCACTTAATCTCTACTTTGAGGCGGGGAAAAAAGCGCAATATCCTCAGCCAGCTGGTAAAGGAGGACGGAGGCGGCAGACGCGGGAATTCCGGGGCTCCCCGGCGGGGCAGGGCGGGCGCGGCTGCGGGCCCGGTTCGGGCCCCTCCGGTGCGGTCCGGGGCGGAGGCGCCGCCGCTGCGGGGNGCGCAGAAAGGTGGGTGCGGGAGCGGGCGGGCGGGGGACCCCAGCCCTGGGGCGCTGCTGCTGCTGCGGGGGCAGCGCCTGCCGCTGGTCCCCGTCGGGATTGTGGCCCCGCACCGCGGAGCTGCCCCTGCCCGGGCAACAAAGCGCGAGAGAAGAGCTCCGTTTCTGAAAAAAAACAACCAACCAACACCCCCCTCTCCCCCAACAAACCCTTTCGTTCCCCCCTGCTCCCCCACGCCGCAGGGAGGCGGCGGCGGCAGAGCCTGCCCGGGGGCACGGCCGCCGGGCCGGGAGGCAGCTCGGGGCGCTGCGGGGCACAGTGCGGGGTTTGCCTTCCCGAGCAGCACCGTGTCGGGGCAGGGTTTGCCCTCCCGAACAGCACCGGGTCGGGGCACAGTGCGGGGTTTGCCTTCCCGAGCAGCACCGTGTCGGGGCAGGGTTTGCCCTCCCGAACCGCACCGTGTCAGGGCGCACTGTGTCGGGGCAGTTGCCCCAGACCCGCTGGGGTTTCTGCTTCACGCTCTGCGAAGTGGTTGGTGTGAGCCTGGGGGCGGGTAAATGGGAGATTCTGCTTGCTGCGAAAATAACCTTACACGAGTGTGTAGAAGCGCATGTAGGCGTGAGAGTGACAGGGTAGGGTAGGATTTTTTGGTTGTTTAGAGAAATCGGCGCGATTTCTCCTCCTCGGATGGAATGAATGATCTGGCTTCAGCACTTTCAAAATTACGAGGCACAGTTTGGTCACTTCATGGCAGAAGATCAGAGGGTGCCACAGGAACTGTCACTTTGATCATGTGCTTGGGAGAAAGTGGTGGGAGTGTTTTGACAGCATCTTGAAACTTTTGCCTCTGTGAGTACAGGGATTGAGAAGATAAATTTTATAGTTTTCAATTTGTTTTGCTTCATGCACTGGTCTTGCATAATTTCAGAAACTTATCTCTGTTTACACGTAACTTTCTGTACATCTCAGAGATAGAAATATGATTCAGTGTCACAAATGCTATATTTAAATGCACAAAAGCAGCAAGCAAACTATGCACTCTTCTGGTTTTACATTTTAATTAAATATTTAACAAATTAATTAATAAAAACTTTTATTTTCAAATGGAGAAAAGTCAGAGATATGTCCATAAAGCAAATTAGTCACATGGACTTTCCTATTCCTTGTAATTCAAGATAATTGCATTTAAGTATGTTTCTATACACATATGAAGTTAATGCTAATAAGCGTTTGCCATACCTGATTTTGTTTTGTTTTGGCAGTGAAAAAGACCCATTTGCTTTTGAGAAGAAATTGGGCAATTTTAACATTGAGTCTTTTGAGGGTTGCTGCTGGCTGAGTGAGTCAGGCAGGAACAAGGTGTTAGTTCCTGCTGTAGGAGCATCACGCTCCAAATACTTGTGCCTGACCTGACTGACACTTGTCTGACCTTTTGGCGGGCAGACTGACTTTGTTATTCCAGGAGAAAACTGAAATAACCATGGGGGTAGGGAAGAGTCATTATTTTCCTCCAAATGACTGAGTGGAATTGGCTCAGTGAGTTGTCAGGGGTGCCTTAGAGGGGGTGGGACCATGCAGCAAGAAGTGGCACTGCGTGCAGAGCAGGCTTTTCACTTTGTCTTTCTGTACTTTGAGAAACCACTGAAGAGCTCCTACCCGGAATTTCAATCCACAGTGTCCCTCTAGTTACTATGTAACTTTTGCATAGAAGTCTTGCTTTTGCGCAGGAGGGCAACCTCTTCATTTACAAGCTTCATCTTACTTGGTAACTAAAAGCAGAACATATTTTAAGGCTGGGGTCTCTGGTGTTGTCAAATACAATGCTTCAGTATGAGAAACTGTTGGAGCTTTTTAGAAAAGTTCTGCTTGTGAGGTACTGTTTCCTTGCCAAAATATTTTCATTTATCTTATTCCAGAGGAGGTTGGGGAGCCCATATCCTGGATCTTTAAATGCTGGCGTAGTTCTAATTTGGGTAAGGACCCCCATACAGAAATGAAACTGCTGCTTTGCTCGTGAAGGGTCTGCACAAAGTTGTTACTCAATTAGAGTATTAAATACATGCACAGGTTTCTAAGATAATGTGTTGATTGACAATGAAAGTAACCGACTTAGGAAATGCCACAGTTACAGTTGCTTTTAAGTTCTTACAAAAGTACAGTGAGTGATGCTATGTAGGAACCTAGTCTTATTCATTATGTTAGGGAGACCGATCCTCTGTTAATAAGCAACTATTCGGGTTTTTTCCTACTGTTCAGCAGGTCTAAGCTTCACATACTGCATAGTATTTAAATATTTTTCTAAAGATAGAGTTGTTTTATTTCTCACATGCTTTTCTGTAGAGCATCTCCCTGATATGAACTGATTTAAAAATACCAGTATGGTTTTGGTCAGTGTGAAGCTTGTTTTTAATATTGGGTTCTCCTCCTCTCCTCCCAGATGGCAGCAAACTTAGAAATTAAAAAGCGCAGGTATTGTTGTGGTGAATATGTTTTTTACTTAGTAGCCCATGGTATTACCTTACAGGATTCAAGAGGGATTTTTTTCAGCCTATCATACTTTAAATTATTCAGTGTATGTAATTCAGCATTCCTTGGTAAAGGGTTTGAACTTGAGCATTTTGTTGTCACGAAAAATTCTGAACATTTTGTCTTAGCTCCATCACCTTCAGAAGGACCCTGTGCTGCATTTCAGTGTCGCACACTGGGGACTGTCCAGCCAATGGATGTGCAAGTCAGCTCTTGGGATTTTTGAAACGGTGGCTCTAGCTCCTGGTTTCAAGGAAATTGATATTTGAAAAATACTTAAAGTGTTTTATTTGTTTTTTATGTAATTAAGCAGGTGTGAATGAAAGCAAGCCAGTGCCATGTAAGCTTCCTGCTCTTTGTGGGCTGTGATTTGAGAAACAGTGCTCTTAGCAGATGCTTAGCTATTGATATAAATTTGCTATGGCCTATTCATTAGCTAAGTTTAACCTCTTTTTTATTTATTTATCAAAACACAGCTACACAAGAAATGATTGCTTAGCTTTCATCAAAGTAAAAGATGAATAATGTCTCGGTTACTGTGCAGGTATGAAGCTTGTAGGGTCTGTGGAGCAAGAACTTTGTTATCACACATGTAGTGTGGTAGCCATCTGCCACGATTCCTAGTGGATACCAATGTACATATAAAATTGGGAAAAAAGCCTAAAGTTAAAAGCAGCCTTTGATTCTGAAGTTGATTCCCGAGTTACCTGAAGCAGATTTATTTAGAATCTTTTATTTAAAAGAAATTAGTGCTGGATGCTTGTTTTGGAATATGATTCCCATATTTTCTTCTAAACAGATAGCAGCCCACCAAAATATTGTTGTAACCTCAAACATCATTGAAGAAAATGCAAGAAGGTGATTCAGGACTTTAGCTTAAAAATGTTTGCTTCAATGTAGAAGAGAAAAAGAATTTTTTAATGTATGCTGCTGAGTTACCATGATCTGAAAAGCCAAGTGAAAGAGTTAATGACTATGCGCATTGAGCCTAATGAAGTAGTTTTCCATGGCCTCATGTTTTGTGACTGAACTTCAGTATTTGTGGATCCTTTGCGTGTTCCCTGTTCCTTTTCAAATCCCCTGTGTGCTCTCCCTCTCTCTCTGCAGTGCTCCTGGTCTCACCTCTGGTTGTCCAGTAGACAGTGGTGGCTTTGACTGGGCCCAGTCAGAATTAGGCACATACTGATCCATCAGTCTTAATCTGGGGAGAAGAAATCGGGCAAAGAGAAGAAGGCTCTAGCTACATACCCATAAGCTGAGCAAGAGGGAGGGAGAGACTGTAGCTCCCCCTCAATGTCCTGGAAGAGATGGGTTTTTGTGGGGAACAGGGGACTGACAAGGGTTCCAGCTGCCAGGGTAGCCCATTGCAGGTGTTTTTTTCCTGCTGCAGAGAGCTCCTGGCATGTGAATATAAAGCACTGCCACAAAACCATCTGCTACATGAGCAATTGTCCTGTGTTGCCATTCATAGGAGTGCCATTTCCTATTCTTGCTAAATTAGATTGGGTGGTGTCTCATTGCCCCTTGTATCCGTTTTCCTTGGCTGGGCACATCTGGGAGGAAGGGAGTCACAGCCAAACCCATAAGGAATTATTTTGATTAAAAAATCCCTGGATTTTTGGATGAGAGATCTGTGATCCCTTGAATTCATATCAGAGTGTTTTATGATGAAGAGGGCAGAGCTCTAATGAGCTATTTGGCTTTGCTAATAGGACAGTGTTACTTAAGACTGCAGAGTGTTTTGAAGATGCAGTTGTGCAAGTAGAGCCTCTTGAGGATTCAGGGATTGGTACCATGTAGGCAGGAGTGCTGAGGCAAATCCCTTTCATCCTTGAGTTGGAAGAATTTTTCAAGACCAAGGCTTAAAGTTTTGCCAGGCTTGTTCAGGTTTTATGATGCTCTTTTTCACTTCCCAGCACTGGCCTTGAAGATAGATTTAGTGAGGAGGAGGAGCAGTGCTCTAGAGAATTGTGTGGAGGAATGCTGGTCCTGGGGGGAAGTGAGCTGTATATTGGAAGTATAGACCTAAAAAGGGTGAACAGTCTTTGCTTTTGAAAACAAAAATCTCTGAAAAGTTATTTTCCATCCTTTATTTAATGAGTCTTATTTGAAGTGGCTAAGTGGGTCTGGTGGGCAGGAGGTACATACATATGTTCTGCAGAGCCATCCTTTCTGGGGGGTTGTTCAGCCCAGCTCAGCTTCAGGAGTCTGTTGAGGTTGTGTTGTCCTGGTCTGCTCCTGTAAAAGCAAGCAAGAATCACTGTTTTGTGTAAATACTCTGACAGTTCTCATACTTGATCTCCGAATGTACTGCATTTGGGATTGAAGCAGTACAATGCATATTGCTGTTATATAGATACGTACGTATGTATATATGNTGCTCTCCTTTACACCACAGGACACCCGTATATGTGTGTGTGTGTGTATATATATATATACACACACACACACACAGACACACGTGTGTGTGTACATGACTGTAACAATAAAGCATCTGAGCTCCTGTTAAAAAGGTAATGTAAATGTTCTCTTAGAAGCTTGTATGCTGTTACTGTGTGCATCTCAAGCCAGTGACCTTCTAGCATGTTCGTGCAGTCTTCAGGAAGTTTATTTTCCTGCTACTGAGTGGAGATGTTCACCTTTCAGATTTGCAGCACTGTTTTCTTATGTTATTCATGTAAGAGAAAAATAATGTTTTCTGTAATTCTGCCACCTGCTTTATACTCTGGGAAATGATGCATTAGGTTTTTAATGTGATCACTGGTGTTCTGTGTAGTTTCAGTCATCAGCTAGTTAAGCTCTGCCTTGACTGCATCAGCTTTCATAGCTCAGATAGTCATCAGTTCAAATGCAATCCTTGTTGCAATTGCTGCTCAGCATATTGTGTAATGTTTCCATATTGGTTATTTTATCTGCATTTTAAAAGGCTTTTCACTAAGCTGTTCCGTGTCACCCCCACTTTTGTAGCTGCCTTGTGTGCTTTGGGGAAAGCACTTGGGATGTTTTTTTAGCATCTGGAATTTGTTTTGTAGTTAAAGGATTCCCTTCTCCTGCATTTTCTGATTAAGTTGATTTTAGATTAATTTATTTAAATCAAATTTTATGGAACAGTTGTGGTGTTTTGATTTCAAATTAGTGGTATAGTTGAAACCATTTTCCAAGCATGGAGTGTGGATTTGTTAATAAACTGAGATTAGGGGATGTGGGGAGGGAGAACAGTAGTAATGTTAATGTAAGAGGCCATGTAGTAACTTTCATTAAAATAGGATCTATAAAATTTGCAGTGCTGGCTTTTTTTATACCAAGTGGTGGGTGTTGTTTGTGAAGCCTGTTCATTAATGTGGCGAGACTATGAAACAGCAGATTTTGCTCAGCTCCATTGTTCTCCTTCCACAGTTTGAGCTGTGCTATTCATACTCTACTTAAGCTTGTTGCTTGATAATTGAACACTTTTTATGTTATTGGAGTCTAAAATTATACTTGAAAACGTAATAGTGATTTGACTTTTGGACCACAGAATAACATTGATTTTGAAAATGGCTTCTGTTGGATGAATTCTTTGTCTAGTACTTGAAAAAGAAAACAAACCCAAGCCCTTGCATGGTAAGAAATACTTAACCTGTGCTGTTTCTTTTTGAGCATGTAGTTCCTGCTGTTTTCCTCTATGACCACTTAGTTCCCCTTGGTGAAGAGTTGTAAAGGATAACATTTCTTTATGTTGCTGTAGTCCTCAAAAATGAAGTTAAAGCAGATAGCTCATACCTGTTCAGCTGTCTCAGTTACTTCAATCAGTTGGACCTTAGAGTTGGAACCCAGTCACTGCGTACTGCTTATAGCATTTAGATGCTTCCTGTTGGCATTTCTTGCAAAATCTCTGCTTGTAGTTGTCCCTTCTGTTTGGGTTGGATTCCTTTTTTATTCTGCAAATACTGTGAGGTCGTCTATAGGTTTAGTCCAGCAAACAGCTGATGGGTACTAAAGCTCTGTTATCTCTTTGACTTTGGTGAGATTAGTTGCATCCTGAAAAGCAAACTCATCAATGTTTATCTCTGCAATAAATGACAACTGATACTTGTAAATACTTTGTTCCAGTGAGACTGTGATTGGAGTTCACCTCTCTAGCTGTAAAACAATTGAAATATGTTTGCAGTAGCAACATAAAATATAAAATAAAAGTGCATGGACCGCCCAAAGTGCAAGGATTCTTAGAAGCTGTTGGCAATTGTTTTAAAAAGGTAAACTGTTTTGAAGAGAAAGGGTTCCTGGAAGCAGAATATATGTAAATGGGGATGGAATAGACGTGTACATGTCAGATGCTTGCTTTTAATGTTTACTGACGTGAAGAGGATGTTTTGGCCTGTTCACTGGTCTCTGTACAACTGGTGTTCTGCATTGTGACTCAGGTAATCCTTATTTTCTTGCAGTTAGTTGATGGCTGATCTTAACAACCTCTGTTGTTAGTGTCTCATTGAAAATACTAATTCTGTCCTAGTAATAGGAATTCCATGCATCTTGTTTTTGAATGGTATCATAGTTGGGAACGTTCCAGTTCTTCACCATTGTTACGATAGTGTACATAGTGAATGTTACTGTGTAAGCTGAATCAAGGTTATGAACTTAGTGGTGTCATCCTTGGCAATACTAGGACGTGTATTTTTAAGAATGTCTGAGAAACAGATGGTGTAGTGGTGGTGGCTTGTTTGTATTTTGTTTATTTGTTTTCCCTCCCAGGTGTTCAAAGCATGCTAGCTTTAAAAATAGTTAAAATTTTTCTCTCTCAAGATACTACTGCTCAAGTCTGAAATTGAGGGCAAATTCTAAATTCCCTTTGGTTAGAATAGAGACTAGCCAACTGTAAGTAGTTATGGTATACAAGAAATCATGCTTAAAAGGGCCCTTCTGGTCTTTCTGTAAAATAACTTAGGAATTAGGATCAGAGAAGTTCAAATTTGGCACTTTTTACTCTTTGAGAGATACTGACTGGAGGTTTTTGATTACGTAGTTTTGATTTGGGTTTTTCCTTTTTTTTTTTTAAAGGAAATATTTCTCTGGTGCTGTATTATAGCAGTTTTGGTAATTGTAGTATTAAAGAAAAAAACCAAACAGCTATTTTAAAATTTTTTTATTCTGTTCTGTGTGGATGTCTTTGGTTTTGTTAACATTTTTCATTGTTCAGTTTTAAGTAAGTATATTAAATTTTAACATTGCTGCATTCTTTATTATGTGAAAATTCAACTCCAGCGAAGGGATGGGAGGCTGCCTTATTAACCATATTCCAGAGATCATGTATCATTTATGTACTGAAAAATGAAAATAGAATCAATAATCAGATCATCTGTATGCTTTATTAAACACTTCCCTTTCCACTTTATAACTTCCCTTGTTAATCACCACCTCTAAACCATCTTCCCAGATTTTTGAAGTTCTTTCCAAATTTACTTTCAGCTCAAGGAAGAGATTTTGTCATCCAGGACTGGAGTAGTTTCCATCAGAATGACAATCCTTGCCAGCTGCTGATGGTTGGATTGTCAGTCTTGCTGAAATTCTATGTATTGTGCATGAGACCACTGGATTCTCTTTTTAAACTTTTTCCTTCACAATGGTTCTTTAGAAAATATGCTAATTGTATCCATTCTTTACTTGAAGTGCTGTCAGAGGTAATAATTTGATACATCCTTGAGGAATATTATTAGTGGTGGAAAAGGGAGCTTGAAAAGCTTGGCATGCTTCTGAAAATGATTGTGAGCAGATAACTCTTTTGTCACAGTTTCTAAAAAAGATGATGGTGGGAGAGCTGCCCAGAGTGATGCTGTCAGTCATATTACACTAGTCCTGTGTATGTATGAATTAGGAAAGCAACGGAGACAGAAGGTGAATGACAATGGTGCCATTTCACGTGATTACTTCTGAGATTTTGTAGCTTTTGACTCTGAAAGGATGGTTTGCTGCACATTTAGCACGTATGTGGAGTATGTTGTGCATGTCTGTGTGCCAGGAAGTCCACAAAGGTTTTTGTAGCTGGCAGCTGCTGCATGTTTAGCAGGACTGTAGCCAGTTAAATCTGTTCATTTTAACTTTGCTCCAAAATGGTTCAGATATGGGGAAAAACATTGTTCACAGTGGTGAAAAGAAGCTAAAGGTGCTTAATTTTTCTTTTACAAATCTGTGAATTTTGTGGTAAAACAAGAAGCCCCAGACCACATTATCTGTTAAATTCTATTTTAGTACAATTGTGTACAGGTGTCAAAATACATCTCATTATCACAAGGGTGGAAAGAGGGGTGCATTAAATTTATTGCTTTTGAACACTTAGTGCAAAGCCCCAGTGGTGACCAGTTTTTATCTTTTTCTTAAGTATATTTGAAAAGATTAATAAAGCATATGCATTCCTTTTTCTCTTTGTTTTTAAGAGCTGTTTTCAAGTTCTCCAGTTCTGTTACACAAAACATCATTTTCTTCTTGCTACAAAGAAGGCACAGCAAAGCTGATTGACAGGTTTAAAGTTTACAGATAGTTTATACTGAAGCTTCACAGACTACTGACTTCCTACAGGCTCTTGCTATAATTTTTGTGTTAATTTTGGCACTTAAAGTTTAAATTTACTTCCATCTTCCTAGTTAATATTTCTATTATTCAGTAGTACTTGTTTATTTTGTTGATTGTATTCATAAAGGGTCAAAAGTGTGAAAATATCTTTGTTTTAAGGGAACATTACAAGGCAAAACTAGGAATGAATGGCCTGTTAGAACAGATTGTGTATTAAATTTTATGGTGCTGGAATTAAGCCAATGTATTCAAAATAGAAAAACTACAAACAGTTCCCATTGTAATTATCAGAAAATGAATGTTAGAAATCAGGATGATGCTGTATGTCACACTGGGATAAGGAAATACTGCTGTAGAGATGTGGAGTGTTACTGTTTTATCAGTTGGACAAGAAACTTTAAAGAGGATTAGAAACTGATTTTTAAAGCCACTGTTCTTGGTGCAGCTGTAGGGTGCAAATAATTACAACTGGGTTTTGAGTTTTTCTTTTTGAAAGTATTGACGTGCCCTGCGGTTTATTTTGTGGTTCAGGTACTCAAACCATCAACTTCCTTCCTGCTGGCTTCTGTTGATTCCATGGTAGCCAAAAATTGTTTTTACCTCTGGCTGCTGCCGTCTCACCGTCTCCTCCTTGTCCCTGCCTTGCATCCTCTGCACTGTGCAGGCTCTAGTGACTATTCAGCCATGGCCATGCCCTTACATGCAAAATGCAGGTGGAATGGTCACCTGGGCATGGAATTGTGGAGCAGCTCAACAGGGGTATGAGGAGCATGGAGCAGGGCAGGAAGTGGGAGGTGCTCATGGAAGGCAAGGTGATCCTGCAACATATCTGGGCCCCTCAGTTCAGGAGAGATACTGAGGGGCTGGAGCGGGTCCAGAGAAGAACAACAGGGCTGGTGAAGGGACTGGAGCACAAGTCCTGTGGGGAGAGGCTGAGGGAGCTGGGATTGTTTAGCCTGGAGAAGAGGAAGCTCAGAGGTGACCTCATCACTGTCTAGAACTACCTGAAGGGAAGTTCTGGCCAGGTGGGGGTTGGTCTCTTCTCCCAGGCACTCAGCAATAGCACAAGGGGGCACGGGCTCAAGCTCTGCCAGGGGAAATTTAAGTTGGGTATCAGATAGAAATTCTTTCCAGAGAGAGTAATCAGGCATTGGAATGGGCTGCCCAGAGAGGTGGTGGATTCACCATCCCTGGAAGTTTTTCAGCTGAGATTAGATGTGGCACTGAGTGCCATGATCTGGTAAATGGATTGAAGTTGGACCCAGGGTTGGACTTGATGATCTCGTAGGTCTTTTCCAACCTAATCAATTCTATGATTCTGTTCTATCTGGTAGGACCAACGTGTGCCACCATGGATCTGCAGTGTAGGCTGTGCAGTCTCAGTTATAAACTGGAAATGGAAGGGAGAAAATGATGGCTGTAATGTCAGTTTAGCATGTGAATTACTGGTATGATTAGAAAACTTTTTTTTTTTGGTGAAAATTCATGCCCTTGGTGTGGTGAGGAGCTTGAAGAACTTACAAGAGAGTTGAAGCCCATTCTGGCCATTACTGTTGCTTGTTGTCACAGCATTCAGCATGACCATCTGTGTGTTATTTTTAATTTCCTTCATCATCTGTGTTTCTTCTGTGTAACACTTAAAGCACTGAAGCATGACAGTGTTTATTTTTATGAAATTGTTGGTGCAGATTGCAGAGTAAATGCCATATCTTGGGAAGGCATCAAGCTGTGTGTGCCAGACAAATGACAACATACAACATGAGCTGTCCCTGTGATCCAGCACGGGCATCACATCAGGAGGGGTTCTGCATTATGTATCATTGGGCACAGAGTCCTCTTGCAGAGTGCTCATGTAAATCACACTTCACCATGGCTGGCTTGTCTGTGTGGGCTACTTTTGCCAACATACTACTTAAGCAAGTCATAACTGTCTCTGGGGACTTACATCGTTTCCCTGACATCAGTAAGTTGTACAAGCTTTGCAACACTGTCTTACACAACTGGTCTTTTTTTTTCCGGTTCTTTTGAAGCAGTCAGTTTGGTTAGTATGCAATAGCAGAGGAAGCACATGTCTTACCTGCTCTGATGACTTAATAATTTAAGATACTTTCTTTTAAAATGTTACTATATTCTGGATACTAAATTAAGGAGGACTAAGTGTTCTTCTTTCATGTAAAATTCAGTGGCTGAAAGCTAAGACTGAGTTTCCAGAGATGGTGATTGTACAGATGAAAATAATAAAGTCCTGATTGTCACTAGCCCAGCACATGGCCAGTGTTGTAAATGAAAACCGTAAAATTTTGCTGTAATGGCATCTTAAATTTTGTATTTTTGCTATAAGACTGAGAATCAGCCTATCTCCTCTCACCCTCTGCTGCCTCCTCACTGAGCTGCCAACATTTTCAAAGGCAAGATGCTTATTGTGCTTTACCTTTCAGTGTGTTCCTATCTTTGTTAAACCTCAACCCATAATTTCATTACCCTTGTAAGGGTGCCCCACAGCAGGTAAACCCAATCCAAGCTGAGACAGCTCTAATCCCACCTGCCCTCTGTTCCTTGTCCTGCCAAGCTGCACAGTGAGCTGCCTCAGTGTTGAGTTGGTGACATCGAACACTGTGTGGTGGGAGTGGGTCGGGCTCTATCTGCAGCCAGCTCAGTTCCTCAAGCCACTTTTGTGTGACTGCTCTTCCCAGGGGAGAGATGGTTTCCATGTTTCTGGGTGGGATTCGAGGTTTAAAATGCAGACATGGGCTGGCAGTGCTGGTGAAAGAATCGGTTCCTGGTATTTCCTTACTCTCACACTGCCCTATCCCTCTGTCAAGGAAGGTGCTTGTGCACACTACAATGAATTAGGGGGATTGCTCTAGGTTAAAACTAACAGCTATTGTGATGCCAAGTCGCTGGTCTGGTTATCCATGTGGCCGCAGAAGTGTTTACCTCGGTACCAGGCAGGGTGTGGCCAAAAGTGAGAGGCAGACAAGGCTTGCTTTTAGCAGTGGCTGTGCTAAATTGAAGTGCCTTCAAGTGTTTATTGAGCTTTGGCCTCTCTTGTAGAAGTGTGGGGTATTTTATATTGTGAAACATCTGTAAGGGATGAAATGCCCAAACCTGTGTGTTACTGAGGCAAATAAATGGTATAAAGATGAAAGTGAACTGTGTGCTTGTTAAGAAAATTAATTCTGACAGAGGAACAGATTGTGGATTCTGGTGGAAACAGCACTGAGTTTAGAGGACACAAATAAGGGCATTTGAAAATACATAAAAAAGCTGTTTAGAGTTTGATGAATCTGTGGTCGTAATTCCTCAGTGTTTCTTACTCATGAAACTGTTTTGTTCATCGTGTAAACTTCCTTGCCTGCACTGAGAAAAGCAAAAAGTAGTGTCTTGTATCAGCACACTGAAAAAAGCAGGGAAATGCAGAGCACAGGAGCTGAACAGAAGAGGAGAAATTACAGGAGTGTGTTGAATAAGAAAGAGTTGTGCATTTGGAGTTAAAAAGAATGCTTTAAAATACCCTTTCTGCTTACTTAACTCTAGTAAATTTGTTTCTACCTTTACTTAATGAAGATGTTTTAATTACATCCTCTGTGTAATAAAATCTCAGGAAACCCACTGGTTAAATTGAGTCTGTTCAATAGGCACATGTTAAAATTGAGATCAGTGTTTTGATATGCATCAGTTTTCCCTCCCTTATAGATTATAATACTGTACTGTCTAATGTCTTTATTTTATCATTCACTCTTTTCCAAGTAAGGAATGGGAAAGTATTCACTGGTCTTCAAAATTAATTTTTGACATGTTTTGGTTGTGGGAACAAGATTAGCAGTCACTAACAGCAACCAGTCTCAGAGAAAGTTCTGATTAACTGACTTCCACAACTATTAAGAATGATTAAGGGTTTTTTGTGGGTGTTGATAGGATACTTAGCACCCACTCCTGCACATTTCATTTTATTAAATTCTATATTTTCTTAATGTACCAAAACCCAGTGTATTTTGATATGTTTGTGTTGGTTCAAGTCCTGTATTTTGTTGATGTAAAGAACTTGGGTATAAGAAATTGTTTTAAATCATCTGCATGATTGCATCAGACATCAATGTGCTCATAGCCTGGGGGGTCACGTGTAATCTGTCGGGATAATTCATCCAGGCTGCATTCAAAGGCGCCTGCAGAGGAGATGGATGGTTCTGCTGCTGAGCAGTCTCTGCTTTCCTCTGTCGGCTCCTTTTTCACACGTTTTGGTGAAGAGATGAGCTCTTTCCTGTTTGCAGTGGACATGGTCCTCAGGACACATGGAATTTGATGCCCTTTTGCAGACTTTCCAGCATGTGTCAGGTGTTATGTCTGTGTGCACAGGTGTTTTGGTGCTTCTACGAAGGGCTTCATCTGTTCTGCAGGTGCGGTAGGTCTGTTTTGTGACAGAGAAGGCTGAAAGAAAGCAGGAGGCTCGTTCAGCGGTGTACTGACAACAGAGGTTGTCAGTCCTTTCAGGAATAATTGATTTAGGAACTGATTTCTGTCTCTTCCATGTGTTCTCAGATACTCCACTCTCATGCACACAGATTGACAGAAGCAGAAGATTCTGTGGCACTTAATGCCTTCCAAATGAATGAAGTAGCCAATGCTCCTGTGTATGTGGCTGCAGTTGCAAAGAACTGTATTTTCTCTTTTTCTTGGAGAAACTGCTGAGTATTGAAGATTGCTCCCCTGATGCAGGGTGTGTATATGTGTCTCTGGAGTTCATCTGTAGTATTTATACAACTTTGGCAGAAATGATGAAGCACCACTTTACATGGAGAGGC
The DNA here is from genome assembly GCA_013396695.1 of Sakesphorus luctuosus. Taxonomy (NCBI): domain Eukaryota; kingdom Metazoa; phylum Chordata; class Aves; order Passeriformes; family Thamnophilidae; genus Sakesphorus; species Sakesphorus luctuosus. The sequence continues at coordinate 519,534 of VWZD01006658.1, read as the reverse complement.
TCAAGAACTACCCTCCTATAGTACTAATAAAACAGAATGTAGTTTCGTTGTTTTGCAGGTTTCACTGGAAGTCTGATTTTCAGAAATTTGCAGATAGCTGCTGAATGGTGCTGCTGCCCTTGGCAGACTGTGTATGCAGGGGTAATCTTCAAATTCTTCAGGCATGAAGGGTCTGGCTTTCTGTTATCGCTACCTTAAGTGAAACATGCAACAAAATGTGATATAAAATGCCCTTTCAGAATGAGCTGCTTTTAAAAATACACTTCATAGTAAGATGATGCTCTAGATGCAGTTCAGCACAACTCTTTTTCCTTTCCATCCTTTCTAGTATGATTTGACAGCAGGATAGACTAGAGGAGTGTTTTTCCTCGCATGTTTTCAACAAAAGGGAGATTTGTGATTGGCATTTCCATTAAATTTTGTGAGACAGATTAAAAAGTTTTTCTCTCTAGCCACTGGAAACAAGACATTGTTCCAAACTACAAGTGGAAATTGTGACATTTTTAAGTGATGTGTCTTTAAAAGCCAAGTCTCAATGTCTTTTTAAAAAAATTGTAGTATTTTATTTGCATTTTATCACCTAAATGTGTAAGGGTGTTTTTGGAGTTCTTTTGCTTTTCTCATCAGAAGGGTGTGCCCTGTCCATGATGAAAATGCCGTGCAGGTGTTGTTTCATGCCTGAGACAGCTGAACAATAACCTACTGGGTAGAATGGTCTAAATGAATGTTATGCATGGTTTTTTCTACTTTTAACTAGAGAATTTTATCGTTTAAGTACAGTTTGGGTCAAAGAAGAGACCCAAGCTCTCCCTTGACTTTCAGCAGCGTAGGCTTAGGTTGCAAAAATGCAGGGAAGAATCAAAGATGTGGAGTTGTGCATTATTGGTATTCCTGAATGTAAGAAATAGCTTTTTTGTTGTTACAGCATTGGAGTCAAAGGCCCATCGAGAAGCAAACTAATTAACTACCAAGTGTTCTGGTTTCTGCAAGCATTTTTACTTTCCTTAAAATGCATTCGGAGCAGTGAATCAGTGCATGCAGTTGGAAGCTGCTGTGATTTCATGTTCAAAAGGTTGCTCTGTTGGTGCATCTGCATAATATTTTGACTCTGTGAGTGAATAAGCAGTTGCTTACCCCATCACAGGATTGGAAAGGCACAGAACTGATAAACTGGCTCATTGTTTTTATTTAGGATATGAACTAAAACTAACTGCTGTGTGTGTTGAAAATGATTTTTATGTGTCTGCAGTATATAAAGAGTTTTGAAATACTAGCCACAGATACCATAATGAATATATTAGTTGTTTTTATTGTTGTTAATAAGTTCCATGGCAGTCCCATGGTGTAAAGCAGAGCACTCTGGACTCTGAATCCCAAGGACCTGAGTTCGAGTCTCAGTGGGACCGTCCCCTGGCAGTTCAATGCCTCCCTGCCATCCCATCCCGTCACATCTCGGATGCTCAGCAGGGTCAGCCCCGGTTAGTACCGGGTGCTGTGACAGTCCTGAGGACTTCGCTGTCACTGTCCAAGCTCGCTCGGCCGTGGCAGATGGACCTCAGGACTTAAACGGTGGGACCAGTTCTGTACACGCTGTGCCTCACCTAAAATATCCACAGGCTGGAAGGGCACACCCATGTGGGGAGAGCCCTTCCCAAATCTGCGTTTGAGAAGTTTGGCCATACATACATACAATAAGTTCCATGTATTTTGTAATATGTGTGAGTACTTGCTTGGGGCAAGCCAGTTTACTAGCAAGGGAATCAAGTTTTCTTGTCTGTTAAGCGTGTTGTGACTGATAAGGAATCTGACATTTAAATGTTTGCTAGCTAATAAACCAAGGCATACAGGCATTGAATAATAAAGCTTTCACTTTACTTAGATTTATAATATGACTTTGGAAAGAAACAAGAATTGCAATGATACAAAAACCATGCAGTTTAAGTCACCTCTTTGTAACACCGGACAATGGTGTCTCATGTATTCAAAGAACAGTAATTTAGAATAATTTAGAAAAGTAATTTATCAGTGTCACCCAAATGGAAATAATATTTGTCATGGGATAGAACAAAGGGTTTTAAACAAAATTGTATTAATGAAAACATGACTGAACAACAGCTTTAAAAATAGAAATTTTGATCTTACTGGGACAGATATTCCAGTTAGCTTTTCCGAAGATGCATATTTTTGATTCCAGAGTGCTAGCAAGGAAAATTGCTGGAGTTGGCATCTGGATCTGTGTATGAATCCATGTATGTCAGCAGCACTTTAATTTTAGAATATGCAGTTCTCTTTCAATATGCTCAGATTATAAAAAGCCCCAGTTTTTGTTAGTAGAAATGAAGTGTGTTTGTGTCTTGGCTTAAAGACAAACATTGGAGTGGGAACTAGTTTGCAAGCAGATTAATCAGTTAATTAAGTTAATCAGAGGGGGTTTTCCCACATCACTTCAGTGCATTACACTGACTTTTCTATTCAGTCTTGCATAAAATACATTTAAGAATTCTGAAATTTATTTAACATTCTTAAGTATGTGTACAGTCCTTGTCCCTTAAGCTTAGCTTACCTTACCTTTTCATGTTTTGTAGAGGAACTGCACAATTTGTGTAGTATGAAACACTTTCAAACTGACACTTCAAGCTGTCAAAACCAATTTCTGTCAATACAAATCATGGTGATCATTGTGAGTGTTACTTTAAGAACATTCTTATTTCCAAACAAACACATAAATTCTTACACTTTTTGTTCCACACGCTAGAGAAAATTCATGTCTAGCTGTTGAGTAATTAGATTTATTAGTTTGCTCTTTATAATTTGATGCAGCGAATACACAATTGGTGCTGTTTTTTCCACTTGTTAAACAAGTTTTCTTTTGTATTGTTATTGCTGTTTAAAATTAATACTCAAATGTTATGTAGAGGGCTCCAGGTTGGAGTTATAATTGAATTTGTTGTGTAAATCCTAAGAAATTTTGTGTATTCTCTAAATGTGAATGAATTGCAGCATTAAAATTGTGGACAATGTACTAGTGGTTTGGTAATGGTCAGGGCTGTGCTTAGTACTGTTTGCTCTTCATTGGCTTTCCACTTCTTTCTCATTGTGTGTGAATACAGTAACCACAGTAAAAGTGATGTGCTCGTGTTTTATTGGCAGAGTTCTTCCTTTTCAGAACCTGTTTCCCTCTGTGCTGTGTAGTGGGAACATGAAAGAGCAGGGACACTTTCTGTACTGTCTATGCAATTTCTTAAGCCATTATGTATGAATTTTCATCTCATTATGGAAATTGTAGCAGCTCTCTGGTCATCTGTGATGAGGAGCTAAACATAGGGCAGGATTAGTTGGCATAATTGCTGTTTCATCCGTATGTGACTTACCTTGGAGTTTTCATGATTAGTATGATTCAGTCAACAGTGAAGCTTTGAAGGTGAACATGTGAGCTGATCTCTTTTTATTCTTTTGTAGGTGATGGATGTGGACACACTGTTCTGGGCCCCGAAAGTGGAACTCTTGCTTCCATAAACTACCCACAGACCTCTCCCAATAGCACAGTTTGTGAATGGGAAATCCGGGTAAAGCCTGGGCAGCGAGTTCAGCTCAAATTTGGTGATTTTGATATTGATGACTCAGATTCTTGTCATTCCAGTTACTTAAGAGTTCACAATGGAATTGGCCCCAACAGGACAGAGATAGGTAAGAGCTTTTATTATTGGTATTTGGGAACTATTGTCTTGTATAAAACGTGGATATACTGTTTGTACATTTATTGCTTTTTAACAACTAGATGCTAAATGTGACATAAATCCTATAATAATCTTTGATTCTTGAGATTCTCAAAGGAAACTCCACTGTAATGTAGGGTTTTTTTTCTCAGACATTTCCCAGTTGCTTGCAAAGTTCTTGTAAGCAGTGGAGAGAAAATTGTAAAACTGTAAGGATCTTCATTTAAAAAGTACTAGTTTTAATACATCTTTCCTGAAATGTCTTTCTTTTTGTATGGATTCACTCTGATTTGAGTTGTTCATCTTGTTGCTATTAAAGGATGTCAGGCTTTAAAAGTTGTGTAGTTCTAATATCTTCCATCTTCTGATAATGTTCTCAGTTTGATTGTTGCTCTCGTCAGGAGAACAAATTGAATTTCATGATTGGAAGCCAGTGGTTTGTTTTGGTTTTTTTCAGATAGCAGTGTGATGTTTTCATCTATGTCAAGGTATATGTAGGGTGGTAAGACCCGTATGGTTACTTTGCATAAAACTCAAAATTAATTATGTAGATTAATCTTATTTTCTGTTCTAAAACTTTATTTGGAGAGAGAGAGAGATTTACCTCACCAAGATTGTTTTTTTTGCAACTCATAATGGCAATCCCAGTAAACTGAGGGTTTTTTAAAGAGACTACTGGAGTGTTAGCTTTGTTAACCCTCTTTCCAACTGTTACCTATGTAAGTGTGTGTGAAAATAAGTATGTGCTTGGAGCTGTTGAGCCAGACTTGGTCTAAAATAGGAAACGCTGAATACCTTAAATGGCAAGGAACGTCAAGTTCTGATAAGTCTATTACTCACTTTTACAAGTGACTTAATGGGTTCGAGTAAATTTTCTACTTCATCTGTTTCTCTTGACTTTGAGCTGTTCCCAACTGGGGTAATAGCACAGTATGTTGAACAAATGTGTGTGTTGTTCTGCTCTTAATAAATTCAATCACAGAACAAACAGTACTATTAACAGTGGCAGATGCAGATGATGCAGGTTCTTGAATGTTCGTGTTTGAAGCAAACAGACACTGGAGAGATTAAACAGTGACCTGAATTTCCTTGGAAGAAATCTGGATTTATCCTAAGTTTTTCCATTCAAGACTTGTGACGTGGTCTAACATCAAAATACTTGTATTATATGAAGTCTTAAATACAATTATGCCTATTTTAACCCCAAATGACTTTAAAATTGTCTGATTAGATTAAAAATATATTGTTAGTGGGTTAGTTCATTAATAAACAGAGAAGGTTTCTGATGAAGCTTTTAAGAGCTAGTGCTTATTCCAAGCCCCTTGGATATTTATCAAGAAATCAAATGAAGATTCAAATACTTCGTGTTATCTCTAGTGTAAGTGAGATTTAGAGGTGTTTTTATTAGATTTCATTACAGTCCAATCCCTGTGCATCTGCACTCAGATGTACTTGAGACACAGGAATTCCCTCTCCTGCTGTGATGTTGCTGTACAAAAACATTGGGATCCTTCAATGCATAAGCACAGACAAAACAGTAATATTACATCTTCTGCTCATACAGTTGACAGAGACATCACTGCAGTCATATTCTGTCCATTTCTTGTGCCTGTTTTATAAAAAGATTGCTAAAAATCTGGCAAGAGGCCAGGGAAGAGTTAGAAAAATGATGAATAGTCTCAAAACTCTGTATTGCCATGAATGATGAGGTGCATCTGTCTGCAGTTTGCCAAAGACATGTATGTCCATGGTGCAAGCAGCACTGGATGGTTTATCCAAGCTAGATTTAGATGTCTTGCACTGTCTATTTGGCGGAAATGGGGGCATGTTTTGAGGACAGTCTGACCTACACTGGGAGGAATCTTAACATTGGTCAGTCCTGTAACAAGATCCAGTGGCTGAAAACAAAACTTAAAAAAAAGTGGTAGTTGGAAAAATGATGTAGTCCATCATAATGGATACAATTAATCACTGAAATGTGACTTAGAGCAAAACATGGGGTTGATGTGGAGCCTTGGTAAAAGAAAAGGTTTTTGTAATTCTTCCTGATTACCTGTTTAAATAGTGAGTTGAGATAAGGTTATTATATTTGTATAACAACATAAATTGCATTTAAATATTGTAAAATCTATTTGCTGTTTTTTCTTAGAAAATACCCTTTCTTTGTTAAAAAATACCTGAATAATCCACATTTAGAAAGCTCTGAACATAGGAATTATGATTTTAACTTTTACAATTTTTTAAAACTGTTTTGTTAATGTTTGAGAGCGCAGTTCACTTTTTAAAGGAAATTGACATACATTGTATTTGGTTTGTATTTTATTTGTTGAGAACTATTCCTGCAGGACAGTGTTATTCTACTCCCTCTAGTATTGTGATTTGCCTTTAGTTGAGAAAGGAGACTTGCCTTTTTTTTTTGCTATTTTACAATATAATAACATACTTATATGAGGGAAGCAAATCGAATGATAAGCTGAAACATGCAGTGTCATCTACTGCTGGTGATTATCCACTTTGATTATCCACTGCAGAATCTTAAATAGATGATTTTTACAATATTGAATGATCAAAGGAGCCTATAGAAAAGAACATTTTTTTTTTCTTAACATGTTAATGAACTGATCAGTATCTTTATTAAATTTTTTAATTAGTAGGGCGGAAGAATTCCATATTGACTTTTATCAGTGATTGATCCAGTAATGTGATTTAGTAGCAATTCTAGAACTTCATAAGGCAAATATTGTCAGTATCTGTGGATTCCAGCATCTCAATTTAAATTGTGTTATATTTGTTTGCTTTGTATGGCAAGAGAAGTACCCAGATCCAGAACCTCTGTTAAGTTTTTTAGGTGCAGCAAAACAGAATGTGAACCAATTAACAGTTTTTATAACAGTGCTCACATAGGCTTCTGTGTAGCTGCTGAAATGTAGGGAATCATGCCTGCTGTTATCCAAAACTAAGAAAAGTAGTTGTCAGAAATCATGGAAGAGTTGACAAGGAAGAAGTGACCCAGCAACTAAGGGAAGAGGAAGGCTATTTTCTTATTTGCTTCTGTAAATGGTTCCCATTGCCCTAACTTGATCCTTTTCCTTGTCAGATTTCTCCTGTTCTTTTAAGAAGTGACTGTGAAGGTTATGTATGGCTGGAGGGGAATGGGATAAGGTCACATTTATCTGCAAGTGCTAAGGGTATGAGAGGCTCACCTGTTGACAGTGGCGAAATAAATGCGATACTCACAGTCTGCCATCAAACAGACACTGACGACGTTACTCAGTGTCATGCACATGGATTGCTTTTGCATATATGCCAGAAATAATGTGAGCTTACTGCAAGTGAAAGAAGATGCTGCAAATGAAATAAGTTGCTTATTATCTATGTTGGTTTGGGTCAGTCTTTGTTTTCCCTCTTCTCTCCATAGGGAAATACTGTGGGTTTGGCTTTCAAATGGATGGTTTAGTTACTTCGAAGGGTAATGAGATCACAGTACAGTTCATGAGTGGAATTCATGCTTCTGGACGTGGATTTCTTGCAGCTTATTCAACCACTGACAAATCAGGTATTTGTAATTATTTGGTAATTTTTCTTTGCTGTCAAAATTAGAGCTGTCTAATAAAAACACAGAACTAAGTTATTTATTACCACATTCCCTCAAATTAACTTCTAAAATTTAGTACACTCTTCCTGATACTTCTGAGTAGGAAACTGGGCTGCCAGTTACTTACAGGTTACTGTAGTTTTAAAGAAATGGTATCATAGCTTACCTTGAATAGCAGAGGAATAATGCCAGTTGTCTGTTATGAATGAAAGAACTGCTTCAGATTAAGGATGAAATACGTTTTTTCAGCTAAGTAGTCAAGGTGGCAGATAACCAACAAGTTTTCTTATCAAACTGTATATTTTATATAGACTAACCTCATGGAAAATTTAATTTCTGGAGCAGTATCCTAGACTCCCTTAGGTCTTTAATTACAGAATTGCTGACTACTTTTTACTATTTTTGCCATTTTTTGAGGTTTGCCATGTTTTTGGTTACTCTAAGCCTTGAAAGAGGTTGCTGTATTTGTTTTGCATCTCCTTCCACTCATTGTAAAGGTGAGTGACCTGCATAGGCCACGAGGAAATCAAGGATCATGAGCAGCTGCTCCAGAAGGCATAAGGCTTGAGAAAACCCTGTCAGGAAGTAATTCTAAAAAGATAAAGTGTTTTAGCTTTTAATTTTATGGAGGTTTTGATGCTTTTCTCTCTGCATTTTGGACTTTATGTGCAGATACACAGCAGACACAAACATAAAATTTGACATTATCTATCATGGATGCCAATAACATGGCACTCTAATATTCCTTGTAGTGCCTGAGTTCAACACTAACTGTTAAATGCTGAGAAAAGAGGCCTCTTTAGTGAGGTTATTAATTTAATTTTGCAACAAGAGCATATGTTTGTGTCTCCAATTATCATGGATTCTCTGAAGTATAGCTATAAATTAAAATTAAGCTATACATAAAATAAATTCTTGTAGTATGTCTCATGTCACATTCTCAGTAGATTTGCCAGTTACTCAGACAAATTAGCAAGGTTCTACTGTAATACAAAATGTTGCAAGAAAATTTAGTAAGAATGTGGTTTTTTTTCATTCTGAGACTTTTGGTGAAGCCTCAGAGGCTCAAATGTGTATTTTCGTGCCCTTTAAAAAGCATACTCAAACCTACTGTCTTTATTATCCTCTTGACCTAACGTTTTTTCTTTCCAGACTTAATTACCTGTTTAGACAATGCAAGTCACTTTTCCGAACCAGAATTCAAGTAAGACTGATTTTTACCTGTTTCCCCCCAGTCTCTTTAATAAAGTAATTGCAGTGTTTCTACTTTACTGTTACTTTTACCTGACTGCAGCTTGAAAATTGGCCATCCAGAGAGCTTGAGAAACAAACAGGGTTAGAGCTGAAGAATTTTAACATTTGCACTCCTCCTTCCTCCCTCTCTCTCTTCCACTTTTGTTATTTACATGCAGTATACAGTAGAACCTCGTTAATTTGCACTAATGCATAGAAACTATATCTAATTCCCATAGAATGTTGCTTTTATAAACCTATTACAGCAGGTATACACCTTAAATACTGAGATTTCGATTACAGTTACCTAAGGAGCCCTAAATGATGAAATGTGCTAAAAATTATAAACCCATTTCACTGTTTGGTGTGCATTAATGAGGTTCTGTGGAGACATAGAATGCTGGACCTTCTGATGGGGAAAGCGTTATTTCCGTTTTCTACTTTTCCATTTCCAGCTAAAGCAAGGACAGTGTTTAAAGCTGCAGACTGTTGCGAAGTACCTAAGCTTACTTTTCGGAGAACTTAAGCCCTGGCATCATAAAACATTTCAAAGTGCATCCTTTGTGTTTCTCATTCATTTTCCCCCTTCCAAAATAGGGCTCTGTTTGTAGGTTCCTGGCCTTACTCAACATGTGCCAAAGTCTCTGAATCCTGCTGTTTTCATGGAACCTGCAACGTTGCTTCAGTGTTGATGAACTGTGGTGAAAATGTTAATGTTTACCCCAGTTCACTTGTAAATCTTGAAGATGTTGTAGTAATTTTGTGCAGTATGACATGGCCCTAGAACAAGGAACACTGGCTTGCCCCAGAGGTGCAGGTGTCTTGCCTCTTGCTTTTCGTGAGTTGGTGGTAATTTGGCCACACTTTTATGATTAAAGCATTGCCAAAAGCTGTTTTTTCCAGATGTATTATTTAAAGATGCACACCAAATAGATACTCAGGTCTCTAATTTATAAAATAAAATTAATTAATATTGACACTTACGTGATTTTCAATTTACAGGAGCCATGCAGTATTTATGTTATAAAATGCTGGCTTTATTAATTTATCATATTAAGATGGGAACTGTACTTTCACCTGAGACATTTTAAACTTTTTCAAATGTCTGCTCTCCTATTGTGTACTTCTGAGGATTTTTTGGTCTGATTTGATAGGTCTTCAGTTAGGATATATCCTTAACTAGTGATATATGGGTAACAGTGTATTGTAGATTAAAAACGTAGTGATGATTTTATGACACTAAAGGAGTTGTACATGCATGCATATCTTGACTTGGTATTTTGTTCTCTTCCAGTAAGTATTGTCCAGCTGGATGTGTGATTCCTTTTGCTGACATTTCAGGCACTATTCCCCATGGCTACCGAGATGTAAGTCAAAATAGCATGGGCTAACGTGAATTTTTGTAAAACACAAAGTGTATGCTACAAGTCAGCAATAGTTGTTCTCATTAGTTCTGCTTCCTGGATGCTGGAATTTGTACCTCCTAAAAGCGAATAACATGATATTCAGGTTTTGGCACTGCTACTAAATGACAAGTGCTTCAGATGTTGCCATCTCCAAGAAGCGAAATAGTGTATTAGAGTCTCAAACGTTTTTGTAAGGCCTGCAGAGAAGGATGGATCAATCAAAATAGTGATTTCTACTTCCTGTTTTGTTTTTGTTGGCTTTTTCAGTTTGGGAAATTCAGACTTATAAAGAAAGAACCAGTTAATGATGTCCTCTTGTTTTTGACACTTCAGTGCTGCTCTCAGCAGGGTCACAGTGGTTAGCTTATTTTTTGTTTCAGCTTCAGAGCTGAAATGCTGTTTATGCTGAGTAGCTATAAAATAATTTGCAAAACAAAGTCAATACTGTAACATTAGTAGTTCTACAAATTGGAAATTAAAATCTTTAATAATGCAGTATTTACTTAAAATACTACAAAAAAGTATGTGATGTTTTTCTAATGTAAGATTTTGCAGCTGAATTAGCGAACTTGCCATATGGATTAGAGGATGTTTGCTTTGTTTCTTTTTAAGTGATTATAATTTTGCTAGCAATCTAGTAAAAATTACATTGTCTCTGTTTATTTTAAAATACCCCGCTAATAAGCCATTAGATTTAGCACAGAGGAAAGACAAATTAAAAATGTTAGCAGTCAACTGTTTTAGAATTAAATACAAACTTAAAGTGTGCCTGTCTGATTTTCTTTTCTCAAATATCTCTGAATCCTGGGCTACATGATTAAACAGTCACCCACATGCACAAATGTCACCACAGGGTAACTGTGTTACATGTTCGGTCGTCAGTGAGTCCTCACTAAGTGGCTGCAAGGTAATTTTTGTAGCTGGTAGCAAGATGAAGTTGATCCTCTGCCTAACATATTTGCAGCATCTATAAGAGTCCTGCTTGTTGGGAGGTTTTTTGCCAAAAGTTTAGAAAAATTGTTTTCTATGTAGAAAAAAGGAAACTTCAGGAAATAAATGCCGTGACTTTTCTTTTTGTGTACTTTACTGCACTGAATAAAAAGGCAGTGAATTTCCCAGAAAGAATCCAACTTGTCCAGCACTTTAGACCAAATTTCAGGTAGAGGTTTCTCATGCATCTCTTTCAAATGTGCAGCAATTGCTTGTTGCTTTCAACAATATCCTAAGTCTTAATTCTTTTCCATGTCACCTCGATGTGGACAGTCTCTGGGAGCTTGGAGCTCTCATTGCTGACATCTTCTGGTGAGCACAGACAGAGCTGCATCTGCTGCAGAATTCCAAGTTCATACTTTCACTGGAAAGGGGAGCTGTTTTGATCCTGGTCTTTATGGACATGAGGGGCTGCAGAATTGCAACGTGTCTGTGCATACCCCTGTGCTGCACATTGCAGGGATGCCTAAGAACAGCTCTGTCTGTGCCACAGCTACACTGTGTGTAGCCAGTAATCCTCCAGAAACCTTGGTGCATGTTGTGGACACGTGCAAAGCCACTGCTGCTAAGCTCTTTTTGGAGCTGGACTGTCTCTCTTCTCCTGAGCACTGAGATATTTCTTGGTCAAGCCCCTTTAGCCTGGAAGGATTTGCTTCCCAGCTTGGCTGGTTTTGGTGCGGGAGACAGAGACAACTTTCTGTGCTCACTCTGTGCAGTGCCTGAAGGACTTGATGTGATGAGTCTTGCTCACTGTGGCACAGCCAGCGTGTCAGCCAAGGAGGTGTCACTCTGACATTTCCTAGTAGATCCAGTCATCCATGGAGAGAAAGCAAGAACAGGATGTCCTGCAAAAACACTTTGTATAACTGATCTCCACTGACCTGTACAATGCAGGTAATTGACTTCTTTTAAGATGAGTTGTATCCATGTATTACTGTGGGTTATATGGATCAGAGTACTGGATGGTTAAACCATGTTTAACCATGAGTTAAAATAAAAAATAAAACCCCTTGGCCAAAAAGCTGCAAAACCTGCAGTGCATTGTTCCTTAATTGTGAGAAAATAAACAAACTTACTTTCAATGTGCTTTCTATTGAAAGGTTTTCTGCGTATTTACATCTTCAACTTCTGTTGTCTAGCAGAATTTATTGTAGGCCGAAGGTCTGACTGTAACTTTTTCAGACTGATTCACCTTGATGTTGGTTTGAGGTTATTTAATTACAAAGAATTACATTTCAAATACATCTGGGCTAGGACACAGTGAAATATAGGCTCTTCTTTTTGTGTTTTTGAAAGTTTCGTAATAAACTGAAGACGAATTCTTTCTAAATAACAGAGCTAACAGTTAAATAAGAACGGTATCTCAATGTAATAATAACAAAGACTATAACTGGAGAGCATAGCAATTACAATATATGGTGTGGTATTTAATTTATTTACTTTGTAGTATTAAATTTTTCTTTCCCCCCTCTTCAAGTCGTCATCACTCTGTATGGCTGGTGTTCACGCAGGCGTTGTGTCAAATACTCAGGGTGGCCAAATTAACGTTGTCATCAGCAAGGGCATTCCGTATTATGAAGGCTCCTTGGCTAACAATGTCACCTCAAAAGTGTAAGTGTATTTCCTATCTTTTCCTTATCTTTGGCACTTTAGATCTTGGTAGTGTCTCGCTATGGGATTAATCTCAGCCTGTGAATCTACGTGTTCCCTGGACAGGTTCTCTTCTCCAAGGTTCTCAAAATGCACTTTTGCTCCAGTGTAATTGTTTACCAGACATTTTTACCTCTGAAACATGAAGTTTAATTTTCCAGACTCTTCAAGGAGTTTTTACTTTCTTGACCATAAATTCCTAATAGTCCATGGAAAAATAATAATTTAACAGCAGCTTTTTAGTTGCAGGGAAAAGAGCATAGCTTGTCCTTGTATCTCAGAAGTCCCAGGAATGAAAGCAACCAGAGGAGATTGATTCTTGTTATTACGTTTTACCTAATATGGAAGGGAAGGATTTTACTAAAGTTTTGCCTTTTGCCTGAATGTTCGTTTGAAAGCCTTTAACTCAGTATCTCTGGTCTAGATTTCAGTTGAAAAGGTGTTTGTACTGAAAGTGTTGCAACCTGGTGACAGAAAATGTTAATGTAATCATTAAGTGTTTAGACATATGTGCATAGGTCTCAGTGGTAATCAGTCAGACAAGAGAAATAAGTTGAAGAGAGTTTATTTCGGTTTACCTGAGTACTACAAAACATCGTCTTTTGTTCTCTGCAGGGGACCTTTGTCTACAAGTCTCTTCACCTTTAAGACGAGTGGTAAGTGTTATCACATGTATCACATGTTAATACTTCAATAAAAACTTTGTGAGTAGAAAAAAGTGTGCAGGTATTCTATTTCTTAATTTTTGTTCTGGTTTGTGAGACTTTTTATTGCATTGCTCAGTAATGTATGTTTTTGAATTGTTGCACTATCTCAATATGATGATAAATCATCACTACATTTATAGGTAAGCCTTGGTTATCTGCAGAAAGAGGTGCTTTCAGGTTACGTTCCTCTGTTGTGGTCTAAGTGACTTGACTGTCATACATTAAACACACTGCTAAAGGAGAGCTGGACACTTATATTATAACAACTGTACATTCTAGTTTTCTTCCAGGTTTACTCTTTACACTTTCCTGGTTCTCTGTTAAGAAAGCTAGAAGAAATCTCAAAATGATTCCTCACCTTTCTCCACCTCCTTTTACTTTACTTTTTTTTCCCCTCCCCTTTTCTTGCAGCTGAATGCTGTGTGAGAAATTGCTGTTTCTTTTGCTCTGAAAGGGCATCTGGGGCCTTGCTCTGTGTCTAAGATGTGTACCTTCTTGGCTGTTAAGTTTTGCTTTGTCCATGTGTGACAGGTTGATGATTGGTATGACAAGTGTTGCCCCTTTTTGAAGCTTTACTGCTTTGTGTGCTTTTACTTTGTCTTACACGTTTTTCAAATAAATGAGTTGTGGTTTTCTAAATGGAAGTTAGTTTTTCTCTAAGTCACTTTAAATTCCACCTTTGAGTGAGTTTGGAAGTAGTGTGAAGACAGTGGCCTTTCCTTTGTGTCTTTAACTGTTTTAATAACAATATAAATAGCATAAAACCACCACATCTGCTTTTCGTAAGGATATAGTTTAAAAAAAAGGGGGGAGGGGGAATCATGTGCATACTCCTCAAAAGTAAACACTTTTTCTAATATGTAAATAAAAGGGATGCTGAACAGGGATATAAAGACAGGAATCTAATAGGCAGGAGTGTTTGGAGATGGAAATGTAAACAAACAAATGTTAGAAAGTATAATGCACACAACAGTGAAATAATTCCTCTCCCAGACCACTGAAAGAGCTGAAAGAAGGAATTGCATGTCTGGTGTCCTTATACATGAAGGATATTAAACACAGCATTCTGGGTGCAGTTTGCTGAGGGGTGTTTTTGTCTTTCAAAATGTGATCTGTTAGTGTGTCTGAAAGTAATTAAATGTCCTGGAAATATTAAGAGATAGGACAAATGCTGATCTAGATTTTCTGGATTTCAGTGACATGTGAGAAATGACTGAATAAGCTAGAGATGAGATGCAGGTCTAGATTAAAATGGCTGTAGTTGGATGGCCTAGGAGCTTGCTGAAGGAAAAAGAAAACTCTTGTAGTATGCACAAATGAGGTTTATCAAACTGTACTGAAGGTCCTACTGTGTTTCTCTTCTGTAGTAGTTTGTTTCATGACTTGATGCGAAATAGAGGAGTGTGTTAGTAATGCTAGAGGTGTGGTCAGTGCAGAGGAAGATGAAGTTATTTGTACAGGAAGACCTGGCTCACTTTGGGGCCTGAGGGATAGAAATGAACAGAAGAATCACAGAGCAGAAGGTGGAATGTTAGGTACATACAGACTGCTTCAAACTGGCAGCATGTTAGGTGGAAATGAGAGATGAGGGACAGGATTCTGTTAGTAAAGTGCTAACATGAACCTGTGCTTGGCAGGTGAAGTATGTCCAGTAGAGGCAATAAACTATTAATGCCATCTCACAGGACATGGGCAAGGCCTTCTCTGGGATCCAGTCACATATGGGCTCTGCTACCTGCACTTCCCTTGAAGGAAGAGTGCCCAGGGAGAAGGAATGTTCATGGGAGAAGGCAAATAAGGCTGGGTTGTTCAGCCTGCCTGACTGAAGGCAAAGATTGCTCTCTGCTGCTATCTCTGGGGAGCACACATGTGAGAGGGGAAAACTGTTGGCAATACAGAGCAAGATTTTAGCAAACAGTAAATGGATATCAACTAGCCACAAGGAAATTTAGCTCTGAATTTAGATATTTTTTATCCATCAGCAGAATACAACATGAGAAGAAATTCACAGTAAGAATGGTATCTGAAAAAATGTGACTAATTTCAGGGTTGTGTTTGAGCTCAAGGCCAAGATTATAACATGGCTGCCTACATGCTTTGGTGTTTTGTTCAAATTAAATTGTGGTACTGAGATGAATTTTAAAAAAAGAAGAAGTTATATAGACACAAAAAAGGAACAAATGATAAGTAGCCTGTTGCCCATTCTTGCATCAACCATACATACTCTTCAACCATGGCAGTTCCCCCAGGCTTCTCACCTAGTGCTCTGTGTGAGTGGTGACTGAGAGAATATCCACATTACTCTTGGAGCCTGCATAAATTGTGGCAGTCTCATGGGTTTCAGCATCACTGTTAGAAAACAGAAGACAGTGTGTTTTGTTGATAGTGTTGTTGTGGAATAAATTTAGATGGCCCTTTAATATTTGTATGTAAAATCTTAAAATCCATGCAGCGTAAAGTCAGTTTTCATTTTCAGTCCTCATCTTTTCTGTTGTTCAGGTTGTTATGGGACACTGGGAATGGAATCTGGGGCAATTCCTGATTCCCAGATCACGGCATCATCTATTCTGGAGTGGCCTAACCAAACAGGACAAGTAAACATTTGGAAACCTGAAAATGCCAGACTAAAAAGGGTTGGTCCTCCTTGGGCTGCTCTTATCAGTGATGAACATCAGTGGCTGCAGATTGACTTGAATAAAGAAAAGAAAATAACAGGTAAGTGAATCTGATGTGGCTTTTCAGCAGCATCCAAAAAGTTTGGTTAGTGACATCCTTTTTTCCAGTGCTGGGTCTTAGATAAAGTCCAGGTGACACTTAATTACCATTACAGCAAATTTGGAGGAGCCTGGAGCTGAAGAGGTGTAGTTTCATAGTAGAAGACAACTCTTTCATCAGAATTTGTTGAGGTGTTTCCTGTAGTTTTATGGGATCCTTGATGCTTCCCTTTTCCTGCTAATTGTCTCCATGGAGGTGCAAATTGAAATCCAGTCAGCTCAGTCCACTGGTACCTCTGATGTGGATGTACTGACTAACATTTGTATGTTTTCGCTACTGCCCGTCAGGTCCACAGTGAATCCAACAGCAGAGACAGGAGCAGTTGCAGTGCAGTGTGAGATAAGCAGCAGACAGAGTAAACTAGCTGGCAGCCTCCCTTTCACCTCCTTGGCTGACATGGAACTTGGGCTGGGAGTTGGGGATTGTGGCTCCTCAGCAGTCAGTGCCTTCCCTCAGCAAAGGGGCCAGACTGCAGGCTGATCCCAGCCCTGGGTTAGCCTGGCTCTGCTCCTTCACAGAGATGGTGATTTTAGTAGCTGTTTATTTGGAGACACAGCTGGAGGTGCTGTTTCCCAGCCTGCTAGGGATGGTTTGCCTCACATTCTGTGAGGGGGCTTGCTACTGGTTACTGATTCCCACTGATTGCAGTGTTGCTCATTCCAAGTGAAGCACTGAGGCTTTGGCGTTTTGGGTTTAACCTGAGGTGGCAGTGCAGCCATTTTATCTTAGGTGCTGATGTTAGTGTTTTGGGGTTTGATTTAATTCTTCAGAGGTGATTAGCTGTTGATAAAGGGCATGTTTGTCCTCTGACTTAAATCAAAAATAAATTGATTTTAGGCAGAGTGCTTCATGCAGTCCTGGGCTTTAAGGCTATTGTTAAATTCTCTCCTTTGCTCAGTCTGGGTTTGTCTCTTTCTTCCATGCATGAGCTGGACTCTGTAACCTCAGCTGCACACCCTGCTCTCAGCAGCTTGGCTTCCTGTCATTAAACAGCTCGGGTTTACCAGAGGCCTTTGTTATTACCTCCCTGGGGACAATTTGGAAGTTGTATGACTCCTCTAATTCCTGTGCTAACAAGCTTTTACAAAACAGCTTTCCTATGTGAAGCATCAGCTGTAGGAAGCTGTAATTCTTTCAGTGGTGCTTCTAGATTGGCAGAACAAGAGCAAGGAAGAGCAGTGCTGTCTCAGCAGCTGGAGACAGGAGTGGGCTGTGGTCAGATGAATGGGGTGTTTCCATCAAGAAATGGGGAAAAAATGCTTATCAAGGTTATATAATGAAAATTAAAATACAAAAGTAAGTAAAATGATTGTTAAGTTTCAGTCACTGTAGAAGTTTCAGGTCCTGGCACCTCGGATAAACTTTCTTGAAATTACCTGGACCAGTGGAGACTCCCATCTCTCTAACTCTGGATTCAAAAGCAGATATATTCGTTTTTACAAACTGGTACCAGTTTTTTTTGTCTTAAGTGTGCACCTTCATTTTCACAGGCATTGTAACTACTGGATCAACTTTAGCAGAGTACTTCTATTACGTCTCAGCCTACAGAATTTTATACAGTGATGATGCGCAGAAGTGGACAGTGTACAGAGAACCTGGCATGGATAAAGATAAGGTAAAAATACCACATGCTTTCTAGGTATGGTCTATGGAAATTTCAGAACTCTAAATACAACTAATATTGATAAGGTGAGGAAACATTACATAACTTTCCTTTTCAGTCTTACTTTGAATTATAAACAGTGTATATTCAGAACAAAATATGACAATATGCAAATATGTAAGGATTTGAACTGTTCTGAAATTTAGATATTATTTTTATTACTTTTTGGGGTGGAAATATTCTATACAAGAAACTTCCTTTACCAGTGGTAGGCCGTTTGGTACTATGTCACTTCAACAGTAACCATATGTCTTTCAAGACAGGTTGTATGTTTCAAAATTAAGATTTACTTTCTTATCCTCTTCTGGTTACAGTATAAGTCTTAGAGGTTGTATAGATTTTCATCTTTTATAATGTTTCTCTCTATCTTACTTTTTTACCAAATACTGTTAAGTTTCTTATATAAGAGAACAGCCCTTGCAGAGGAGAGTTTTCTTAAAAAATTAAATTGTGTTTTCAGATTGCAAATGCTTTGCCACAGATAAAGTATCTAACCTTAGTGGCAAGATAATCTTACTTTCCCTCTGTTTACTTTGCAGTATTGAACAGACAGTAAAAATGAGAAGATTCAGATAGTTTTTCCAGTGGTTCAGATCAGATTTTCTCAAGTGAGAGGATTCTTGGTAAACTGACTGGAACAACAATCTTCTTTTTCTTAAAACCCTTGGATATAATTTACCTTACTTCTATGGATCTTTGGTATTATATATATGTAACTGTAACTAGTAACTTTTTAGAAACAGGTTTTAAGAATGGTGGCTCTTTAGCTGTACTTGGTTTTCTTCTGTTTATTGTGTTAAGAATGTTTCAGTGTAGGATGTAGCATCCTGTTGATGAAGTGAGAGGTTGAAGTTTGTTTAATTAAGAGTTTTCAGAACTTTCCTGAAAGAAAGGATGGGAATTTACTGTAGGGGCTGGTCCATTTCCTTGAACCTACATGTGAACTAATGTGACTGTTGGTATTAAATACTCAAGAAAAATGAAAAAAAAGAAAAAATCCAGCGTATTTTGCTAGTTTGGATGGCCCTCTTCTGGCCATAAAATAAAATCTCAGCTAGTGAGCAGTCTGGATTAGGCTTCAGGGTTAGTTTGATAATTTTCTTAGAAAACCTTTGCAGGTGTTGCCTTGTAATTTGAACATGTTGTTCCTCCCACATGTTCATGAAATGAAACAAATTGTGGAGCTTGAAATTAGAGACAACACATCATTCTTTGCACTCTTTTGTCATTTCGTGCCTGAGGAACAGTATGTACCCCAGAAGTGCCAGCTGTGGTTAAGTGACAGAAGAAATGGTTCAGTATGGTTCAAAATAACAGGTTTGCCCTCTACTCACCATCACCTCATTTAACTGCAGCTGAGCAGATTCTGTGTTCTGTGATAGAGCTTTGCTTTTGGATGCCTGTGCTTGTGGACTTCTCCCTTTGAGTGAGCATTCCATAATGGCACACCAGACCGACTGGGAGGTGCTATTCCCTGTTTGTTTGAAAGCTGTTTGAAATTCCTAGCGTTTTTCAGGAGACTAGAAGCTTTTCCAAGGCTTTCATGTAGTCGTCTTTGCAAATAGCTTGTAGAGATCTGGCAGTACTCAAGAAAAACTTTACCTAAACTTTTCATATATGAAAAAAACGAGTAAAATGCTTGAAAAATGCTTGAATTGGGGAAGATGACAAATCAGAGTTGCAGTGTTGGAAATTTTTGTTGACAGTGGGAAATGGAGAGAGTTTGATAATAAATGGAATATGAAAGTGATTTCCCATAAAAAAATTTGCACTGTATTGAGCTCAGACCAAATTTTTTTGGTGCAAAAATTAGAGTAACAAAAAATAAAGAGCTGCAGGTAAAGTTAAGTTACTCTCATAACACTGGACACCAAAATCTTGGCTAATAAAAGCATGGAGTAAAGAACTGCTTTAGGGTTGATCTTTCTTGATTCAGTTGTTACTGATTCTCTTTGCCTTTCCTGTTACATGTTCAGCCTCAGAAACCTGATGTGAGACGTAACTTTCAGTGCTGGACGTCTGTGTCCCTAACCTGTAACTTCTGCATGTGTTGCTTGGGTAGCCAGATGTAGCTTGTACCTTCTTGTAGTGGGCACTGGCAGGCACAACACAAACAAGGACAGTACAGCAATTTGGGCTGGGCACATCCCCTCAAGAAGTCACCTGGTTTGCATCATTACCAAAACAAGTAGTTCTTTGGTGAGATCTACAGCTACAAGTCTGTCACCTTAAAAAAAAAAAAGTGAAAAAATTGCCCTTGTTTAGGGAAAAATTGGCTGTAAATTGGAACACAGTCTTCTGTGGACACACAGACTGCAACTGCTTTGTATTATCCATTTAATTCCAAACTAACACTATAAACTTACTCCCACATTTAATGTCTTCATTCATTGCTATTAAGCATATTTAAGAACAATAAGCTTAAATTCAGAGCAGAACAAGGATCACTGAGAATCATGTACTTGTCCACCTGCTCTGCAGGGAAGACCAGAGACTGCGCTCTCAAGGCAAATATGAATACCTTGTGTTTGCCTGCTTGGATTTTTAGTGTCATGAATGGGATAGCAGGTAGTCTGTTACTGTTACTTGGATACACAAAAATGAGAATGCTGGTTATTAACTTAAGGTGTAGAAACTTTACACTACAGTGCACTCAAACAGGAAGTACTGCATTTAAATTACCAAGTGATTTATTTTTCCATGCTAACTAAATTGACTCGTGTCTATTTGATCAGCCAGTTGTTTCAAACCTGAAGACAGACAATGACTATGTAGGGATAAAGCAAAATGCTTACATGTGAGTAGTAGTAATGGGGCTTGGGTATCCTATGAGAGTGCAGACATGTTATCTACATCAGGGAGCTGAGAAGTGAGACCCTTGAGGGTCCCTGGGGTCACAAAAGGGGTCTTTTGTCCTTTGAATGGCTATTTTTCTGGAGTAATTGTTTTATTTCAAGCCTGTAGGGATATTCTAGTAATTTTGTTACAAAAACTTAAACACAGCAGTACAATACAAAAATCTTGTATTCCAAGGTTGAAACAAGAGTGGTTTGCATTGATCAGAAATGCACTAAGAGCTTTTGACTGCTCCATTCTGTGCAGACACATCAGCTGTTACACAGTGCAGTGCTAGTCCTTAAGAATGGCAGGGGGCTTTACTGTTTGCCAGGAGGTGAGTGAGCAGATAACTCCCTGCAATAGTTGTTTTGTCAGGCAAGTGCCAAAATTCTGTTCTGCATTATGTCCAGTGTGATTTGCAGTATCTGTATCAGTGCTTTAAGAACAAATTAATTTGCTGTCACGTCTGTGGTGCCCTGTGT
The DNA here is from genome assembly GCA_013396695.1 of Sakesphorus luctuosus. Taxonomy (NCBI): domain Eukaryota; kingdom Metazoa; phylum Chordata; class Aves; order Passeriformes; family Thamnophilidae; genus Sakesphorus; species Sakesphorus luctuosus. The sequence goes on along the minus strand of VWZD01006658.1, from coordinate 498,479 downwards.
TGCAGCAGCATCACCGCTGAGCAGCATGCGCAGAGCCAAAGCCCAGCTGCTGTGTGGTAACATAGACAGACAGCTCACTTCCTACCTGAAGACATGGTGCCAAACAGTTTTCTTGAAGGAGAGGGAGGGCTGGAGTACTGGGCCAAGCTGCTCTATTGTTTTAAGCAATTCCATGGGTGCAAAACCCCACAGTTGACTGAGAGCGTGTCAGTGTGTTTATACTGCATCATGCAGTGACTGACTTATCTCTCCTTGGTTTTAAATATCGACCAGACAGATTTGTTCTGTACTGTCACATTTTGAGAGTTCTCTGTGTGCAAGGATGGGCAGTGAAGGTCAAGCTTGAGCTCATCCTTCATGCAGAGTCTGTGCCCTTCTCTTCCAGAGCCCTGTGGCTCAGTATGAGACTGAGGAGAGCTTTCACATTCTGAACCCAAATCCTTTACTTTGTTTTTTGGTTCAGCACTTGTAGACAGCAACCACAAGAGGACAGTGTGGTTACATACCTGACTGTGCCTCCAAGTGCCTTCTGATAAATGGCAGCCCCACACAGGCAGGCTGTGTGAAGACACTGCTTGACTGATGGTTGCAAGGGCTCATATCTCCTTGCTATATTTGAAGAGTAAGTTCAAAATACCAAAGAGGACCGAGTTATAGTTATTCAGTGCTGTAAATATGTGAGATGTCTTAAACAGCAGACACTGCCAGGGGAGCATCAGTAGGATATTATATGGTACCTTTATTCTGAACTAGGCAGCTGCATGCATACATGTACACACACACCTTTTTTGTTTTATTTAGTTATATATGTAATTTAGTTTTATATGTATATGTACATATATCTTATATATTTAGTTTATTTAGTTATATATGTGAGTGGGGATGTGCAGGCAGCAGCACTGTTCTGGGGTGAATTGTAAGGATCCTGCACTGTGTATTTTTCCTAAATAAAACACCAAAATTCATTGTAGCTACTCAGTTGCTATTTCATTTATATGATAAAATTGTTTCTCTCTCTCTCTCTTTTTTCCCAGATATTTCAAGGCAATACTGAATTGTACCAGGAAGTTCGCAATAATTTCATTCCACCTATTATTGCACGTTTTTTTAGGATTAACCCCTTGAAATGGCACCAGAAAATTGCAATGAAAGTAGAACTGCTAGGATGTCAGTTTAGTATAGGTAAGGCAACTGAAAACTTCCAACTGTGCAAGACAAGCAATAAAATTATTAAGGTTACAAGTGAAATTACTAAGGTTAAATGTTACATTGTGGGTATGTTTTCAGTGGAAAAAATAAAATTTTTTGGCTGCATAATCCTTCTGTAATCAATACTTCTGAATTTCTCCAGAAGTTATTACACTGACCTGGAAAATACTGAATTTAGATGTACACAAGGTAATTTGGAAAATAAAGTGTGTCAAAAGACACCAGTTACTTGCTTCCCATGTTATTGATTCATGGGGAGTTTTCCTTGTTACATAATGTGAACCAAACCTTTATAGCAAACTGTTCCAGCTGTCTTCTCCTGCAAAGGAGACATGGAAAACTAACGCTTCAATTCTTACAAATCCTTTTCTTCTGAGGTCGTGCACCTAAAATCACCTTGCCACCACCACCACCACCACCTCAGAACAGGAATGATGAGAAGAGTGCTGACTTCATTGATGACTTCATTAATTCAGTGAAGACTTCATTGCAGACAGATAAAACAACTTTCACACCTGAAATAAAAAACACTACAGTGACTCCGAGTGTAACCAAAGGTATCCACAGTTAAGCAGCAGAAGTGTTTGGGAACTCCTTATGGTGCTTTGGCATATATTAAATGTGCTTTCCAAATTTAAATTTTCTCAGTGCTTAAAATATAGGAAATTATCAATATTTTTTTTAATATTTACCAATTATTAATTACACATACACTGATGTACAGTTGCACACTGCATGCAGAAACAAAACCAATCTTTCAAGTCAGAGATGTGACTTATATGTATATACATAATAGTTCTGTCTTCCAAAACTTGATCAAACTGAGCTCAGCTTTTAATTACTGAAGAAATTCTGTCAAAAGGAGAAATTGCAAAATGGACTTTTCTTCTGAATTAATCAGGTGTAACTGCTTAGTTATTGGATTTTATAATTTCTTAGAACAAAACACTTTTGACATACCAGTTCTTTTATGGATCAGACTTGTTGATGTGGAAGTTGAAAAACATCATCTGGCATAATCATTTTTTTATCAAAAAAACAACACTCAGAAAAGGGAGCAAGGGCACTGCAGGCTGAGGCACTGCTGAAGTGTCCTTTGGATTGTAGGGATGGGATAGTCCCATGTTACACACAGACCCAGCACAGGCTGCTTATGATTAACTGTTAAGATACTGTGGTACTTAATTTGTAAGGGAGGCTCAAACTTCAGTGGTTGCACCAATCGATTTTCCATGTAAATAATAAAATCCATGGTTCTAACAGGAAAACCTTATATTAAAACAAACTGGTTGATTTTGATGAAAAACCTTGCAAAAACAGCAGCTGTGCATGCATGTAGAGGAGCCAGATGTTAATGGAAATTTACACTGTGGGAGCATCCAGCAGGGTAACTTAGCTGGGGGAATTTGGTGTGATAGACACTACATGTGGGAACTATGTGCTTTACCCAAGTAATTTGCATGATTTATGAGAAGCTCTTCTGTCTGACACCACTTAATTTAATGCTTTTCAGATGTGGCATTAGCAGCAGTTCTGGTTCCAGTGCTGGTGATGGTCTTCACTACTCTGATTCTTATCTTAGTTTGTGCGTGGCATTGGAGAAACCGGTAAATGAACAGATGAATGGAAGTGCTTTAAATGAATGTCAGCCTGGTGTGTGGGAATGAGATGCTGCATGTATCACTGGGGGAACTCTGTGGTCTGCACTTGGGGAAGGAATTGTATTCTCTCTGAGAAAACATTCACTTGAATAGCAAGGACAGCAAAACCAGCGTTTTGTAACTGCTTTCATTAGAAATACTTTTACTAAAAGCTGGTTTCTCTGGTAGCAGCAGACTGGTGATGGCAAGCCAGGTGCTTATACATTAAATTTGAGGATCAGTTACAGCCAGGCTGATAGTTGCCCAGCATTAATTATTACATCTTTTGATAAGCAGACTAGCTAAAATACTCCTATTTTCTTTTTTTTTCACAGCAAGAAAAAAACTGAGGGCACATATGATCTACCTTACTGGGATCGTGCAGGTAACAAAATGAGTTTATGAAATCCTTAACTTGGCATTTTTTGTTTGATGCCAATTTCAGATTGCAGACAGTTTCTACTGGCACAAGCCTCTCTAATGCTAACTGATGGAGGCATAGTGAACACTAAATTTCTTTTCTGGACAAACTTAACTGTTTCTTCCTCTGATTTTTTTTTTAATCAGAAATAGAAAATGTCATTTTCCTGTTAGGGCTGACAGCTTCAGATTTTTCTTTTTAGTGTACAAAGTACAGAACCTAGTAATTACACAGCAAGAGGGAAAAATAATTTATAAGGAATGTCTTTATATATTTGATAATTATCTATTCAGTACTTTTTTTGTTCTGGGAAAGAACTTTTTATTTTAATGTATAAAGTCTGTCAAAAGTTTTATCTGTCTTCATTGCCCTAGTAAGCACGTGAGAGTGTCTAAACCCCTTTTAGGTGCATTTTCCATCCTACTGTCTTGTGCCTCACAAACTTAAGATCCAAAAATGATACCACGCATCCCTTTAAATTGTCTTGAAAATGCTTGTGCCACAGGGCAAAGGGCAGGTGCAGCAGTTGGGTTTGTACTGTTGTATGACCGTGCTTCCCTTCTCTGTCCCTGTGTTGAAAACTTCCATATGGCATGTTTGCTCACTGACAGTTTTAAGTGTACCTTATCCTTTAGACAAAAATCCTTTTACTGGCCCTATTTTTATTTATTGCATGTCTGTTTCTGATAGGTCTCAGCTCTGTTGTCTTAGAATAAAATATCCTGTATTTAAATGTCAGGGTTTTTTCCTGTTTGCTTAATTTTAAGAGTTCAGTGTGCAGGTCTGTTTTAAAAGGAAATGTGTCAAAATGCAGCATCCAATTAATGTTGCTGCACTTCTCTGTGGAATCTCTGTCTCCTCCCACAGGCTACCTCAGATTTTGTTAACTATTCTGTGGTTTTGAATCTCCTGCTTCTTGGGCTATACTTACCGGATGGTTTCTTAGCACCAGCTGGGATGAAATATGTAACAGGCAGCAAATGTAGAATGGCTCTGGCTACCAGGGGAAGGAATGGGGGGAAGCCCAACAACAGCCAACTTTCTCTCAAGAATGGCCACAGTCACTCCTTTTCATTTCCACTGAAGTTAAAACGCTCTATATTCACGTTTTTGTAAATGTTCACTGATGAACCTTTTTCAACAATGTGAGTTAGAGGCATGATATTAACAACCAGGAACCACATTAATTAAATGTGCTTTTAATTATAACTGAGGTTGTGTAAAATCGTGGCTGACAGTGTTTTCTGTGTTGTGTTCTATGAGCTCATTAATGCGATGAGTAGCCTTGGAACTGCTGCTGATGGCCATTCAGGGATAGAGTCAGTGGACTGCAGCAGTTCTGCAGCTGTTCTGAGGGGGAGCATTCAGGCAGGTTGTCTAGGTGAGAGTCAGGTTGTCATCTCTGCTTCTTCCATCTGCCAGGAAATACTAAAGTAACTTGTAACCTTGGGGACATGCAAATAAATTGAGTTATTTGCCTACTACTACAAAATATAAGCTGTGGTGAAAAAATACTGTAATTAGCTTAAAACACAGTATATATGCAGTCCTCGTTGGTTTGTTTGTTTTCTTTTTTAATCCATGTGAAGGATGGTGGAAAGGAATGAAGCAGTTTCTCCCGACCAAATCAGCAGAACATGAAGAAACTCCTGTACGCTACAGCAGCAGTGAAATTAGTCACCTAAGGCCAAGAGAAGTCCCAACAATGTTGCAAACAGAGTCTGCAGGTACATTTCACTGTTTTTGTGGGCCATGTAATATATATATGATATGCTAAAAATGTCAGGAATTTGGCTACATTTAGTTATTTCCTGGGTTTTTGGGGGGAGCAAAGGAGAAATGGATAGTTCTGTGAGTAAGCACATTCCTTATAATGGAGGCATTTTCAGATCTATGACTATGTATTGACTTGATGTGCTGTAGAGAGACACTTGCCTAAGTCAATGCAGTAACTTGTACTTGTTCTTAAACCCCATAAAGGGTTGAAGGATTGCTTATATTTCCATGCACTGGAAATAATGTCATTGCATTGTCCTTACGATATGGAGAAGGAGGAGTTATTGTAACGGCACGTGCCCTTTTCTTGGTGTCCCAAGAATGAGAGGGGAAGATGACTGACAGTTGCTTTGGCTCTGTGCTTACAGCTGATGGCAGGGTTAGGCAGGTGTGCAGAATTATAGCTTCACTGCAGGCAGAATTGCTTTTCTCTTTTTTGCCTACTTGTCTGTTTTTACCCAGCTAGCCAGGTTTCTCACCTCCAGCTTTTGTAACTTGGATTATCTGTTGAGCTAAAACATCTCAGCTGACCACATACAGGCTTCCCCCCCCTAAAAGAACAAAACCTCCACCCCAAGGACCGTTCTTATGCAAAGCCACGCAGGATAATGTCATTTAAATCTAACTTTGCAGGGAAGAACATTTCAATAAGCTTTGTTTTCAGGCAGATTTGCAGCATGGGAAGTTTCAGCTCACCAGGAAAGTACAAACTCGAGAAATGGGGCTGTTGTGTCTATCCCACTGGCTTTAACAATTGGGTGGAAAGGAATCCTTTTCCAAAGCGATTGGCACTGGTAGACAGAGATGGACCACTGGTTTGATGTAGGATAGTCATAATCTCTGTTAGCCTGTTAACAGATTGTATTTAGGGTGATGGCACTGTAAAAAACATTCCATTAAGTGTGTTTTGTTGGGGCTTGCCACACAGAATATGCTCAGCCCCTGGTAGGGGGACTTGTTGGCACGCTTCATCAGAGATCAACCTTTAAACCAGAGGAAGGAAAAGAAGCAAGTTACGCTGATGTGGACCCTTACAACTCACCCATACAAGAAGTTTACCATGCCTACGCCGAACCACTGCCTATAACTGGACCAGAGTATGCAACTCCAATAATCGTGGACATGTCCAGCCATCCTAGCACACCTCTCGGTGTTCCTTCCATTTCCACCTTCAAAGCTGCAGGGAATCAAGCTCCTCCACTGGTTGGAACTTGCAGTAAACTGTTATCTAGGACAGACAGTACCTCATCAGCACAGGCACTGTATGATATACCAAAGGGGCAGGTGGGGCCAGGCAGCGCTGATGAACTGGTGTACCAGGTACCACAGAGCCTGGCCCTTTCCACTGGGAGTAAGGATGAACTCAGCTCATGAGTAAGATAGAATGATGGCTTGTTTTTAAAAGCCAATTCCATAAAGCTGACAATTTCATTTTTAAAATTTCACTGTTTTGATATTGTTAGTCTTAAACAATACAATGTTGAACCAAAAGATGTGGTATTGGAGGTCTGGGAAAACAGTAATTCTGCCTTTCCTAAAAGCTGTACATGCAATTAACAGCTTGTCTCCTGCAAAACCGTGGACTTTTTTGTTACTACTGTACAGTTGTCAGACATGAGAGAAGAACTCTTTACTATCAGCTTCAGTAATTGATAGATGTGAATGATAAATGGGGAGGAGCAGTTCAAAGTACGAAACACAGTCCTTTCTTCCTAATGGTACTATTTCTTGGGGGGAAACAACTCCCAAAACCCAAAGCTTCTAACTTTCTAAGATGTATATGTAAGCACTGCAGCTTCTAAAATTCATTTTTCCTTATCACATGCCTGCACAATATTGGACTTTACAAACTACCATCAAGACTGATGGCAAAGTTTCGATTTACTTCATGAAGTAAAATAGTTTTCTTTCTGAATTACAGTAGTTTAGCTTTTTGTTCACAGGATTGGGAATCATCAGCTGTATGTTCTCAGAAGATTCCTTCCTTTTTGGTTAGCCTTATAAAACTAGAAGCTGCTGTCTGTACAGTCTCTTTCTGCCTCATCTCCTTAAGCCACTCAGTCTTGTTCCTTCCCAGGAATCCAGGAGACACAAATTCACACAAGCAAACTTCATGGTAACTGCTTTTTCATTTTTCCCTACCAAATGAAGGCTACTCTGAATAGTGTCTGCCTCCAAGTCAGACTTCCCTGATAGTCAGCATGCCAGAAGCATCCAGGTGTTGGAGGTGACCAAATTCAGGAAGGTCCTTTGCTGCCCTCCCCCAGAGTATCTATTGTGGTGTGTTCAAGTGTGAGCTTATGTGAAGAAAGATCTGTAAATACTTTTGTGAGTGCTTAAGGAAGCACACAGATATTCTAATGGTGCACAGTTTGTGTTAGACATGCATTTAGCACATATGGTACGTTTTAGCACAACTGACAAACTTTAGCCTTAGGCCTTTTCTTAAGATTGTTCTTATGAAAGTATAAAATAGATTCCAAAACCTCTACAAAAGAACCAGTACAGTTCCAAAGAGTACTGTTCCAAAGAGTGTCCATTTCAGAAGTATTTAATGGAATTTGCATCCTTTGAATGTTCCAGTGTTCTCTACTATGAAAACATTGCAGTCAGTCTTCTACTGGGGAAATGTAGACTAGATTTTAGATAGGTAATCGCAAAATGAAAATGGTTTGGATGCCATATTTGCCATTTTTTATCTTGTTAGGAAAAAAGCACAGCTTTCTTACCTAGATAGTAAGACAAAAACACCAACCAAACAATGAAAACGCTTTATTTTTATTCTAGCAGGACTGTCGGGAGAATGCTGAATTAATTCATACATGTGAGACCTCCCCTACCTACACAGTAACCCAGCTTTATGGACTTCAGTGGTTACTGTTTGTTTTTTTGATGTAATTCAAGGTCTTGTTTACTGCCCAGGGCCTTAAATAAGATGGAGAATGTTGAATTGAAACTAAAATACTGTTCAAGGGGGCTGCCACCATGCCTTAATACCTGTATGGTATCCTCACTTCCCACTTGAAAGTTTGGTTGCAGAGGGACTGTATATAAACTCTGTAAACAAAAATTACTTGGGGCCTGTTCAAAATCTAAAATATGTTATTACATAGAATCACAGAATGGCCTGGGTTGGACAGGACCTTAAAGATCACTTCATTCTAACCCCCCTGCCATGAGTATCTCCCAAAGCCTCATCCAACTTGGCCTTGAACTTCCGGGGAGTGGCCTTCCACAACTTCTTTGGGCACCCTGACACTCTCACAGTGAAGAATTTCTGTTGTGTATCTAACCTAAATTACCCATCTGTCACTTTGTTCCCATTCTCCTTTGTTCTGTCACTTCAGTTTGTGCCAAAGAGTTCCTCTCCAGCTTTGCTGTAGGGCCACACAGCTTTCTCTTCTCCAGGCTGAACAGCCCCAACTTTCTCAGCCTGTCTTTGCAGGAGAGGTGCTCCTGTCCTGTGATGAACTTTTGGATGCATCTGGACTTGCTCCAACAGTTCTATGTCCTTCTTATGTCTGGGGGCACTGGAGCTGGACACAGTATTCTGGGAGGGATCTCTCAAGAAGCAGAGTAGAGAGGGAGAATCACCTCCCTCATCCTACTGGCTATGCTCCTTTTGATGCAGCCCAGAATGTGTTTGACTTTCTGGGCTGTGAGTGCACATTGATGGGTCATATGGAGTTTCTCATCAGCCACCACGCCCAAGTCTTGCTCAGGGCTGCTCCCAATCACTGCTCTGCTCAACCTGTATGTATGCCTGGCATTGCCCCAGTCCATCTTAGGACATTGCTTTGTTGAAATTCATGAGGTCCCATCTCAAGCCTGCCAGGGTCCCTCTGGATGGCATCCTTGCCCTCCAGCATGTTGACTGCACCACACAGCTTGGTGTTGGCAGCGAAGTTGCTGAGGGTGAACTTCAGTCCCACTGTCCATGTCACCAACACAGATGTTGAACATACTCTGTGCTACCTTGAAGCCCGATTCTACAATTTTTGATCATTCATTGAGAATGATTTTGTTTTTGTTATCTTTTTAGAGTTGGGTGTTAAAGCCTACATGTGAATGTAAGTAAGGATATTATGTAAGACCCATTTGTGAAAAACAAATTCCTGCCTATAATTGTACTTTGATGTTATTGCAACTTTTTCTGCCTGACAAAGCTAGTCCGCAGTCTTTGTAGTTTTGCTTAAGTAGGTAAGTGTTCTTGCCTATCAGCAGTAACTATGACTTTGAAATTACCTGTGGTAGTGGTTGCACAAACCTTTCCTGGCTTGTGTGCAGCAAAGAATCACTTTATTAACAATTGCACGTGGGTATTTATACCCCTCCCGGGAGGTGGTTACATTTTCATGTATCGCATGCAGCCCTCCCACCCAATCAGCCCAAATCTGTCGGGGGAGCGTGTGTGGTTGGTCACTTCTCCCACAGTAACCTCGCTTCTGGGAAATGTATCCTTTGTGCAATTCTTCTGTCTCTGACCACGACACAGCCACCCGACAATCCCTTCACATTAAACCGTCCCCTCCATATCCCTCATCTTTATTAAATAATAACAAAAGAGAAACAGTACCACATCCCATGAACAGAACAATACAAACTGGGACTAGAACTGCAAAAGAACCTTGTTGTGAATAGTTGTTTAACTCAGAATCCATTTGTAAAACCCTTTATTAAAACCAACTACCTTTATGAATGATTAACCTTGATGAATCCCGGGCCTCTAAGTTTTCTTTAACTTTTATCTGAGGGTCTAGGTGTAACTGGGGCAAAATGTCAAACCTTTATTCGAGAATGTATAACTGAGGTAGTGTGTATTAGAAGCCTTTATTTGAGGGTAAATGTGTGGATGAGATAGGGTTGTTTGACGAGCTGTTGACTGAGGGAAAATGACCCAGAGCACACTCATAAGCATGTCATAAGCCCAATGTTTTTGGTGTCGCCATGTGAAGACAGCGGTAGATGTCTTACCTGAACCCTCAGTAAAGACAGTCTTAGTTTGGGAAATGGGAATAGGTGAATAGTTGGAGGTCAGCTTCTATATCCCCGTACTCCATTCTTCCATAAAGTTTCTGTCCCATTTTTTGCCAGGCAGTTACTTGAGGGGTTCCAGCCTGCGGAAACCCCAACACATGCTTGTCGATCCATTTCAGAAGTGCTATTCTATTAGTTTAGTTTCTGAAGTGTCCTCTTTCTGCCTGTTTAACAGGCAGTGGTTTGCTTTTCTTGGGAAATACCTACCCCCATCCTCAGCCTCTCACCTCATGGTTAAATTCTTCTTTTTTCTGTGTTCTGTTTTGTTGCCCAAGAGGTGCTGGTGCACACATGGTTGCCTCGAGAGGCCACTCCTTCCTTGATTTGGCCAAGGGCTACCACTGGTGAGATATCCCAGCAGGATCTAACCTCCAGTTGCTGATATCCCTTCTATAGTCCCGATTTGGGATGCCATTTGTGGTAGTGGTCACACAGACCCTTCACAGCTTGTGTGCAGCAAAGAATCACTTTATTAACGGTTGTGTGTGGGTATTTATACCTGTCCCAGAAGGCAGTTATGTTTTCATACATTGCGTGCAGCCCCCCCACCAGTCAGTCCAAATCTTCATCTGGGGAGCATCTGTGGTTGGTCACTTCTCCCGCAGTAGCCTCCCTTTCTCCTGGGAACCATGGTCTCCGTGCAATTCTTCTGTGTCTGACCATGACACAGCTGCACAGCAATCCCTTCACATTAAACCATCCCCTACAACCATCTGAACTGGTTTTACTTGAAAGGAGTGGGAAGTTACTAGTTTCCACCAAGATATGACAGTACATACTTACTCCAGCCAACTTAAGAAGTTTAGGCTTAGAAAAAATAATCTACCATAAAAATAAATGGATGTGTTCAAGTCAGTAACACACTTGGATTGAATTTTTACTGCAGGCCAGGTGTGGTGGAACCATGGATAGCTGTAGGCTAAGCCGGTGTAAGAATTTAACAGTTTCTCTACAGTCAGTTATGTTTTAAGCAACCATAATGCAGCTTCATTATCTGAGCAGCATTAGCTGTTAGAGAAATGGATGTTTTTAAGAATTTAAGCCCCTTTCCTGAAAGAATTTGTTTCCAACCTTTGCTCCCTTCTTCAGACTTCAAACATGTTACCTGCTGGGGAGGGCTAAGAAGATAAGTTTGAGTGTGTAACAGTTGGGTTTAAAATGTATGCTACAAAGTGTTAAACATTGATTTCCAAATGTAAGTTGCATGACACACTTAAAACTAGAATTCACTTGTGTACAATAAAGCAAAGGTACATTTCATGGGGTCTCTCTTACATGTGAAGACGTATCGATATAAAATGTATTTCAGTCTTGTTTGGCTTGGGTATTCTCCCAGAATGTATGTTCTTACCTCAGCATGTATTGTAGTTGCTCAGTATTTGTATATGTTGCTAGAACTTAGACTGTATAAATAGTGAGGGGTTTTTATATGTATGGTAAAAAGTATTTTAAATAAATTGTACATACATATCACTCAGTATGTTTGCATTTAACACCTACTTTATGTCTAATTCATTTGTAGTTTGGAAATGCCAGTGTTATTTATGAGTTACCACATTCCAGCAGGGGTCATGCCCTGCCTCCAAGAGTTTCTGGCAGTAGGGATATGCAGCAACCATCCACAGCAGGTCCTGGTCCCTTCCTCCCCAGTCGGCACATCAACTCTGCAGTGGTGGGAGGAGCTGCTAGATTGATCTTCAATTGGACCATGGCTATTTTCCAATTGCTGAAAAAAGCTGATGCTGCTTTTGCTTTTCCCCCTTTTTTGTATTAAGTTTCCTAGCATTGGAGTGTAAAGATGTCAGTCATAATTACTGGTCTTTTGCAAGTACAAGATTAAAATTGGATCCTAAATGGCTTAGTCCTTTGCTTGTCAAACTGAAACATCTTTGTAGCATTACAAGCAGAAATTGAATGCCAGCACACCTGTGAGCGTCCCTGCTTCAGCTGACCACTGTTCTAGTGAGGCCCTTGTCACCTAGGACAGCCATCAGGGGATGGCAGAACACCTGCTGCTTCATTATCTGTCTGTGCATCTTGCTAAACATACACTCAGTGTGAAACACAGCTTACCTCAAATGCTGCTATTTTAGCTTGGTCTGTGTCAGCTTCCTGTTATCCACATCTTGGGTGATCGAGAGGAAGAAAAGTTCTTGAAGAAGATTTTCATGTAAATGAATGAAATTTATCCTTTGTCCGTAAGAGTAAGTGTTCAACATTTGTGCTGCTTCTGGTTTATGTGGATGAAAATGGACCTTACACTGGCAGTAAACCCTCTCTGGTAGTGTGAGTTCACAGTGTCTCATTGCAAACAGCTGTCGCTCTACCAGGCACTTCAGATGTCTCTTAAATGTCACAGAAAGGTACATAATTAAAATGGGTGATGGTGCTGTGTGAGGAGATTAGCCTCAAAGAGTTTTACTGCATGTGATAGTCCACTGCCAATCTGTTCCTTAGGTAAGTCTCAAGACAATTGTTGATAATGTAATCAAATACTGTGGTTTAATTTCAAGAGATGCACAGCTATAACTTCTATGAAACCACATGATCAATAACCCAATTCTGATCTATGAAAGGAATATAAAACTTGAAATTGTTGTCAGTTTTCAGCATAGCCAGAAGTTCATACCAACAGTTGTCTCTGCTGCCTTTCAAAAGGAAAAGAGAACCCTATTTTTTGCACATGTAATGACGGTACTGCACATGAAATTGGAAGAAAGGCTCCTACCTACAATCATGTTTAAATAGCAGAAGACTCGAGCAGCTTCTGTATGTGCTGTCTGCATGCTGACCTTAACTAGAGTGAGCATATCAACAGCTGTGTGGTCAAATTACAGTAGACTGACAACAATGATGCTTTGTCACTTTACCCACCCCTGGAGCAGACCTCACCACTGGCATGTTTATGTGCTGTAATTATTATTAGTACAGGTTACCATCAGGTAGGATTGGGTAATTAAGTTAAGCTAAAGCTCTTGTAAGGAACAGTGCCTACTACCCCTGAGGCTTATTGGTACTTCCACAGTTAGCAATGATCCGCTTTCTGCACATGCTTTTTCAAGTTTGGCCAACAGACAGTATAGAAGACCTCAATTCCTTGGAGGAATAATAAATGAGATTTGTAAAAACTTAATCATCAAGAATTTCCATCACTGCCAGCAAAGTATAAAAGTGCAGCCTCTGTAAGGCTTCTCAAGGATCTGCCCAGGAAAGGAGCAGGTGGAGGCAGGCAGGAGAAAAGGGCAGTGGAACAGTTGTCAGAACACATGTTAACAGTTTGGGAAAGCTGCTTGTACTCCCTGCCCTGTCAATGACTGCAAAATTTTGCAGTCCTGTTTTCAGTGGAGGTTTGTACTATCAAATTAGATGGAATAGTTTAAAAGGTAAACCTTGTTTCAACAGTTAGGTAACATTCCTTAGCTGCCAAAGTCAAGGAAAGCTTTTCAAGAACTAAAGAGAGAAGAAAAAGAGACTTTCATAGCAATTATTAGGAGCAAATGAGGAATTGCTACAAGAAGAACAGAGGGAATTTTAAACCATGAGGACCTTTCAGGTCGTGTTTTTGTAGTTTAAGATCAAAAGGCACATAAGTTTCACACATACCTCCTAAGGCAATAAAAAAAGTAATTAACAGCCTGATGCAAGGAAACCAGAAAGACCAGTGATACTTTATACTCCTTCGCATTTCAAAGGGACAGAACCTTACTCTTAACAGTCTACCTCTGCTCTACCATAATAAACTTAATTTAAGGGAAAGACGAAAATTGGACAAACACTACTGGAAGACACAGTACAAGAAAAAGATTTGAAAACCAGTGTGGATGGTCATACAAAATACACTAAAAAGAAACTAACCAGAAAAAAATAAGAACAAAGGTTTATTACAATTAAGTACTGTTACCTACATTTCAAAGTCAGGCTAAGAAAGGATGTTGTACAGATGACAGACTGGAAGAAGAGCAGGGAGGCACCACCACAGCATGAGCAGCAGGAAAGAGGGTGCAAAACCCAGGCAGCACTGAAACCGAGCCTAAAAAACTGAAGCCTGACCCATGCTGACACAAAGCTGAAATCCACACCACAGGAACGTGGGGTTGATGACTTTATTGGTTTTGCCTTAACTTAATTTCTCTCTGTTTTAAGTTGCTCCATTGTTTTTTTAGAAATTGAGAAGTCTTTCTGCTCTTTAGGGTACTGTAAATTGAGGTCCAGGGAAATCTATCTCACAGCTCCACCCCACAGAGGATCCCATCACAAAGCTCCAGAATTTGCATGGGAACCTAAACAGGAATGTGTAATTTCCATTCACTGCAGTCTAGTAGGTAACAGTACATTAAGCAGGTACATTCAGACCAGAAACAGCCTCTGTGTTGAACTGGTATGTGATGCTTTGTTCAGTCTCATGACACAGCAGTGAAAATTCCTGATTCACAGCAATCTTGCTGGGATTCAAGATTTGTTTTAGCTTCTTCTGTGAACACAATATTCTAGATCAGAAATGTATGTAAAAGACCTATGATAGAATATACACAAATGTACATAAAAGACCTATGATAGAATAAGAATATACTTGGAATTCATTCAGGATTGCATTTGCAGAACAAAAATTAGAACATTCACCAGACAGAATAGTCCAAACAAGCCTCTGCTATTTTCTTCAGGTTTTACAATGATGATTTTGGGACAAAAAACAGAAAAAAGTTACATCCCAAAGGAAGTTGCTAAGCCATCTGTATTAAAAGATACCTTGGAGTCCAATGTCTCTTTCTGCCCCAAAAGTCTGATTCACTGGGAGCAAAAACTTGCATTTTTCAGTAAAACTCACATGTTTTGTTAACTTTAAGAGATTTTCCAGCTGTGGCTTCATGCAACTGCAAAGCCCAAAAACCTCATTAGTGTAAAAAAAGTGACAGAACAGGGCTTTTAGTTCTCAGCCCACCAAAGAACATTTTAGCTGTAATGCCGTGAAGTCATCTTCCTTCAGACAAGTTGGTAAAAACAGTTCATGGTACATCCTCAAAGAATTAGTCAGCATCCTGTCTATATCTCTCTCTGGCACAATATGCACCATATAAACAGGCACCACATACAATGTATAGGGTCTGATCCTGCTGGATAAATCCCACTATCGTAAATTATTCAAGACACAAAATTATATTAGAGATTCAAACACTATTAATCAGTACTGATGAGCAGCTTTCCAAAATGGACAAACTTCAGGTAGAACACACTCAAAAGGCAATTCCCCCCTCCTTTGATCTCATCCACAATTTCTAAGGCTTTGAATAAGAAACACTTCTGATGGGGACGTTCTCTCCCCCAGAAGCAGCCAGATCCCAATGAAGTGTTAGGTTCAAATTTTGCAACTAGGAGAGCTTCCATATGGACTTGGATGGGGCAAGGTCCTGCTGGAATAATTAGGTTTCAGAACCTGTCCAGGGAATGTTCAGCAGGGGCTGGACACATAATGGGCTCCAAGTAAGCTTTGCTGTCACTTCCAAAAGGAATTTTTGTTTTGTTTTGGGTTTTTTTTGGTGAGTGCTTGCAAAGCCCTAGATGTTTTTTATTATGACAGCCACAATACAGTGTTACTTTGACAGTTACCTTTGTTTCCCAAAATCAAATGGGGTCAAAATCCAGTACTTTGATGTTAAGGAAAAACCGCAATGTCCTAACACCATTCCAGTTCCTAGCAGATTACATCCAATGACTTTTCAATTATGTTTGCACAGCAAAATAAAAATAATTTGTGCTTCTCTGCTTATTTTATAGCATTTTTCTCAATACAGTAGAGGAAGATGAAACCATAAACACAAAGAACTGGTCTGCATAAAGCAAATAAACAAAAATGAATGCTGATTATTAAACCAAAATTCTCTCACGAAACTAGATTTCCACTGGCACCATTCCCAGTCCAGTGACTGATAATAAATGTGTCAGTATCAAGAGACTGAAACCATTATTCACTGTTTCAAAAATTTTAATTTCTTTGCATATGTATCATATTTTAAACTCACACAATAGTGAGACACATGACATGCAGTACTAATAAAGCTGCCTGCAAGAATGAGTTCTGAATGGACCTCAAAGAGGGCTTGAGATACAACCATAACTCTATTTTCACAACTTGTGCGTATTTCCAAATTTGACTTTTTATAAGGCATGTGTATGACTAAGTTTGCATTAAATAATTCCAAGAATATTTTTTCCATAAGTCATGATACCAACGCTCTAAGAAGTTTATTAAAGATATCCTCCCATACTCCCAGCTGTAGATGATGCTGTTTTGCTTTCTGTCATCCCAGCAAAATTTGAACACCAGGGGACTCTAAAATACTCTGGTATAGCAAATCTCTTGTTGGTACAGCTGATCTTTTTCCTTTACATATATCTATGCATTTGAGATGCTTATTTTTCTATCACTCTCTATAGGGGTCACCAATTAGAGGGGTAGCCCCTTAGTCCCAAGCAGGGGGGCACCGTGAATGACGGTCAGAAGAGCTCAGGCACAGCAGGCATCAGAAGGCTTGATCAGAAGGCTTACAAGAGTTTATTCAAGATAGTTTAACACACAGTTCCTCATAGCTCATAGTAGTAGTAGAAGTAGTAGATAGTTCTAGTAGATCTAGTCTTACTCAGTAACATCCACACCTTTTATGTCCTCTCACATCCAACATGTCATGACATTATTGGTTAACCAATTCACCTCACATACACCAAAGCATCTCATTGGCTACAAGCTATCACACACCAGGTAGCTCTCTTCTCTTTAAGGTGTACTCCAAACAGCTTTCCTTAAGGGATACACTCACTGTCACCCCTACAACTTTCTACCACCAGTGACTTCTCTGATTTACGTCTGCCAGAGGTGCCCAGCAGTTCACGTGACTGGGTCCCAACACATACCAGTTGAATCCTCTTTCATAAATGACAGTTTAAAAACTCTCTCTTAGTGATGAATTAATTTGTGGGTACAGACACAGAGGGAGGGGTACAAGGAAGCTGTTTCCCGTGGGAATGCTATTGTTAGACTTGTCTTTTCCATCAGTTTCTAAGGAAATCATGCTCTGCTTGCCTGTATCTCCCCCCAATAACTTTTGAGTAATGTTTGGCTGAGGAAAACCTGCCATCTTGTTGATGTTATACTTGCCAGGAGTTTTATTACTGACCAAGAGAAAGTGCAGATGGATGTTAAAAATCTCCAACTCAGGTGACCTCTGTAGAAACTGTCTTGCTTAAGAGTTACGGCTTCACCTCTTGCAGCCAGGATCCAAAACAGGGACAACTCAATTAACTCAGGTATGCTCCTGAAATTTTAAAATTACACCCCCACTGCAGAAGGAAAACACATTTTGCCCCAGAACTTAGCATTATCAAATTGAAGTAATTATGGAAAATAATCTTGCAACAGCTGAGAACACTTAAAATTACACTTCACACATTCATGCTTCATTTATTTCTATGACATGATCACTATCACCTGTTAGGTAGATACCAGAATTGCTGACAAAACAAGTTTCAGGGCAAATCCCAAATTGAAAAACGTAGCTTATTTACTTACACTGTGTGAGACATTCCATTTCAATCAAAACCCTCCAAAACCAGAACAAAAGAAAAATGCCCAGCAGGCTTCTGCTCTGCCTTCTCATTTTCTTACCTCCATTTGGAAAGCACATCTTGACCTTTTTAGTTCAGACTTGGCTTTCCACTGGTTGCCTGAGGTGAAGTTATGAACTTAGAAATCTGAATGATAAAATTCCTCAAACTACAGCCTAAACCCCATTGGCAGAACTACAGTTTATACATCTGCTAAGCAGGTCTTGCATTTAATTCATTTTATCAGTAAGAAAAATACGCAGAGAGAGAACCTTACTTCTTGTCTCATCAGCTTCATTCAGGATCAATTCCTTTTTAATTATTAACTGCAAAGCCAGAAATGACAGTGCAGGAAGATAGCCTGCTTAAAGGCTTTCTCTGATCATAGCTGGGTCTCATGTCAGCCACAAGCTTAAAACACGGTAACTTGACTGTAAGCACTGGTGTAAGGTGTAGATGATGACTCATTGATTATTCTTTTATTAGTTTTAGTGATTTTAATTTCCATTTCTGGATGTCCCACATTTGGATGGCACCACACAGGCTGGCAAAAGGGAGCCCATGCTGGGACTGTCATCGGGTCACAGAGCTGGGAAGCACACCCTGCCACCCACCAGGATGAAGCGGCACCAGCGCCTTTCCCTGGCTCCTTCCACCCTGCGCTGGGGACACGGTCCCGTTTGTCCTCTTCCACCAGGGCAGATTCCTCGGCACACCCACTGCAGTTATTAACTGCAGATGTCACATTATTGTCCTGAGCTGTTGTGAAGCCTCTCTCTGCACTGTGAAATAAGTGCCATGTTTTACCTCGGAGGCAGGACAGTGGTTCTGCACTCTCCCCACACAGTAACTCCTTATGAGCACTGGGGCTATGAGCAGATACTACTTTCTTCCTTTTTAATTTTAACCATTTCTTTTTTTTTTTTTAAGTATTTCTTTATTCAGTGTTTCCAGGCTCACTGCCATTATTAATAGAGCCCAGAGAAGCCCATGGATTCATATAAATTGAGAAATCTCAAGAACATTTAACCTCATCTTAAACCCTGAATCCTCCACTATTATAACTGGGTTAACAGAGCTGTTAATGGAACAGTTTCTCATTGCAATCAGGAATTGTCATGAGGAAAAAGGCAAACAACTTTGGGTAGCTGGCCTTGACACAGTTGAAATCCTCATTTTTTTCACAAGCTTTTTTAATTGTTTCAGTTTGAAAGGGATCATTTTAGGCACTTTAATGCAAAGTGACAATGGCTGCAATTGAGTAGGAGTACAACCAAGCAGCCTTTTGTCCTCTTGTTTCATGCTGTATGTTTGTCCATAGAGTACACAGTACATACTGAGTACGTACACAGATATTTTGGAGAGCTCTCTGAAATAAAAGCTTTCTGGGGTATGAGCTATTTTGGTATCTTTACCTATGGCAATTACCATTTGATGTCATCTAAATATTGATTCTGCTTGCCATAGATCAGAGTCAGCCCTATTGGCCTTTTCCTCTCCTCGGCAGCTCTACAGCAAAAGGGAGAAAACACTTTTCACTCACTCACAAATGGGAGCAAAAGCAAATCAAGCCCCACTCTTCCCCTGCCTGGCTTCCTGAGGAAAAACCAGGACCCAGAGCAAACTAAACCTGCGCCACAATCCCTCTTTTGGAAACAAGAGGCCACCAAAGGCAGCTGCCCAAGGCGCTGCCAGCTCATAACAAAACTGTTCTAGGAATTGCTGAGAATAATGCAATTACAGAGAACTCAGTAAAAAACACTTTGCTAAAACACTGCACTGTAGTTCAGAGGGCACTGAAAACAGAGAAAATGTTTTACTTAACTTGGCTGCTCCCCCAAATCATACAAACTTTCCAGATCACATGTCAGAGTACACTACCATCTTAAGCATGTCAGGGTACAGTACCATCTTAAGCATCTCAGCCAAATTTCTGTGCTTCCATACCCAAGAGCAAATAAAGTACTATTTTCCCCTTCTTCCAGTCCCCTCCTTGTGCAGTTAGTTTTTTCTCAAATCAGCTGTCTCATGCCCTCCTGCTCCCAAGCAAGGAGGACAGCACCTTTCTATCCTGTGACAAGCAAATGTTTTCCCCTATTTGAGATCTAAATTCAAATCCAAATTGGTATGTAATCTCTTTTTATATTATCCAAGCTTCCACAGCCCTCCCCTCTTCCCTGAACTTTGGCTTTACTCCTGTATTAGTTACATTTCTCAGAGGAAGGTGAGAAAGATTTTACACTGCAATGCATCACTAAGTACACGACCCAAACACTAATACTAAAAATCTCCACGCAACACAGCTGTTAATATAAAATAAATGCAGCATGTAACTAACATTTCCAGATTCTATAGCTGTGATCATGTAATGTTTCACAGGAGAGACTCATCTCTTTATTTTCAGATGAGATGAGTTAAGCAAATGTCTGTGATTAGAAACAGAAAAACTAACCATGGCAGACAAATACTGGACATGAGTATGTCCAGCGTGAGACTAAAACCTTAAAAAGACTTGGTGCTACTGGAAGTCCTGTAACACTTGATTCACTTTTCTCTCTCTCTCTCTGGATATACAGTTATACCCATTAGTGAAATTTAATCCTAAAATAAGCTGGCAACCAAAACTACTAAAACAATTTTTGACATTAAAATACAACTGTCTCCTATACCTCCCTGTAATTTAGAAATGAGATTTAAATTGCATGTAAGTTTTTCTTAAAAATGGGATCTTGTCACCTCCCAATATTTTTGCTAATTTTAAAAAACTGAACCCAGAACTCCAGAAGATGAGATGCTCCCATGTGTAACTGTCACCTTCAAAATGACAAAAAACCCCCAGAAACTTGCATCCCATTTAGCTCACCTATTTTAGATCATATAAATTTAGATTACATCTGCTAACAGGAATCCTTTGTTCAGTTGTTGTGCTGGTTTAGAGGTAAACCAGCAGGAGAAATGAGCTCAACACGAGAGAGATTATAAGTCAGAGCTACAATTTAATAATAATACTACGGTAAATACACTGACACAAAGGGAAAGTGCTTTCAACTCCCAAAACCTAGCAGTATAACCCAGTGTCCTGGGGTACAAACCCAAAGGGATTTGTTAGCCCTTGTGCTGAGACCCGTGTGGCTCCCCCAAGTCCAAAGCAAAAAGAAGTGAAAAAACCTGTTGGTGCAGGTGATGGCTGGTCGAGAGTGGTGATCTCCTCCTGTCGAGGTCCTGCTGCTCCTCTGGATCCAACAAAAGGTTCCCAAGGTCTTCTTACCCATCCCTTATGTACCCTCAGGGAGCACCCAGTCCCTCCCCCGGGGCGGGGACTCACACAATGGATGATTAACTCTGTGAGTCATGGGCTATTTTCGGACTGTTGATGGCCCATTAGCAGCTACGCCTCCTCAGGCTGGGAGTGGAGGTGCTAACGACTCCCTGGGAAGCTGCTGCAAATGGGCCATTGACCTTGGGAATGAATAGAGGGGGTAGAATACACAGCTTTGATCACCCCCCACACAGTGACAACTGGTCCCGCCTGCTGAACTACGACAGTTGTCCACTTACTAAATATCCATTTCCCAAAAGAAAAGAAAAAATTGAATAAATCATGTGCTCCTTTATTTATCTGTTCTGGAAAAAAAGATTGAGAAAAGAAAACAATGCACTATCTAGTACCTTAAGCATCTCTGATATTATTAATTTCAGTCCTCCAAACCTAAACCCCATTTCTCACATACATCTTTCTTTTGTTAAGAGTGAAGGAAATAGCAAAGTTTCATTAGCTCAAATGGACTGAATATACAGCATTGATATGGTTTTAAGTAGCAGTAACAAAGGAATCAAACAATTAAATAGTTTTGATATGCCAAGGTATTACAAATAATGGCAATGCCTTTTATGGCTTAGTGATGTAGCACTCACAGTGGTGCTGTTGACAGACACTTTTCAGCTACAGCTCTTAATGTCCTTCAGCAATCCTAAATTTGGACATCTTTGCACTGAGTTGTCAAGTCTACATGCATTGATCTCTCAAAGAGAAGAGCCCACATACTACTGGGAGAGGTATGTTTGATAGATAAGCTAATTAAAATTCCATTTTGAAAAGCTTTACCAAGGCACTCTTTTTTTTTTCCTCTTTACTCAGGACACATGAAAAATCAAATGTGCAAGGCAAAAGCAGTGCCGTGGCAAAGACACAGTACTGGTTGTGACACTCCAGGTGTTTTGTAAGCAATTTGTACCTCAGTAAAAGTGCAGCATCTCTTGTCCCTTCACACCTCTGCTCTCCAGATCTCAGTGTTGCTTTCCCTGACCAAACAATCTCCTAATAGCCATAATAAATGAACTCAAAGTCACACTGGATATTTGCCTGGAGTCGTGGCTCCTGCTGGTATCAGCAGATGACAAAGCAGATGGCAATGCCATGAGGAGCAGTTAACAATGGCTTTTACCATCTTTCTGTTATGTTAGGCCAGTCCTTCAGCCAAAGCCCTCACTTCTGTTCCAGCCCCTGCACCAGAGGGAATTAGGCAGCAGCAGCATAAAAACATTCAATACACATTTCACATAGGTAGAGATGACTATTCCCAGTGTGGGCACTGAGGAAGACATCTACAAAACTTACTTGAAAAGGCGTATTTTTGCAAGCTCTGGCACCAAGGGCAGACTAACAGCATAGCTGCAGTACTGGCAAAAAGGCACTGTAAGGAGGTTGCTAAAGCTTATTTTCCACCCTTTTGAGCAAGGCAGGTTCCCTTTGCTGGGAGTAATTAATCAGAACCTCCATTCCTGTTGCTCTGGTCTGGGCAGCACAATCCTGAAGAAGACACACTGCAGAGCTTCTCAGCAGCAATGGTTGGAGCTCAAGCAGCAGCTTCCAAGGACACTGTTCAGAGGTTACAAGAAAGATGTAAGTTGTGTTTAAAGATGTGGTAATATGAAAAATGAGATTCTGCGTTTATAAATGAAGACTTAGACAACTTCTGGAAAAACAGAAACACTGGTTTGAAGACAGGTTTTCCCTGTGGAGTGGTTTGAAGACAATGTACATTTCAAGAGAATAGGTTCTTGCACAAACCTCTAGGAGATAATGGGCAAACAGTACTTGCTAGATTGTGTTTTCTAGATAACTTCTGTTTCCTGGTAGACACTGACTCATTGAAATACACATGCCGTTATTCAGTCTCCTTTAACTAACATTTTTACCAGACACTTCATGAAGAAATAAAATAAATGATAATTGCCTGGTGACTTAACCACCCGTATCTGTCACATACTATTTCCTGAAAGCCAGTTTCTCAGAGGATTTAAAAGAAATGAAAAAAGAAAGAGAAAAATAAAGAAGGTCCTGTGGTGTGTTAGGAACCAGAAAAAGTAAGCTCAGCTTTGGAGCTTTGGCAGGAATTCCCACCAGGGCTTTCCAGAGAGCTGCACGGGTTTACATTTTCAATAGGACTCAAAAGGCTCAGGAGCCTGTCTCACTGTTAAAAGTGATTTAGACTACTAAGCTGAAGCATTGCTGAATGTACTGCTTCATGCTCTGTCTTGTCCAGCCCAGTGAGGGGGAGGGCTCCCCACAGCTCCTGACAGATTCTGATGTAAGGGTTTGACAGATTCCGACACAATACAAGAACCCTCTTTTCTCCAGTTGCCAGATGGAGGTGACTGGCCCTGACCAGGAAAAGCAGACAGAACACCTTTGCCCAGGTTGGCATAAACCACAGATGGAGTGAGACTGTACTGCCAGGCTGGGCTGTGCCCCTGAGCAGCAGCCCTTCTGCAGCTCACGGCTCAGTTATGAAGCAGAGATTGCAGGCAACAGTACCTTCTGAGGCTGCAAACACCTTCCCCAGAGGTCCTCAGTCAGAGGTCACAAGCTCCTCAGCCCGAGACACTTCTGAAAGCAGATGTGGGTGCCTTGACAGTGGCACAGAACCTCCCTGTGCTACACTCCCTTCTCTTGCTCTAGCCTGGGATTCCTTTCTTGTTCTAGTGTGAAGTATTTTAGGAAAAGCCAAGTCACACAAAGTATTTATCAAAGACATTAAAATGTTTTATTCCATTTGCACTTTTGCAACAGAAAAATTATTTTACAAAATTCGGATGTGCCATGGTATGCTTGACCTAAATTCTTCAGTGCTATTCCTTCATTTTGTGAGAGACTAGAAATAACTCCTAAATGTGTAAAATTCTGGACATGAAACATGACAATTAACAAGCCTATTCATGAGCTGTTTACTTCCTCAAAATTGACAGATTTTCTGGTGCTCTCTTCTCTATTGACAATAAGTCACCATTCTATGTCACATAAGAATCTGTGAACTTTGATGTGGAAGGGTGGGGTAGGTAGGAGTGTAATTGTGGCCTAATAATTGTATTAGGTAGATGTTTCTGCCAAAATATTTAGAATTAAAGGAGTATTTAAGCTTTCTATTAAACCATAATTTTAAGAATTGTAAATACGTTTTGATGTCCTCCAACTCTCAGTACCCAGATAAAACCAGTAAATTTGTTTTAAGCAAACTCCAAACTCCTAATACACGCCCTGTATTCAATCATAAATTAAGTATCAAGCCCAATTCAATCGTAAATTGAGTATCAATGAATAGGCTGCGCTAAATTCGTTGCTTTTTCAGGATAGCTGAAAAAGGTATATAAAACCTAAGCCATTCAGCCCATGTATGTGACCCACAAAGAGATTTTAGAAGTAAGTTCTACCTGGTCAGGCTTTCTGTTGGATCAATCTTTACTTTTTACTCATCCAAAGCTCCATTTAAGTTAAGAGAAATGTCTGAATTATGGCTGAGAAAGTAATTAATATGGACCTTTACTCTGGCCACACTTTATTTCTGTATAATTTCCTTGCAATTGTAATTCTAATCCACTATGCTATCTGCTGATGGACGCTCATCTCACTGCAAGTTTCCTAGGAAACAGATTTAGGAGCACACATACATTAGCAAGAATCCTGCCTCAGGTAAGTTTGTTTTCAGATAATGGAACAGCACTTCTCCTCAGCTTGCTTACAGGCACCAAACCTGATAGTGAAACAGGTCCAGATTCAGGGAAAAGAACAAAAGGTCTGTGCTGTGTGTTCTTCATTCACAGCACACTTCTGCTTTTGTTCAGACACCAGGGAACCTTATTGCCTCTGAAAGTATGTTTTCTTTTTTCGAAGCTTCAGGTGGATGGCAGTTATGACAAAGCCCATCAGGGTTGCTGCTGTGCCAGAAACCACGTAGGCAATTCCCAGGAAGGGGTTACTTCCTCCGCTCCACACCACGGTTGAAAGAATCACATGCTTCCTCCCCTTGAACCTGGTAACAGGGAAATCTGATAGAAGGATGTTAAGATTTTACTAACAAAGTTTATATTATTTCCAGGAGAAGAGAAAGTAGTAGTTAAATCTCAAAGTCTTTCCAAGGCATAAAGAGTCTGGAGGTCTGCATTTGCTGTCAAAATCCCTTCACTGATCTGTGATGTCTCTGCTATTCTGGATCCAAAAACCCAGTAGCAGCTGATGGTAAGAAATCCAGTTCTTTTAGATACAGTCTTTGTGTGCACATGGAAATACTTTCTTTTTTTTTAAAACATTGTAGATTTCAGATTCATAATTTATATAACTCCTACTGCACTGATTTGCTATGAAAACTCAGCTGAACATGAGCCTTTTGGGCAGCTTATCATGACACTCCACACAGTCTTAGTGAGGAAAAGTGCTCACCTCTACCTGTTGTATGTTGTCCCCAGAATGTTACATGATTTACCTTTCCTTACTCTCATGGAAGCTTTTAGAATAGAACTGTGACATAACACTTAAAACCATAACTCTGTCAGCAGAGAGAGAAGAGAAATTTACAGTCATCCTGACATAGCTCCTGCTGACAATAGGAGTGCTTTGATCAGCAAAGTTCCTGCTGCTGGATGTGAGAGGGCATTTGCACCAGCACAAAAGCTCCTGTCAGTCAGCACATGTCCCAGATCCATGAGAGGGCTCTGCTGACACAGGCATTGCTGCTCTGAGCATCAGGGACACTTCTGCAACCCCAGTAAGGGGGTCCAAACATTTGGTTAAGCCATTATTAAGTATTTCAGCTAAAACAGCATCTTCAACCATCCCTTTAGGCTCCCACTCTCCAGTTTTACCCTATGTGTAATGCAGCCATGTACTGCTACCAGCCAAAAGCAGCCCCTCAGAAGTCAGAACCAAAGTCAGGTGCTGCTGTTTGAGTAACAATTGTTAACACCATCTGCATGGGCTAAAGAGCATCCATTACTGAGTGCCTCATCCTTCACGGGGATTCAGTTTGGGGTGTTATGTGCAGTTTCGTCACCAGTTTACCACACAAATCCTACCTGCTTCCAACTCATTGTAACTATCCAGCAGCCTTGGATAATCTGAAAGGATACTATAGGAAATGCGGAAAGTGTAATTCCCTGCTGGCAGCCCGTCCGCAAAGTGCCTGACCCGTCTGACGCGACGGTAGAGATTTCGGAACGTGGCAAAGGCTGACACTCGCATCCAGATGATGAAGTCATCATTCACATAACCATTGTTCCTTTCATCTTCCTCATCTAACATATACACTGGCTTCTGCCAGTAAGGAGGTCTTGCTGTCCCTGATGAAAAAGAAACCAGGAGGAAACACATACTGTCAGTAAAAACAGTGGTTGCTGACTAAATTCTGGGCCTACTCACAATCAACACAGAATATGAGATATGGAAGAGACAAGACACTGTCCAATATTCCAAAATTATATATGCTAGAAAAAGGGTTTCACCCAAAAATCTCCACTCATCTCAAACACGAATAAACAGTTTAACAGTACCCAGGCGTTGCTATACATTAGAAACTTCAAGCACAGGAAAACCAAAGGGATTTGCACACATGAAAATACTGTTTATTCTGGACTCTTGCCTCTTCAAAAAGCAACATGCTCTCTGTGATGAGGAGCTTGCCTTCACTTTTATACATTAATTTATTCCTGTACAGCCAGAAAGGCATCTTTTTGCAGTTAATGGCACAGCCTATGATAGTTAGAATTTGTCTCAAGAAAACTACTTAGCTAATTAAGTCTTGCATTTTGCATCCAGCACAGCACTGCCCTGATCCAGAGGAGGGAGCTTTTAGTCCCACTTCAATACAGATCAACCATAACAGGGAAACAGCCCCAGGAAACAGGTCTGAAAGAACTAGTGATGAAGGCAGCCTCGCTTGGCTCACAAATGCCTAATAATCTGCAAAGGCACAAAGGAAAGATGTGACATGCAATTCTCCTTTAGAGATGTTTCTAATAGGACAAATAATCAAAGCAAGAGCATCTTTGCTTTCTCTAGCCAGATCAAGCATTACAAGAAACTGTACAGAAGGGTGTTGATGTGGGCTAACTTCAGTTCTTCAGACCCATTTTCTCCAAATTTCTATTGTCACCAATTGAAAAAATGAAAAGGTGATATTTTGGCTAAACGTGTCTTCTGCTCTCAATCACACTCTAAAGCTGCTTCTCCAATCTGCTTTGGGAGGTATTTCTCCCAAAAGGGATTTTTATCAGAATGGGAGACACACAAGCAGGGAGGTGGAGAAGCCACTGAAAAATAAGGAATACCAGCAGAACTATTCTTACCTGCAAATGCAGAAGAGAGATTGTATGATTCAGGATTGCGAAATTTCACATTTTTATCTGTCCACCAACTGTTTCCAGTCCTCAGCAGTGGTACTTGAATCACAGATGACTTATGATTGTAAAAAAGATCAATAGTATCTGTAGGGAATACAATAAGCAACACCTTTGAGTAAAAGACAGTCATTCTAACAGCCAGCATGACTAACAAAAAATGTCACACTGAAGCATCTTTCAAGTGAATAGAAAACAAAAAAAAGTCCTGGGAAAGGTTTCATCAGGACTGTGTACACAACACTGTACACTCCAAGAGAAGAATTAAGGTTCCAAGTCTTAAATCTGAAGTTTTTGACCAAACATCCTCCTATCAATAATCCTATTGAAGAAACAATGCCTGTGTAGAAACATGGGCACATATCTCATGTCTGTCAGCTCCTGTGGGACTAACTTCTTTGCAAACTACTTCTGGAGCTCTCTAGCTAGTTACAGAAGTTACTCTCCTAGTTAGTTTTCCTAGTCTGTATTTGACAGTTGTCCTCAACTGATTGCTTTGCTATATATAACATGTTTTCAGAGACTAGGGGGATGGTGAATGCACAGTCAAGGGAATCGGAATGCACAATCCTCTGGAGAAAATTTTGCTTTAGTTTTATGCCAACTACAGCTTGCATACCAACTTTGGCATGAACACTTTGTTCAATCAAAAGACATTTAGTTAAAATTGTGCTTAACTATGCCATCCTGTTTCAGTGGGTGAAGAGTACTTGTTTCTATCCATTATATTTTCTTATTTAGATTAGTTTAACAAAAAGCAAAAACAGTAGAGGTCTCATTAACATCTCTGTAAACACCTCAACAGCCAGTGGGATGATGGGCAGATAGTGAACTGATACAGATGGGGAGGGGCTACTTTTTAAGAGACATGAAAAACACAGTTCAGTTGCATGACATCAATGAAAATGCACCTTTTTATATCCTGCTACAAAATCTGTATTAACACTCCTTAAAGCTCAGACACACTCTTCTGAGGAAGTGATCACTGTGCCCCACCACCTCCCCATCTGTTTGACACTAGTTCATTAACAGGAGTTGCACTTCTCTGAGCTCTGCCTGCTTAAATGCTTGTCTTTACTACTCCCTCACATGCAGCCTTGGGTTAAAAAGCTTCCCTGTGGCAGGAATTTGGGCATCTTCCTCATTTTATAAAACAAGATCAGAGGGCAGTTAAGACAACCAGTTGAATTGTCAGAAGCAAAAGGGAAGCACCCTCTCTCACGAGAGGCTCAAAAATGAGCCACCAGAGGGGGGATTCAGAGATCACCTCCTTCCCCCACATCACCAGCAGATGGAACTTTTCACCACACTGTGCACTGAGGACAGACGCAAAGGCAGCACTTTGAAATTGTAGCATCTTGTCTGGTGGCCAGGGCTCCAGAACAGTGTGGGCTGCACACAGGTAGCTCTGCAGGCCTAGGTCTAAGCCCAATGCAGTAAATCAGACTTCCAGGGGAGCAGGTGGCAGATGAAAATCAAATGGATCTAAAAGTTACTGAATGCAACTGGCCTTCACAAGTCTTCTGCTGTCAGTGGCTCAGCTGCTTGAAAACAGCTGCTGCCTTGTCAAAACCTGCTGTGTGGAACAGGTTAAAAGAAAAAGGTGGAGGAACAGGGGGACAGGGATTGGCAGATGGAAAAGATAAAGAATAGGAGGGAAAAGTCTGTACAGGCTTTTTGCCTCCTTTCTTTCCCAATAAAGACATTCTGAAATCTCCTAAACTCACAGGCAGATTATGCCCATTAGGTTACAACAAAGGAGACAAAAACAGGATAAAATTTAACCTACATATACTTCCAGCATTCAAAGACCAAAAATGAAGCCACAATGTGGAGAATATGTCACCTCCTTCTAACACCACCACTGTGGGAAGGCACAATCTGCACTCCCCCATCCCTGTACTAGAATGTACTTTTAAGCAAATTAAATTGTTCCTTATTTCAACAGCAACTCAATTCCTCAGTCCTGCTGTATATTCACATTGAAGACAGCCTTAAAAAATAAAAAGTCTCCATCAGTTTCAAAACAAGGGGCAAGTTACTAAAAGAGCACAACCCCATAGACAGAGACCTTGAAATATCANGGGGCAAGTTACTAAAAGAGCACAGCCCCATATCCACCAGAGCAGCACCACCATACAAAACCTTCTGTGGGAGAAAGACAGAGACCTTGAAATATCGGGGCTCATCGGACTGGGGTAATGGAATAGTTGCAAGTGGAAGTCAGTGAGGTGGGTGTGGATGGAGGGGGCCTACATACCATTGAACATGCTGTTGGCAATAGCCCCACACGGCGCCATGGGGGTCCCATTTCTGTAGGTGGTGAAGGGCGCACAGTAGCTCCTCTGAATCTGCATTCAAGGTCACAGAACAATCAGGCACAGACCTGGGTCTGTCTTTTAATTTCCTGGTGTCCTCCCATTCATTCTTCTGAAAAGCCACTGATCAATTAAGCCTCCAGTACCTTTTGGTCACATTAGAGAAACATCAAAATGAATGGGTCTGTAGCTGAGGAACACCTTCCACAGCATGGTACATAAACTTAAGGTCTTTACCAAATTCTGCTGCGGACTTGCTAGCTCCAGACTACAAAAATGGATTTGGGAATCTGCTATTGTAACTGAAAATGTTCCAGTGAAGACTTGGCTTACAGTAGAACATCTTATTTTTCGTTCTTTTTAATTTTGGCCTGGACTGCTTTAGTGCTGGAGAACAGCAGATACAGTTAGCCACATTACTGCAGTTCAACATGGAGAAATCTTGATGTAAGAACTGAAAAACAAAAGTCCACCTCAAATTTATCACATCTCTCCTATTCTAGCTCATGGAAAACTATAAAGCTTCAGGTTTAAACACCATTTCAAGCTGTATATCTGATTGGCACAAAAGCCAAAAGCAGTTGCATCTGGATGCAAACAAACAAGCTGACAGGGCACTGGGAGAAACAGATATATGAGGAACATGTCTTGAACATTACAAGAAGCATTTTATAGAAACAACAGATTATTACGGCACAACCATCATACACACTAAAAGGACAGCATGTGGATTGTGTATATATTAAGAAATGCTACTTTTAAGCCAAAGAAAACATGTTTTAGATCTGTAAGTAAAAAAATCTGAATGCCATGACTGCATTCTCCAATTTTCTTATGCAAGTTTGCTACAGATTATGCTGCCTAGCTCCTTCTTTAGAGCTCTAACTTGCATTAGAATGCTACATGCTCACTTATTTCACCATTAGCCTTTTTCTCCAAAGCCAGATGGCACACTGAAAGTCTTAGAATAACCTGGTTCCCTAACCCTCTAAACTAAAAACACAGCTTAAAACATTTCTGGCTAAGAAGACTGAAAACACGAGAAGGAAAAACTTTATTTGAAAAAGACAATGTATTTTTGATTAGCATTCCTACAAGGTCCAGGTTTGAGAACTGCAACACTGGACTGATGGCTTTTATTTATTCCCTCAATCTTCCTCTCTTATTAACTTATTAGACATTATGGCCCTAGCAATCATAAAAGCAGAGACCAAGCACTGAAAGTCTGTACTTTATTATTCCCTAGAGCCATCTAAACACACTTACAGCTATGCCTAGTTAGCTCTCCATATAGTATAAGATGCACCTGCTGGTGATCTCACAACAGAATAAGAAAACTTACATTTACGTTTCGACCCAACAATTGTGCGTCACTTCTGGATATCACATATCGACGATGGTTTTGATAGAAGTTTTGCAGACCATAGTACATAAAAACATCATCCTGGAATTCAAATGTAAATCCCTTCAACAAGGTGAGTTCATTCAGGCAACAAGAAATCTTACTACTTGCTAAAAAAGAGAATGGAAGACAGTACTCACTTTGTATTTAAGTGCTGGTAACTATACTCTAAGCAACTCAGCAGACAGGAGCTAGAATCTTTACCCTAACTGAAAATTTAAGTATTTTGGCACAAAATTAAACATACTTTAAATTACCAAATGAAGCATAAAATAAAAATGCCTGATAATTATTTTCCTCAAGATGGCACGGCTGGCCATGAACGTGCAATGAGTAATTTCAGAGACAGATGCTAATTTTCCACCAAAGAAGGTGCACAAAAAACCTTCAAATTAAAAGGAGAATGCTTGGCAGCCAAATCAAGCACGAAAGACAATTATTTGACTATAAAACTCCCCACTCTTCAGTTAAATTAACTTCTCATGTCAAACATCACTGTAATCTGAAGAATTACAAAGTATTTAACAGCCTCTTCAATACTGAAGAATCCTAAAGTGACTTTATAATTAAATTGCACTGTACTTTTAAGGGATCATTTATGCACTACTAAGTATAAGATCTCTTTGGCAGAACAGGAAGCATTTTAACAGTCTCAACAACATGACCTGGTAGTTTCGGACAGGAAATGAAGGATACTTTTTGCAAATAAAACTGCAGAATCACATTGCTAGACTGGAATTATTTCAAGGACCCTGGGGATTAACATCATAACCCTTGTAAAAAGGACTACAGGGGTTTACTTATGTAAAGTAGTCAGAGCTTCAGATTTCCTTCCTCAGAGCTTAGCAGGGCAGTAGCAACCAACCCCAGGCCAAGAGCAAAGGTTTGCTACTGACTCAGAGAGAGATACAGAGAGAAGTCACCTCCACAATCAAATTCCATTTCCTCCACCCTCATCTTCTCCTTGGATGTCTTCCAAACAAGGACAGAGGTAGTCTGGTCTTGATTATTTTTAACAAACATCAAAATGAACAACAAAGGCAACACCCTTAAAATTTTTGAGTATTTTGTGCTTTGAAAAAGCACGAAGAAAATTTAGTGAGGAGCTCTACAGAACAGAATTAGTGTATCTTATCTACTTACCAATATATCTTCCTTTATCGTGAAATTAACAGAACAGTGGCATTCCTTATTCCAGTTAGAGGAATTTTCACGGAGTTTTGAACAATCTGAGCATTTATCTGAATAGTCTATCTGTCAGAAGTGTACAAGCAGAGATGTTGTAATAAAGGACATGTGCATTGGAAAATGTTAGTGCTTCGGCTCCAAGACTTCTCAGAGCAGTTTTAAGGGACTCTGCACTGCCAAAAGCATTGTTAAAAATGAAGAGGTAGAGAATGAGGACTTGGCCTCAATGAACATTCACAAAATTTATCCCTAGTTTAAGGCTGTTTTAGAGCCTTTTGATGACTGTTGCAGAACCTTCACATCTGCTCCTCAGCAAAGGAGTGCTGAGTGAAGAACACTTCTGCTTCTCTGCACTTCTGGCTGACCAAGCAATGCTTGACAAATCCCCACACACATCACAGCCCACCCCTGTTGAACAGCCTGGATGTAGTGCTGAGTGTTGGCTCCAACCAGAAGTCTATTAACAACACCACAGGTCTAAACAACCTTGCCTCCAGGAGGGATTTAAACAGTAGAGCTCCCTGTATTTTAAGATTTGGCCCCAGCAAACAGGTATATTCTTTTAGTCCCAAACACTATCCAAGGGTTTGTTTAATTCCCTTCAAAACCCCAGGAAATAATGACAACATTTCAGTTATTCTCAGCCAGTAGCAGTAATTACCACCCATATTTCAGACATTACCATCCAGATAACCGTCCAGTGCTTGGATTTTATTGTTGACTGGCTACCTCTGAAGATTTTCACAGGAATACTAGCTGTTGGACATAATGTCCAGGGCATGAAGCCACTGTTATCACCTTTATTCAGAAGCAATAATTCAAAGCCTTTTCACTCCAAATCTAGCCCTGTTTCTACTTTACAGAATGTGTAAGACCACCACCCCCAAACAAACCTGGATCTCTCTGACGCTGTTTGCAGACAGTATAAGGCAGACTCCCACAGTCAGGCAGAATGTGCCTATGAGAAAGAAGCTGGAGAGCACAGTCACAATGTTAAGCTGGGGCTTCCAAGCTGGTAACCTCTGCTGTTTGAAGGCACTGTTATCTGGACATCTGGAAGGACGTGCTTCTCCTTCTTGGGGAAGAAAATTGGTCTTGCTTTTCATTTTCTTCTTGGTGAGAGGAAGGAATAATATACTTGTGCTGGAGAGTGTTTAAGCTGAGATACTGTCTATTGTTGGGAGACTCTATTGTTTGTTCAAACCTGCATTATGGCTGGGAATTACTTATTAACTACATCTCTCTCTTCCTCGTTTTCTGTATTTGTGCCTGGATCCCCAGTGATCACCTTGTACCAATCAGATGATTGTGTACTTTGATCAGGGTGTGCAGTTCATGCCTCCTGGAAAAGCTTAAATATATTTTTCCTGCTCCCAAACTCAGTAGGATTTATGTCTTATTCATTTGCAAGGATACTGTCAGTTATACTGGAGTTTCTGTATAATTTCAGATGCATTGTGTCTCTCCCCTCCCCTCCACAGCTGCCCAGCTAACAGGCAAGGCATACAGTGAAGGGAGTTCTACTCCAAATGCACTGGATTCCACTGGGGAGGATTGCAGGTGCTGAGATGGTACTGG
Source organism: Sakesphorus luctuosus (assembly GCA_013396695.1). NCBI lineage: Eukaryota > Metazoa > Chordata > Aves > Passeriformes > Thamnophilidae > Sakesphorus > Sakesphorus luctuosus. The sequence continues at coordinate 464,645 of VWZD01006658.1, read as the reverse complement.
ACAGAAAACACTGCTTTGGAAGACCAAATCAATTTTCTTAACCTATTACATTCATTGTTATGGACTGAGATGCAATTAAAGGTTGTACAAAGGTTATGTGTCCTTTATTACAGAAGAACAACTAATTTTCAAAATATCAGATTTGGATCAATGGCTTTCCAAGATACTGATATGTCCTCACCTCTGTTCATCTTCTTCTCTGAAAAAGAATCCATCCATTCCCTACTATGCACAATGACAGAAGAATCATCCAGAGATAATCTCTGGTTAATTTCAATGAACAAAGAGAAGAATATTTTTGGCACATTTCAAAAGCTTAACCAAAATAACACCTCGATATAATACACAGATGATTTATCATGCAAAAGCAAAAAATGGCATTTGACCAGCTTTAGAACAGATAGATGAAAAATATCTTTTTGAAATTCATAAAAATTTTTCAAGGACCCTCCAGGGCAAGAACTAGATTACCATTTTAATGAGAGAAATACATGTCTCCTTTGGGACAGCAGAAGAAGAGAACAGAAAGTTGTACAAGGACTTTCACACTCAGGAGTTGTACAAGGACTTTCACACTCAGGTTTGCTGATCTTCAAAGTCTTAATAGTGACATACAGTACTAAATCTAGCAGGTGAAAGCAGTAATGTAATTTTAATTTCAGTATGACACTGTTCCTGCAATAAAAATCACACTAGAACTACAAACAAAACTTCTGTTTTATTATTAAAAGGAACCTCAAAAAAAGTTGAAATGTGCATTCTTGCTGTATTGACAGATCTCTGAGAAGTCAAAATTCTTGATTTCTTCACCAGTTCATCACTTGCCAACTGCAGACAGGATAACAGTAAAATAGCTACAAATTACTTCCTTGGTAAACTCATCAAAAAAGTCCCAGCTTCACAGACCCCTCTCTGCACAGCTTTATAATGCTCATCTCCAGTAGGTCAATTGTTTCTTTCTTTATCTAAAGAAAACAAAGTAAAAGAAAGCATAAAAAGTTACTGATAATGACACTATTATTTATTTACTAGAGTATCTTAATCAGAGAGTTCCTATACAAGGTTCTCCAGAACATTTCCATTTTGTAAAATACCCAGCATTTGCTCTACAACCTTGAAGCACAACTACAGCTCCTCAAGTCCCATATAACATGGCTACAGAAAAGCTGTCATTGGTAAGGAATTGATAAAGCATGGCACAGCCAAAGGTCCTTTCAGGGCTGCAAAATCCCTGTGGGGCTCTACAGAGGGACAACCAGTATCAAGTAGATCAAGGGCAGTACCAGAGGCACAGCATTGTCTGTGTCTGGGACACCTGAAAGAAAGTGAGTGTGAAGGTCAGGTCTGTATGAGCTGCATGCAGAGCCCTTTGGCTTACAGCACAGATATGGCTGTAGGGTTTTGCTTATCTATAGATAAAAGACAAATGTATTGCAGAGTAAATACTGACTATATATTTCAAAGGGAACATAAGATTCTTTATCATCATGGTTAGTCCAGTTTCCTTATAGTTCACTCTTACCACTTACACACAACTTTGAAGTTTTCTCTCAGGATTATACCCTTCTGTGCCTCCAGTCTGCACAGGAATAAATGATGTAAGAAAGCCTGAGCAATCTCTATTTCACACTGGATGTGCTACCTGAAGGTGAAAACTGCTGTCTTTCTTTCACAAACCCTTTCCAATTCCTTTTCCAATTCTCACAAGCCTGTTTACTTTCATAAAACCTGAAACTTCAACTTTCCATATTATCAAATTTACTGAAGGCTCAGTCTGTGTATTGTCTGCAGACAACACAATACTGTTTTTTGTTGGAAAAAACCCTCCACTTGAATCCTACAAACAAGTAATTTGAGGAACTGAGAGAGCTCAGATCAACTTCTGTTCACAAAGCTTTCAAAGCAGGAAGCTTGTCCTTCGGTGAGATCAAAAAGTATACAATCAATTTTTATATTTAGACTTTATGCTTTACTGTAACTCCAGTGTGTCAAGACAAAGTCTGATTAATTCATTCACCCCTCCTGCAGCTTCTTTGAGAGGTTTCTTTTTATCTCCTTCTCTCCATTGTTTGGGATGAAGGAAGCAGGAGACACAAAAACAGAGAACAAAAAAATACAACAGCATTAACTAATGAGATCCTGAGGCAATTCACAAAGCAGTGGATCAGGACACTATCCATTATATGGATGAGATGGGATACAGAACAGTCATGTGGAAAGATTCTTGTGTTTTTAAATTCAAATATTTATCAGAATATAGCACTGTGTACATAATTTTCTAGGTGAGCACAAAAGTAGCAGGTAGAATGGACAGGTGCTTCCAGCTCAGCTGTTCTTGTTTTCTGGTGTAATTACAATGAAATTTAGCAATGTGGCACCTTAAATATGCCCCAAAATTACTGACAATTGAGGTTTGCACTGAAAATAGGCCAGTATACTTAGTTTCCAATTTCAAGTGTGCAGTTTTTCCTCCACAACTAACACAGGATGAAAGAAATTAGTACATCAAACTGCCAATTCTCCAAATGATGCATTTGGTACTATATTTCCTCTCTGAGAAAATATAGCCATAGAATGTATTTGACGATTTTTATACAATTAGAAAAGCTGACTAAGACTGTGTTCCATATTTCAAGTGTACAAGTTGCCAGAACATCCCATTGGTTTCTATGTTGTGTTAAGATGCCTTCTAACAGAAACATTATATGCTTATCTTTCATTGCTGACGTTCCTCATGTGTAACTTCGGACCCTGAGATTAGCTCAGTTGGTTACAACTTGGCTGTAATAATGCCAAGGTCATGGGTTCAATCCCCTATGTGGTCCATTGACTTAAGAGTTGGACTCGATGATCCTTGTGGGTCCCTTCCAACTCAGAATAGTCTGTGATTCTGCCTGATGTCTGCAGTGGGACAAACAGCTGCAAGATATGCCACTTAGGTAGCTCAAGATGTCAGAAACCTTTCTGTATGTTGTGTTACCCGAGTCATGTGCAGGTTTGAAGACCTTTCTGTAACCTACATATTCACTATTCTGTAATCACATATATATATCTACTACTTATGCTAACACTATATATGAAGGTGTAACATTCTTACTTACTTGGGTTTAACTTGAACTAAGCCTTAACTTTGTAAGCTAAGATAGCCTTAAGATTTGCCTTAATAAAACACACTTGGAGTCATAATTTTTGGCCTGTATTCCTAGATAGACACACAGAAATGGGTGATGCTACCTAGAGTGAGCTGAAGAGGATAGTTCAGGTTTGTAAGAGCCCAGAATGAAATAACAATCTTAATTTTTTGAGGTGGATCTCTTACTTTCTACTGTATGTATATTTACTTCAGTTGACTTAAAAAATCCATCCCACTGCAATCAGCACCTTTTGTACTGCTGTGTCTGTGAATTTGTGTTTTCTGTTCTTCCAAAAATTTAGAGAGATATGTGTCAACACCACACAAAAACCCCTTATGTGCTTACCACAAGAGGGAGCCTCCTTGCCTCCAAAAAGCAAAGCCAGGGTTTTTTTCTACTTTATTTCTGCAATATACTTTTTTTGGGGTGCTCTATTTGAGATTATTAGAAATATCAGTCTTTGTATATGTGTGACTGTAAAATGCAGCACATTCAAATACACAGACAAGTACATAGATGGATTAATGGCTGTTAATTTATTTTACTTCAGCTTAATGTCCATAAGCAAAAAAGTCCTCTTCCCTGGAGATTCTGCACATAGGCCTGCTGTAATGTGCAAAAATCTGAAAACACTGTGCAGGAAACTGGAGCTTTGTAACGACCACTAATAGAGGAATCTGATTCTACATCTGGCCAGGTGTTGCCCCACAGCATACAGTAATCACAGCTTGTCATAGCAATAAATATAAAAGCTGGTTTACAGAAATGAACACAATTGGGAATCATCCTAAAAGGAGTCTACAAATGACTGATGGCTCTAAACAGCATGCACACTATCTCTTGTAAAGAAAAAAAAAGGAAAAAAAAGAAAAAAACAAGAGAATTGTCAGTAGATTTACTTACAAGAAGTTATCTTACTCTCAGATGGAGAAAAAAAATGCTTGTCGAAAGTTTTATTTAGTTTTTGAGGAAACTTTTCACAGAATCACAGAATATTCCGAGTTTGAAAGGACCCACAAGGATCATCAAGTCTAACTCCTGGTCCTGCACAGGAGGCACTAGGTACCTGACCGTGTTGTCCAAACACTTCTTGAACTCTGTCAGGCTTGGTGCTTTGAGTAATTCTCCCTTGAGAGCCTGTTCCAGTGCCCAAACACCCTCTGGGTGAAGAACTTCTTCATATTATACAGCCTAAAGCTCCCCAGACATAACTTCTGACCATTCCCTTGGGTCCTGTCACTGCTCACCACAGAGGAGAGATCAGTGCCTGCCCCTCCTCTTCCCCTCATGAGGAAGTTGTAACTGCAATGAGGTCTCTCCTTGTTCTCCTCCAGGCTGAACAGCCTGAGCGACCTCAGCTGCTCCTTAAGGCTTCCTTGGCTTCCCCTCAAGGCCCTTCTCCATCTTCACTGCCCTCCTTTGGATGCTCTCCGAGAGCTTAGTATCTTTCTTATACTGTGGTGCCCAAAACTGCCCAAAGGACTTGAGGTAAGGCCACCCCAGTGCAGAGCAGAGGGAGACAATCCCCTCCCTCAGGGGCTGGTGATGCTGTGCCTGATGCCCCCAGGACAGGCTGGCTCTCCTGGCTGCCAGGGCACTGCAGGCTCAGATTCATCTTGCTGTCAACCCACCGGTCCCTTTCCATGTCACTGTTCCTCCAGCATCTCATTCCCCAGTCTGTACAAACATCCAGGGTTGTCCCATCACAGGTGCAGAATCCAGCACTTTCCCTTGTTAAACTTCATATAGTTGGTGATTGCCCAGACCTCTAATTTTTTGAGATCTAGGACTTTGTACCAAGTCTTCTTACTGAAAGAATTTCCTGGGAACTGGTAGAACAACTATCTAGTATAAAGAGGGAAATTCACACCATAACTACAGAAGTCACAGCTCTGATGCGCACCAATAAAGGAAAAAAAAATCTTTCTCAGGAAGTAATTTTGAGACCTGAGAGCACAGACTTAACAGTTAATGCTGACTTCTTTGTGTGTTTGTATCACTGAAGACAGCTTTACAGAAAGAAAACTTTACTGACCAAGATCTCAGAACTAGAATCAAAAGTAATGAATACACAGAATAAAATACATATATAGGTGCTTATACAATACCTCAGGGATGTCCATCATTCTCCTTAGTTTCTGATCTCTCCAGTTCCAATCCAGAATCATATATTTTGTGGAGCTCAAGCACAGGCCATCTAAAAAGGCAACATAAATTTTATTACCAAGCTAACATGACATATGCTTATCAAAATGATTTTTGGCTTTTACATCTTTTACTGTCTGTTTCCAAGGAGACTAATCTTTGAACACTTATGTACTATATTTGCTGGTTGAAAAACTAATGCACTGACACTGCAAACTCCCTTAGCCACATAATCCCATGCTTTTTGGAAGATAAACACAAAAGCAGAACAACTACTGTTGCCAGGCTTGTCAAGAGCTTAACATCCTGCCAGAAAATAATTCCTCAAGCTTCCTCTTGATGAAACCACAGGAGTTGAATTTCCACAGCTGATGTTGCAACCGGTAAGTTACAAGGACCCCAGCCCGAAAATTCACATTAATGGGAACTGACAGTTTGCAGCCACTTATAGGACTGGGTGCTGTATGAATGTGAGTCAGGTCAGTAGTGCTGCTGAAGAATTCCTTTATCCTTCAAATAAATGGTGGTGAGAAAAAACAAAAGGTCTTTTCTGAACTTGTTCTCTTATTTTAAGTTTCCCTGTTCTTCTACATGATGCCCACCACTCTTTCCCAACAGTTTTGATTCCTCCCCATCCTCTAAGTCACCTGGCACTGCAACTGTAATTGTCAAAAAAAGAACTAGACCCTGGGATATGATGACACATCTTGTGTCCATGCCATAAGCTGCCTCCACCTAACATAGAATCAGAATGCTTTGGGTTGGAAGGAACCTTGAAGATGATCTAGTTCCAACCCTACTGCCATGGGTAGGGACACCTTCCACTGGAGCAGGGTGCTCAAAGCCCCATCAACCTGGTCTTGAACACAGCCAGGGATGGGGCATCCACAGCTTCTCTGGGCCACCCGTTCCAGGGTCTCAATGTTCTCATGGCAATGTGCTGATGAGCTGAGCACTAACAATTCAATCTTGGTGGGTCACACAGGAAGCAACCAAATTATGTTACTCCTGTACTCATTTGGAAGGAGCAGTAGAGTCCCAGCCCACAGTCAGTCCCTGACCAAGAGACCACAGTCAGAGCAAGCCAGTGGTCAGAAAGAGGAATGGAAAGAATCACCTTGTCATCTTGTCATTTTGTTGTTTGTTTTCGTTTTTGTACATATTGTCTACTGACTAGGTAAAAGTACTCAAAATTTGGAAAGAGAAAAAGAGACATTTAGAAAAAATAATTTTATTACAGCTAAATCAGAAATAAGATCAAATCAGCAAGGAAATCTTTCATCCACCCCTCACAAAAGTTTACACTGAGATCAGAGCGACATATGATACAGTGACTTCTGCCATTATTTCCTTTTGATTCACTTGCAGTGTTTGGTTTCCTGGAGCTTTAAATCTTACACTACGGTTTTGCAATCACTTCCAAGTCAGCATAAATCAGTATTCCTGCCAAAAGAGGAAGTCCCCCACCTCTGCCTGCTCATTACCTGAATTTGTGTGCACACTGGTTTTGTTTTAATTGGGGTCAGTTCACTGTGAGCTGCCAAACAGTCTGTTGGGCTCACACAAGAAGGAGGAAGAGGGAATAAGTGAGCACTGACTGGCAGGGGTGAGGAAGGATTACTCTGCCTTTCTCTGCTAATACTGACTTCTGCCAGCTTAAAACCAACTAAGAGAATCTTGTCCTTATTTTGACTGACACAGTAACAGTGAAGAAACGGAACTGTACACTTTAGTAACCAAGTCTACAGATTCATGTCAACCTAAGCACTTCTAAACAACTGAAGCCTCACTTCTCATGAAACCAAATATAAGGTATTTAGGGACAAAACCCTCCTTGTTCTCCTACCTTGCTCCACTAGCACTTTTATTCTTCCAGGAGTTCCAACCCCAATGTGGAACACACCTTTCTCCAACATATTCATCTGTTCCTTTATCTAATTTGAAGAGAAAGAAAAACCACAGTAAATCCACTATTGTTTTAAAATTTTTTCTCAAAGACCTGGAAATAAATTCAAGATCTCATAATATCTCTTTCTAGAATACCACCAAGTAATAAATCCTATTAGTCTTTCAAACTGTCAAAATGTTGTATCTGAAAGAAAGTTTAAGTAATATAACAAGCCAGCTGGGCATCACACTTCTCTAGAAGTTAAATCATTTTCAACTTTGAAAATCTGCTATTGCACCAACTATTTTTGGAGGTGAGAACAGCAAGATTCTTTCAGCATTTAAACAAATTCTTTGGAAAACTGACAAACTTGATCTAACTCTGAAGTCCTTCAAGATAAAGATACTGGAAAAAGGTGAAATAAAGCAAGTGACATTTGTGTGTTTGACAGCATTCCTATCAAAGGCAAAGTGTTCCCTCGTTACTTCCAACATCGACATTATTTGCGCTTTCTAACAGATACAGATATCAGGCATTCCACTGCCAGAATCCAAATGTGGGTGCTTGTAGTTTGTTTCCACAGACATAGGTGTGTGAGCCTTCTGTTTCAACAGACAAAAGATATTTGAGTAAAGACTTCATGGGAATGTGGAACATCTTTAAAACACAATATATTCATAAACATCTACATTTTGCACTGGATTGCACCAGAGTTATTTGAGATGGTGTTTGGCTGGATTCCTCACACTGCAGCAATGGGCTACCAAAGAAAGCATTATCTAAAGGAAGGAACTGTATATGAACACTATGAAAGGCACTACTGCCAATTTTTTAAAAAAGAGAATGGTATGACGCTGTTGTTTACTTGCTCTATTAAATTCCCTACCTTTATGTGCTTTGCAAACAACTTGAGGACTCTGCAGTCTCCTTTAAATGCTGTCATTGACCTAGCAATAAAAAAATGAACAATGAAATGCAAGAATCATGGCTGGGATTAAGACCACACACAAGGAAAGCAAAACTAAGTGGCATTTCTCAATATGTTTGAGACACACAGTCCCCCAGTGAACCCTGCTTGTAGTCTGAACACTATGTACATGCTTGTTTGCTACTTATCAACAGTGATCAACAACTGGAGAGACACAACAGAAGATATCAGTAGGGGGCAGTATTGTTTAGACAGCTTTTCAGATAATATTTAATAATTACGGCCTGTGCTTTCATAGCTTAGTTCAAAGCTGATTAATCACCAAATCCTAATTAAAAATATCTCAGTTACTGAGACACAGGCATGAATGAATACGTGTGTGTGTGCACAAAAGGAAGGATGTGTGTATGCACCATTTTACATTTTCCAGTGTTTCTGCAGCATGACTGCTGAAAAAATTTAGGCTGCCACAGACTTTACTGCAGAGATTGTCCAAATTCCAGTTAACCAAAACTCATTTATTGGAAACCCTGACTTGTTTTTCTGACATTCCACTTTGGCACACAGGAACAATGCTATGTTATGTATCAATCAAGCAGGAGGCAACACATTCAGTATTTACTGAATGTCATTTAAGGCAGCTTTCACTGCATGGTTTTTGCAGTGCACTGAATTTTCGATTTGCAATGCTAAAGGTTCATATATAAACACATGTATAAACCACCTGCATCTCAGATGGTAGTTTCTGCATGCAGGGCTAAGCACTGCAGGCACATCTGCCTTATCTGTGCTTCTATCTGTGTCATGGAGCCAAAATTCCCAGCTCTCCATCTCATTTTGTACTGACAGGTAATCACAGCAAATGTGGTCAAGACACAGAAGACAACCATGAAATTTGTGAGGTACACATTAATTTGCTGAAGTCATCAAGACTTCTGGAATGAAACGGGGGAGGATAGAGAAGGGGAAAAGAAAGAAGACAGGGAATACTGAAAATTGTCACCTCTACACAGAATTTCCCAGCCTGAGCCTGCTGAGAACACTGACATAGATCTGGAGGCTCTCAGGCCAGACACACACATTGGCACTTGAGGCCCTGGAATGTCATCCCCTCATTGCCTTTGGTGCCTAGTCATGATTTCCAGTGGTGGATCATGATGCTTTCTGCCTTTACTCTGTTCCCAAGTATAACATGTTGCATGCTTCCCTCAAATTGGTTACACTTTATTTTTGGTTTTGACCAAAAGTAACATTTTCAGGCAACAAAGTACTGAGTGTGACTTTAGTCTAAAATCCAATACCACACTCCCAGAGTCTAAAGAAAGATGGGATATTGCATCAGTTTGAGTCAGTGAATTTATTGGCTAGCAGAGGACCGTGTCCCAGTTTTGCCTTTATGTCTGTGGTTCCAAGACAAAACCTCTGACTGACTGCCAACCTCAACATAACATTTGCTATCGACATACTTGATGAGTTCCAGGGAGCGAAGGGCAGAACTGCAGATAACCAGCATCACCACTGACTTCTTCTCCTTGTGGTTTCTACGGAGTTTTGCCCACTTTGGACAGACTGCAATGAAAAAGCCCTTGTACACACAGAAGAAGTGCTACATGCCACAATTTTAAATTACTAGAGTGCATGATGAACCGTAACCAGCAGCAAGAAATGCTGACTCCTACGAGGTCTGGATCTTTGGCAACCCTTTTACATTTAGTCACGGCTGAGAAACTGGAAAATGAAATGCCCCAAATAAATAAAATACAGAAATATCACACAACTGAACAAATTAGATAAGTATTAAATACTTTGTAAGGTGACAAGCCCAGTGTCTTCATTTGCCACATATGGCAATTTGTATCAGAGAAAAGCAACTGAAAAGAAACATTTACCAGACTAGAAGTTCTACATAAATATAAAAGAGAATAAAAATTCTCTCGGTTCATGTCAGCAGACAGCTGCAGGATTTTTACCGTAAGGCAATACATACACCTACTTAAGAAGTCACAATAAGTTACTGACAAATAATCCCTAGCAATTAAAAGAAACCCTGGAATATTTGATACAAAAAAAATAATTAAAAAAAGGAAGAGTAAAAAAGAGCCAGAAAAACAAGACCTGTCTTAAAAAACATACTAACAACTCCTTAAAATGATTAACATTTCATAATAATATTTGGAGCAATAGAAAAAAATGCCATAATATTGCCATAGTAACATTTTTCATACAACTTTCATCTCATCCAGACCAACATTTTAACTCACTTTCCTTCAGGTATGAAGAAAAACTGTGGCTGAGATCATTGGCTGGCAAGAAACAGGAATCTGAAAACATAAAGGAAAAATATTTTTGTTGATGTAATTTAACAACAAATGGAGAATACATGTTTGCAGTGTAACAACTAGTTATACTGATGAAAACCCAACTGTGTAAAATCCATCATCAATACATTACCATTTCGGAAACAAAAATTAACGTACACCTCACATAGAAGAAACTTTATATTGGCTAAACCTATGAAGGTAACATCACAACTCAATTGCAATTCCTCTCTTTTCTCTCACCATGAAACCATGAACACAGGGCTGCACTGGTGTGTCACATACTTTAAAATGTGTTTTCATATGTCTTTGCCACAATGAATCAACAGTCTTAGCCAAAAGCCTTACAGTTCTGGTCAGTTCCTCCAACACACCTGCGATGAAATTACCTTTGTACATCCCCCAAACAATTCATACCATGTAAATGCAAGAACTTACCTGTCAGTAAATTTGTTCCACTTTCTGGCCTTTCATATTTCGGTAATCTGTCTAACTATATCAACCCTCATGGCAACACCTACACTGAATTTAAAGTCTTTGTCTTCCTTCATTTCCTGCTGACTTCCTTTTCCCTGGACACTATGTTAACTAGTAAGTCTTTTAAAAGCAATGTGTGGCAGACATGCCATTTATAACTTCAAGCTTCATATAAAGGCAATGAAGAAAGACAAGATCCTAACAGGTTCTTTGGAAGGTCCTTTGTGTCCATATAGAAAGTCTAAGTTCTTAAAAAGGTGATTAAAATTAGATGGTCTGAAAGCTTGCCATTGATGTAAAGGGTTCTTTGCCTGATGGAACAATATGCTCCTGCAGAGCATTAACAATTCTGTCTTCGAGAATCTATATATTTGTCATCATTTTGTATGAAGCACAGCACCTCAGGGTGTCTGTGGATGTTGCTGATACATTTTAACTAAATTAGGAAGATTTCCTTAAAGAGGTTATTCATGTTCCATGGATGGTGCATTGTGCTAATGCTGACAACTTTCAATCCATGAATGCTGATTTCACTGGAACAGTGTGACAAACTTAGTTTGCAGCTAATGCCTGGCTGAGTCCTGTCTGTGCACTTTTCTGAGCATGGCCACTCTATTATTACAGCTTTCATTTAATGGGTGTGGTCTTGCTAAAAACTGTTATTTTGTACCAATCTCTGTTAAATCCAGAGACTGATATTTACCGGGACTTGAGCTTCAAAGGAAATGAATGTGTACAACTGAGGGATCAGCAGCTGATTTACTTTAAAGATCATGTTTATAAGATGCACTTGATGCTGGTGGGGAAGGGCAGGGGCTGCCCTTCTGAATACATTGTCTCATTAATGACTGAACAATTCAGGAGGTGGTTTCTGAAGGACAAAGCTTCAGCCACTGACTTCTCACCAACAGTTCAGCAACACTGGAGTATTTACAACAATTTTAAATGAAAGTTTCAGAAAGGGGGGAAGAAACACACAGCTCCAGACTGCAGCAAGGGACCATGCTGACTACAAACCTGCCTTTCTGCACTTTGTCAGTTAACAGGAACACACAACTCCAAAACAGTTGCTTGGTATTTGCTCAGTGCTTTGACATGAATGCCTTGACAACTGTACAAGTTTGTAAACTCCTTGGCACTCTAAGCCTTCAAGTCCCAGCACAAAAATTAAGTAAAAATATCTCCATCCAACACAAGATCCAAGCCATATGGAAATGGGTCAATTCACTAGCCCAAAGGGCTCTTTTAATAAGAAAGAAACCAAAGCAATTTATTATTTTCTAAAAACCTTATAGGTCCAAAAATACTTAACACAAGCTTTTCAAAGCAATGTATGCAACTACTCCAGATTTTCTTGATTCAGCAAGAAAGCTGAACCTACCCCTTAAAAAATAAAGGAATGCCAACCTAGAATCATGGGTGTTAAGGAAGAGCATATCTATTAGAAAGACAGGTTAGTGCACGAAAAGAGAAAAAGCACTGCTAGGGTAGATGGCTTCTATATTTGGCATAGGTCACTAGCAGTTCAAGTACCACCAAAAATTAATGCAGGTTAGTTTGCTCTTCATGAGCATTACCAAAAAATAATGGACAGTGCCTCTAGTTACAGAGCAAGAGGCAGAGAAGTTCAGCGTTGCCATCATCTGCAATGCAACCTCCAACTGACATAAGCTAATCCTGTTCTGTCCTGCTTTTTGTCTTTCCATCACTGGCTTTGAACTGGAGGCAGAATACAAAGAACAAAGAGAGTCTTCGTCATGATTAAAACTTGGTCACTTCACACATGGACAACCTCAATTCTTGCCACTCACTGAAAAACCACTGCGTTCAACATCCCATAACCATGTCAGAATGATGTTTCATTATATCTTTGTCTAACCCTGTCAGCCTCCTATCATGCATGTGGACTGACTCAGATAACCCCAGAAACGAATTACATTTCCAGTCTCTTAGCATCTTGGAAGCTACTGTTAGGAATTATATAATTTCTATTAGAAAGTGAGCTGCAGAAATTAATACTTTACAATAAAAGGACACATTTAAACAATGTTTCATTTCTGTAACTCCAAGAAACTTCACATTTATTCCAAACATCTCAACTTAAACAGCAAACTAATATATAGTCTAAGAAAATATTTCCATTAAGAAGTACAACTCAAGACCTGTCCCAAAAATCTTAATTTTTTCTGCAGAAAAAGAACATAATAGCATCATGAAAAAAACATTAGGTGTATATTAAATTTAGGATAAGTTACCTGACAACTTTAATTCTTCCATTTCAATCACTGAACGGTTTCCAGCAAAATGCTGACTGAGCAGATTTTGCAGATCTGCAGGGACACCAGGTTTTGGAGCAGATTTTTGCAGAACATCAGAAATTGTCTTCTAAAAAAACCAAGTAAAATGGGTTAAGTATGATATTCTATACTTTCAACTCTTTGTCTAGCTAACAACATCATAAATAAATGTTCATCCATAACTTTATACAGTTATATTTGTTTAATTACAGTTTAAGTGGAAAAACACTTTATAATGGGAGAAGATTCCCTCTGTCTTTAATGGGAATGCAGACTTCAGATGCAAGTTGAGATACTCTGATGAAATGGTCTGTGAGCCTGAACACAAAAAGTCTTGTGCACTCACCTGAAATGCCACTGTAACAAAAACATTACTGAAAGCTGGGTTTGAGTTTCGCTATGTTACACTTAACAATCAGTTTGAAATTATTTTTTTCAAAATTTAATTTATTATTCTTAAAGCATAACAATGCAAATGAGATGATTATATAAGACTTAATTATATTTTGATTAAAACAGGGTAACTATCTATTTTGGAAGGAATGATTAGGTTTATTCACAGAATACCATGATGAAAATGAGTTAAAAGCTATTAAGAAAACCAGAAGTCAAGCAAAAAGAATTCATCACTTGCTTTGTTATTCCAAACTGTATAATTTTTAAACCAAACCAATAATTTTTGGGGCCTGAATATGAGTTCATAATGATTGTGTTTCACACCTTAGGAATGTTAGCAAATAGCATGTCTTGAATTCTCACTAAAGTGAAAGTGTTGCTGTATCTTTGCCCATAGTTAAATGGATCATGGGGCAAGAACAGGTTCCCATTATCTGAATGATCAATCAGCATTTAAGAAAACAGCAAAGTTTCAAGGATAGAGGCAGTCTGGAGAGAATGACAAGAATCTGAAACCTCTCCTGTTCTCTTTGAGATGTGATTAATTTTTGAAAGGCCAGCTTAAGGTTTCTCAGCTGTGTAAGCTAAACTGAACTTGCCATCATGAGGACACGTGGCAGCAAAAGCCTAGAAGTGAAAAGGAGAGGAAGAGTGTGGTTAGCATGGAGCAATAGGGTACGTATTTGCGACACAAAGTGAGATTTCACAGAGATGAGCTGTACCTGGAAGCATTTTTGGCACCTTCAGTTTGGCAGGCTAAGGTCTGGGGCAGCAAAGATCAAAGGAATCCTAATGTAGGGGACAGACCTTCTCTTTCCCTCACTCCATCTCAGCACCCACTGCCTCCTCTTTTCCATTCCCGAACAATGTCTCTCCTTCTTGCCCAATACACCCCAAATACTCTTGTAATGGTAGCAAAAGGGGCAGAAGGCTGAACAGGGAAGGGCCATATGTGGGCTGCTGAAGCAGCCAAGGCAAAATAAGCAGCTGCCTTTTCCAGCCATCTGCCACTTTGGCCACTGACTGTTTCACTTCAGCTAAAAGCCACCTGTGTGTTTGCAAGACCCCAGCTGAACCTTTGACAGTGGGACAGGTGGAAATGAAGTGCTCATGCTCTCTCAGTCTACCCTTGTCCTGGCACAAAGCCCTCTGCAGTCCCTGGAAGGCTGTTCAGCTGGTTTCTGCAGTGCTTGAATCTGCAGTATTCTTTCTCAAGATTCACCTTCATTTACTCTTGTTGTATTTTATTGCAATGCAACAACTGTCTTCCCAAAGAATGACCAGAGGCCACCTGCAGCACAGACAGTCCCTTTGTTGTTTCTCCTATCAACCACAAATACTTTTCTCCAGCCCCTGTCCACAACCTAAGTGACCCTCATTTGTGAACCTCTGGTTTAGCAGGCAGCAGGACAGAACCATCAGGCTCACTTTACTTGGTAATTCAGCGTAAGATGCTGTTCCACACATCATTCATTGGGCCACTTTGTTCCTTCAGGAAAATCATGGCCTTCTAAAGGGGAGAAGCCTGATACTAATGAGAAATTTTGTAATAGCAAGAGCAAAGACACCTGAGCAAACTCTCTTCCTTCAAGATAAGCTGTGGGGAAATGTTCCTCATACAGACAGTTTTATTATTTGTCTTTCAATTCATTCCAGCTGCTTAAAAGCAAAAGGGCTTTCCCTCCCTTCTCCTTATTTTTGGAAAGAGCATTCTGTTTGGAATCCATAGATCAACCTAATAAATGTTTTGATAGGCTGTATATGTCAGCTTCAGGGCCTGGACCCACTGAAACTAAAGGTGTACCCAAGCACCTGATGTTTGCCTGAGTACGGGGTCTTCTTGTTTGGTCAGTTCACCAATGTCTGCCACGGGATGCCCTCGCTCTGGCAGCAGAGGAGGCAGCACTGTGGTCACTTCTGGCAGGGCCACATGGAAAGCAAAATCCCACTCTTCCTTCTTCCCATTCCCTACAGGATTAAGAGGCCTGACATAACATAAAAAGGCCACCTCCCAGCCTTGTGAGGGAGCCAACTATTTACAGTCTGCCCAGAAAGACAATTAACTTGCCTGGTGCCATATAATCTCCATGTAGGCTGCAGAGCGTGTTTGTTGTCGTGGGTGAGGATGGAGCATGGCCAGAGGGACAATACAGACTATTTATTTATATACTTAGGAGAAGAGTGAACAAGGACAGTTCTTGGCTCAAGAGATGTAACAGCAGCTGGGACCCAACCACATTGCTGAAATGGGTCAGATTCTGCAGCAACTGAAATGTCACCTTCCTTTGCTGCAGTCACACTTCCCCAGGGTGCCAACACTTGCAAGTGGGGTGCAGGCAGATACAACCCTTGAGTGGAGTATAGACACAATGCCAAAGTTCAGGCTGGGGATAAGTATTTTGAGGGAGGTCTAAAAATCAGGAATTTCTACTCTTTTCTGACAGAAGGTGTAACATTATGACCATATTACTTCTCATCATCATGGGGCTGTCTCAATTATGAATCTTGTAGTATATATACCCACTGCCCAGTTCCCAAATACACCCGAGGACATTCTTACCTTCTTTCTCCTCTTCGCCTTTATGGTGGTGGTCTCTGGTTTTTCTTCAGGCTGACTTAGAAAACACTCAGTAGGCTGCAAAGTACATTAAAACAATAACAATTAAAAAAAAAAAAGTAAGAAAAAAGTCACCAAAGGGAGGTAGGAGCGGATACAGAAACTATAATGTTGGGTTAAGGAAAAAGGAATAAAATGAAACTATAATGTTGGGTTAAGGAAAAACAAGTAAAACCAAACTTCCCCAGCTGTAGAAGGGATCAAATCCTTACAGTTACATGTACATGAAGTACTTTTGGAATTGAGATTGCTGTTGTAACCAAGAGAGGAATAAAAGAACAGAAAGCTGAAACATTCAAGGTATAGTCATAATTCCCTAAAATGGTGAAAAGCAAGTTTTGATACCTTGGAAAAAAACAGCATGAGGAAAACATAAACAAAACCTGTCACAAACTTTATATTTTTAATTTCTATTACCGCATGCGATAGGTTTTCTAAACTTTGCCAGTAGAGTTCTAAAATAACTGGGTCTAAGATGAGCATTCAGATGGTGAAAAGATAGCCTAGAATTGGGTGAGACTAATTGGAAACAATCATGCTCTGGATTTCCTTTTACACTTGTAATACAAAATTTAGGAAAACACGTTTTGAATTTGATCCTGCCCCACTCTCACTTTATCTCCTCATAGCAGGCAGGGGCAAATACACACAAGGAAATCTTGTGATACATTTCATAATGACCCAACACATGCTGCTATCATTAACCCTCTTTTGTGCCTGAGTAAGCAGGGTGAAGTGGTGCATTTGTGCCAGAGTCATGGCTCACATGGCCCAAGGGTTGGGTTTGCCCCTCTTGTGAGAGCAGCTTCAAGCAGGCCAAGAGGGACAGAGTATCTCCGCCTTTCTGAGCCCTGCTTGCACTGCCCCTGCTCCCTGAACAGGAGGACACTTCATGGCAACTGGTACTATGCAACCCTACCCAGCACATTTGTGCCTTTCCAAGCCCATTCTCATATCCTTATCAAAAGCAGGTTTTGAAGTTTATTTGCTCATATTATGACTACTTTCCCCTTTTTCTCCCCACTCCCCTAGCTAAATCAGCTATAAAACCATGCTCAATACAAACAAATGCCCTAGTGCTTGTTCCTGCTTTCTGTGCCTTGATGCAACCACAGTCACTGCACTTCCAAAGGCTGTAGTATTGTATAGGAGCGACCCTGAAACTGGATGAGGAATGAAATGAAACTTCAGAACTAGGAGAGAAGATTTGGCTGGAGGCTGACTATAGCCAACAAAGCCTTCTTCAACTCGGGCTGGAATGCAGCACTTCCTGGATCAATACCCAGGAGAAGTTGTGATAGGGACTGTTTCTTGCCTCAGCAACAGAGATCTGTCACTGTGATTTTCTCAGGTATAAACAGATATTCTCTTCACTATAAATCAAGGGAATGACTGCAATTAGACACTCATTTCAACTAATAAAATTATTCTAGGGTTAACAGAAGCTTTTTGGTTTTATTTTTTGTTTCTAATTTGAAAATCTTTGTCCTGACTCTGATTTAAATGCTTTTAAAACACCATCATAAGTTTCTTCATTCCTATCCCTACCATTAACATTCCCAGACTGAAACAGACCTACCCTCTCCTCTGCCCTTTTGCATCCCAGCTGTGCACAGATACTCAAAGGCCACTTGCCAGGTGTTTTAATCATAAATTCTATGTTCATCAACACATTTTATGCAGAGAACAAGCCTTTGGATTGATTAGGTCAAGGGATACTAACAAGCAATCTGAATCCCTGTCCTCCAGCAGAGTATGATGGTTCCCTATCCTAGTAGTGCTGCCCCTCTTTCACTATATTGAAAAATGTCACTCATTTCACTCTGGGCCCATTTGTCCCTTCATATACATTGTGATCTGTTTTACATAACTGCAAAACACTCCCAACTGGTGTCTACATGAGAAAAGAATGAAACCTGAAACAGAGCTGAAAAATTTTCCCTAGAAGAAGATTTTGTCACTGCTACATCCTCATTCAGATCTTTAAAAGTATCTCCAAATGCCATGGCTTCTTTTTTGAAGGCAGTATGTAATCCTTCCTTTCAACAGCAACCAAAGCACACAGCAGGCAACACAAGTACACAGCAGGCTTGTAGTCAAAGCCTTGCTTCCTTAGAGAAGCATGTTAAGACTCAAAATTACCTCCTTTACACTGCATATATATATTTAGACATAGCATATTATTAGCCCAGCAACAATAAATCCACTTTATTCAAGTATTAAAAATAAGGCCATAAGAATAAGATAAACTTCATGGTGGTGAATGGCTGCAAACTTGCACATCTTTGATGATCTACAGTCTAAAATATTTCAGCATCTGATTGAGACTGAACTTCTGACCCCTATCCAAGCATTCATTGCCTACCTACTCATGCAATAGCTCTTTGCATGCCACCCTTAAGAAAAGGTCATTTGCATGCTTTGCTTATGCAAGACACAGAGCAGACAACCAACTGCTTTTTTGACATGGCTCCCTTGTGCTCTGTTTTTATGCTATTTTTACATGGAAATTCTTAAAATGCAGAAAACAGGAAATTTGTGCTGAGACCACTGATTTATGAACTAAAATGTCATAAATTCCTTGTTTGTTAATCACAGACAGAACAAAAAATATTTCCTGTATTATGTTTCTAACATATTTTTTTCTTTATGTGTTGCCAAAGTTACTGGAAATTCAAACGTAGAGTGAAAACATTCTTGCACGTGTGTGAAAGTTTACATTCTAGGTCAGCCATATACTCTGACTTTTGGAGTATGTGACAAAGTAAACATTTCAATGCATCATTCAGATTGGAGACAAAGTATTCATTTCATTGTAAGTCCTAGGACAGCCTGCAGACTGGGAACATAAAAGTTCATAGTCCTATTTGGTTGTCTCGTGACTAGCTTCAAGGTGCCAAGTCCACTGTAGAACAGCTTGCAGCCTGTGAATAAGGCAGGCATGAGTAAAATGGGTTATGTCATATGCACCAGAACTATAGAACTACTGGCTTTCCACAAATACATCTGATTTTGCAAGTGTTTTGCTTTAAAAGACAATAACACATCAATGACTTTGAGCTGCCATAATGCATTTGTTTCTTGTAGTTGCGTGCCTAAACATCAAATTACCTGATTCCAAAATGAAGACTGATGTTCTTTATATGACAGAAAGAGCTGTGGAGGGTGTTCCACTACAACTGAGCAGTCCCAGGCCACCTTGGCAAGTACCTTGTGTTGGCTACCCTTTCTGATGTTCTCATAGAGTCACGCAACTCCCCAGACTCACTTACTTCTGAATGCTTAAGTGAAAATAGTGCAAAAAAGTGGCTCCATAAGAATTCTCACCAAGTTGAAGTCCTCAGCATCTGACCCCCTGGTAGAGCAGGTACAAAGGCAATACAGCTTTCTCCTGTATTGCTTGGTTTTCTTTCCTAATCAAAACATTGAGCTAGTTCAGATACTTGGATCCCTTCACCTTTGGTCTCCTTGGAAAGACACCCAAAAGCATAGTGTATTACTACCACGTTGTTTACACTTCTCTGTTACAAAAAAAGAATGTCCCTGCAAATGGTTTTCACTTGGGCAATTGCCTAGGCATTACAGAGTGAATTTACTACTGACCTAGAGGTCTAAATTAATATCTATAACCTCAAGGAGAGACAGCTTCCAAAGCAATTTTAGCTCTCTGACAGCCACTCAGTCGATTGTCCCTTATGGTATCAGGAAGGCAGAATAAATTTACCTTCAAACAAGAAACTTCTTAAAGTCAGCTGACCTCTAGATGACTTTTTTCTTGATGTTGCCTCTTCTTTGGCATGCTCCATGTAATGCTGAACAACATAGTTCCTTACTGTTATTAAAGCTTTTAGCAGTGCAAGAGGAAGAAAACATCAATCCAGGTAGACCTAAACTCTTCCTCACTTGAACCTTGCACAGCGGACATTCTTGGGCAGAGAAGCTGTACAACATATAGATACAACTTTCCAGACTTTGTGTGTGCAAGGAAAGGGAAAAGAGTGTACAGGAGGACACTCGGTAGCACCATCTAGGCTTTTATCACTAGACACTCAAAGTAGGAGACAGGCCTGGCAACCTGAACTCACATAAAACAAGACTGAGGTTATTATTGAAATGTACTTGAATGTGATCACATTTAAACAAGGCAAAATAATTAAAAAGAATTCTTACCACATGAGCAGATCAGGTAAGAGTGAAGAGAACTGTTCCTTTGCTGAAGAACAGCAGATTACATTTCCCTATGGATTACCATCTTTGCACTCTAAACAATTACTGAATTTACAAACCTGCTTTCTTTTCTTTTTCACAGCAGGTTTGGAATCTGAATCTTGATCTGTTGCTGTCCTGTTATGACTTCCTTTCTCAACACCTTCATCATCTGAGGGATCTAATGAGAAAAAGAGAAGAGGTTTTGTTACTGTTTTTCCAATCCATCTGTTTTTGCATTCAAAAAAAGGGAAAAAATCTTCAGCTGAAAGGTTGCCACACTAATACAATCTCAAGATTGGCAATAAATACAGCTGTAATGAATTTTTTTATCCTTTTTAGAACACTAGTACTTTAAATTTATTCTAAGAAAAGTCCCAAGCTTCCTCTTATCTTCACAGTATAACATCTGGCAGGCAATATCTCTCTTTTCTTTCTGGAATGCTGCAAAGTGGGTGCCAGCTGCAGGATCACAGGTGGAAATACCTGATCTTTCTAAAACCTCCACTGAATTAAGCTAAACAGTGAACAATGAAAGAAGTTTTTTATATACTACATCTTAAGTCACATGACATCTCTTCACACTATTTCAGAACAAGTAACACATAATCTTGGATCTGTAGTGCTGCATTCACCACATATAATTACAGCCCTATTTCATTAAACCCTAAAACAAGCATTAGCACTGATATTGAAGACTAATGACAATATGGTCCCTGGGATCACTGTAAAAATACACCTTTCTTGCTGAGTTTGCTGACACTTCTTTAAAATAAGTAATTTCCTCCTGCTAAAACAAGTCTTGCAGGTGAAGAGAAAAAAACAAAAATCCAAACTAGCACATACAAAAATGCACAAAACACCCACCCCAACCTCCCAAATGCCTTACTGACACCAAATAGAGAGGAAAAGGTACAAGACTGGGGTAACATTCTATTGTATAAAAATATATGCACATTTCCTGCCAGTACACTTTAATTGTGTGTCTCTTACTTCAGTAATAATTAAGGCAAAAGCATCATTCCCAAAGTTTAAGCAGAACATCCACAAAACTAAAATATCCTTATATTTTGAAAGAAAAAAATTTAAATTCAGAAGTCTTTATTCATTCTCTACTTCATCTTTTTCATCTACAGAGAGACTTTGGGGAAAAGATACATGCACAGCAACAGCTGCTTCTAATACTGATATACTAGTGCTTGAGATATATTCAAACACAGACAGAGTTGGTCTCTTCTCCCAGGCACTCAGCAATAGGACAAGGGGGCACGGGCTCAAGCTCTGCCAGGGGAAATTTAAGTTGGAGATGAGAAAAAATTCTTTCCAGAGAGAGTAATCAGGCATTGGAATGGCCTGCCCAGAGAGGTGGTGGATTCACCATCCCTGGAGATTTTTAAACTGAGATTGGCCGTGGCATTGAGTGCCATGATCTGGTAAATGGACTGGAGTTGGACCAAGGGTTGGACTTGATGATCTCGGAGGTCTTTTCCAACCCAATCAATTCTATGATTCTATGATTTCTGCCCAGGACTGAATTACTTCCTTGATCATTGCCACAAGCATTATCATTCATCAAACTGAATTAATTAAACTTCTGTATCTGGAATATTTCTGCCCAACAGGGACTTACTCATTATTACAATCTCCTGTATTTCAAAGTTGCAAATTTACAGCCTCAAGATGGGTACAAACTGAAAGAGGTCAAATTTAAGTTCGATATTAGGAAGAAATTCTTTACTGTGAGGGTAGTGAAACACTGAACAGGTTGCTCAGGGAGGTTGTGGATGCCACAGCCCTGGCAGTGTTCAGGTTGGAAAAAGCCTTGAGCAACTTGGTCTAGTGGGAGGTCCCTGGCCATGGCAGGGGGGGTTGAGACAAGATGATCTTTAAGATCCCTTCCAACCCTTAACAGTCTATGATTCTATTGCAAAGTTGAAAAATAAAAAGGGAAGAAAATCAGTGAATGTTTTAGCAGGTTGGATGCCATTTGTCATGAAATCTTACTTGATATAGATTAGATTATTGGCAAACAATAAGAGCTTCAGAAACAGAGCAACAATGGAGAAGGGAATTTGTTTTCTGTTCAGTACAACTAAGAGACTTCTAAGTGAAAGCGGTTACATAAACATATTAATGAAGTTAATTAAGACCAAAATGAATATCATGGAAGAAATAACAGCACTTGTTTGCATCTCAACATAGGATGAAGACATATTTTGAAATCTTAAGTGGGAATCCACTAAGAAAAGTCCTCACTTTCCAGATCCAGGGTACCTGCAGAAATGTGTGTACCAAGTGAACACTGCAGCTCAGCTGCCTATGTGCTTCATCCTCTTTGCAGGCACAGACATCAAATGGAATGGACTGTGACCACACAAGTGCTTGAGCCCATGTGGATACATATCACTAGTTCTGTATAGCCAACACATGGCAGCAGGTGAATTGGGGAAGAGAGAAAGCTCAAGGTTTGTGAGGTCAAATAGCTTTCTGTTCTCCTGAGGATGTCCAAGTGCTCCTGCACAGCAAGAGTTCCTTCCCTGGCATATTCCTCTCTAAAGTCACTGGCCACTTACATCCTCCAGTCACTCTGGTATCTCAGATACAACACTTCATTAGAAGATGCTGAAAAATCACATCATTCAACTTACTCCAGAAAGTTTAAAAGGTGTCTTGGTAACTCAGTGCTACCACTGGGCATCACCATGGGGTTCTTTCCTCTGTATCACCCCTTCTGCATGGCAAATTTATTGTGCTGTATTTTGGTAGGGCAGTTTCTGTGTTTAAGGGCTCATCACTGACTTCTGCCTCACTTGCCCTGACTCCAGAGCTACTGGAAGGGTGATCAGCTTTAACACCACCAGCTCCACACCCCTGGGGTCCTGGACACACTACATCAAAGCAGGCTGTGGAGAAATGAGATAAATGAAGTACATCAGAGAAATAAGAATTGCCTCTTCATCCCTCCTGCTCACTGTGCTTGAGCCCCAGATACCCATTCCAGAGTATATCCATGAATGTCTCACTGAAGTGAATTGCTGTGCAAGCTCTTTCCAGTGTTTCATATTGGAAATAAATGAGTATTCCATGAAAAAGATTCAGGGGAAGCTGCCTGTGATCTGTAAGCATTCCATCTTAAATCCCACTTGGCATGCTCTGGAAGGCGAACAGGAGTCGCCTAAGTTTTAAATAACCTCTTCTCTTTCTCACAACTAGAAGATACACTGCTAGCAATAGCAATCTAAAACTGGACAAATGGTTTCCATGCTCTGAAATAGCCTGACAAACAATGTACCACCTGTTCACTGCCCATCTGAGTTTTGGATGGCACTTCATGATGCAACGTTCTCTGCTTTCAGCAAGAAGTGAGAGGAGATGGTACAGATGAAGGTTCAGAGAAAAAACATCAGTGAAAACAGTTCTATTTTGAGCATCTTTCTGCAGTACCTGAGTATCTTTACTTCATACAACAGGAGAACTTATCTGTTCCAGAAATAACCACCCACGCCCCAGTCAAGACAGAAGCTAGTTTCAAGCTGTGATTTCTTGTGACACCGTGTCAGCTCCCATGATGACAGAAGCGTTTTGTTGCAGGCATTGAAATACCACATGCCAGACTCCACCAACCACTCTCACATTAAACAGTGTACCTTTCTCTACAAATAGTTACCTTGATGTCAGTGGGGTTATTCACAAAATAAATCATAACTTGATGCAAATAAATGCAGAAGCTCATAGATGACAAACACGTCCATAATAGATCAATACTGTTTGCTCTGCTGCAAGGTATCAAGCTTCCCAGGAGACTCCTCTCTGCCAGAACAGGAGAAAGCCCAAACCCTTCCTCAACAATAAACTGGCACAAATGCAGAAGCAAATTGATTAGTACAACATTGACTTTCATCTTGCTTGAGGTGCAAATGAGCAGGCAGGCAGGCACTGACAGAAAGCACTGCTTGAAGGGCTGATGTTCAGCGCATCAACCCTCTGCATCTGCTTTCCTGTAATGGATGGACCTTGTGCAACCACAAGGTCATCAAAGGCATCAGAACTGTCGTGTGATGCTCTAGATACAGAAAAACAAAGGGGAATTCCATAAGTCTTCACATGTTTTGCTTTGGTATTACACCAGTGGCATGGCACGTACTGACAGGCTTCCCAGTCATTACATATTAAAATCATTCAGTTTCTAACTTCTTTCAAATTTAATATATGCATATATATCTAAGTGCATCAACATGTATAGAAATTGTATACATATACACACCTACATTAATACATACACATCTATGTGTTTATTTATACACATTTACAGAAAAAAGCACATGGGTATTAACTGATAATTTAACTGACTCCCTTTAATTATCACCTTTATTAACTAATATATTAACAAAGAATACATATTTCCTTGGTTATTTATACTAGTATTTTATTTAAAGGGAGACAAGACCTTAATGATATGGGATGTAATGACATGTGCTTTGATGTGAATTCAATTTTATTCATGCAAAACAGCCAGGACACAAAAATTTGCATTTGCTAGGTTGATTTAATATTACTGAGACTTCTGACCTTCACATGACACTTTTCTACTCTGAAGTTATTAACAAAGGACTTACAGTGACCACAACACAGATAATTAATTACTGTTAGAACTAACAGGGACTGAAAAAGTGAAGCTCTTCTAGGCAGGACACTTCCAAGTGCCCCCAAATAAATAAAAAGTTACACCTGAAAGCAACCTTAAAATTCTTAAAAAAACACAACTTGTGGTTCAAGCCAACCTACGACTGAAATATAGATAAAGGCATCTGACAGAAATTATGGCAGCTATAGAAAGCTGGATACGAAAAGAACAAAGAGTTTTTTGAGAGAGAAGGGTGGTAAGGTCCTTAGAACTCCTCCTAATGTAGGAACAATGAAAATGTAATTAAAAAGAAATTTTGGAACGGAAAAATATTATTTTGCACACATACCCATAGATAAGTGAGGGCATGATTTCAGCTAGGTGGGGGTTTGTTTGGTTGTTTTGTTTGGGTTTTTTTTAATCTGGAAGCTGAGATCAGGCCTCTATTTGGTATCCCAAAGGCCCCCAGTGACACAGACCAGTACAAGACAAGTTCATTAGATTAATCTCTGTCACAAGATTTGGAGGGAACCTGTTTTACATGCCCACAACTGAGAACCTCTCAACTTTTATTTGATGTATCTGGCATTGGCCACAATCAGGGATGCACTCTGGGTCAGAAGAGTCCCTGGATCTGCACAGAAATTCCTGCTTTCTCCCCTATGCTCCCATCATGGCTATGTATCAGTACTAAACTACAGTTACATGAAAACAAAGTTTGTACAAAATGTATTATTGATATGACTCTGTCTTTTCCCCCTCCATATTTCCATCATCCTCTGACTGTTCTAAATTTGCCTTATATCTGAAACAAGACTTTAAACTAAGCCTGTGTTTTCTGATTTTTAACAAAAGGCCCTGTAACACTGTGGAAACAGGTTTTGTATTTCTTATGCTCTCTTTCTAGTTTCAGATATGTTACAGGAAAGTATGTGCTTGTGGGTGGGCACAGTACACTCAGTTTGGGTGTGCTGTGATGGATTAATTTCAGGCTGTTTTGCAGGTAATATTTTTATTTATTGGTTGATTAAACAGACTGATCTCTGTTCAGCAATGTGTGGGAAAAATACTTCTCAGAGCTCTCAGCTTTAAATTCAGTAGATTGAAATATATTTCATGCTTATTTAAATGCTAGGAGTGTTGGGCATGCCTTGAGTCTTCTTAATTGCCATTTTTCTTTGGGAGGAAAGGGGCAGAGACAAGGTCATAGAAAATAAAAAAAACACGAAGTCTGAGACTTCCATATTATTTACATAGATTTCTATTAAAAACTGGCCTAAATCTTCAGTGAATCAGATTAAATAACCTTAACGCCAATGTACTACTTAGAATTTTTCTCAGTGCATCTCTCCTGCATGTCCCACCAGGTACACACAGTGCAAGGACAATCAGATTTCTGTACAATGAAACAGCTGTCAGCAAAATCGGCTCCCACGTCCCTGTTCATCCTTGCTCGTTTTGCCAGCACAGTTGTGCTGATGACAGTAACTGGGCTAGAGGTAGTGAGGACAGCATTTTAATGTACCACACTGTGGTATCACTCCTTAAAGCACCAGAAAACATGAAGCTCAGCTAGGTCCTGCCACCAGCATCAAATAACAGATTGAAGTCTTTTAAATGAAACAGGCTGGCTGGTGGGCTGGTTAACTATCAAAAAGTATTAGCATTTTCAAGTATCTGAAACTCAACTACTTCCCTGACAAAAGGGAAAGGTTATGCATAGCAGCAGAAGAAGGAGGTGTGGAAGTCAGTGGTTCTCAGCAGCAACAGGTACAAGTGGCAGCTCAAACTGCCTCCTGGACAAATCCCAATTTACTCAGCTCTGTGTCACCAGCACAGCTAACCTCAAAGGAAGGATCTCTTTCATGTCTATCAGGACGATCCTTTCCAAGTTCTCTCTCCACAGGCAATGGACAGCTTTGAATTTTCCTGTAGAGAAGCCTAATAATAGCTCAGATACCCTGGAGCCCACGGTGTAAAGCCAACTGGGCAAGCAATAGCTACGAAGCTCTTTTGGCAACTTCCAGACCAGCCAAGTGGAATGGCTAAGAATGCAAATTTTATTATTAATATGGTTCTTCAGACCAGTTGCTGACTATTTACCATGACAATACTTTAGAAATTGGTGGCAAATGAGCCAAAAATGTCAGACACATAAGTAATCTGTCCCTGGGGAAGATCACCACATAACCATTGCATCAAAAATAGCTACAGTAGCATCAGTATCCTTTTCATTTCTCAAACTGCTCTGACTAAATTAGAAAGGATCCCCTGGTACCCTCAGAAAAATAAATAATTCTCCCTGTCACAGGTATGCATCATGTGCAGTAGCAAAACTGAGAAATCTATATGACAATTACAGAAAAGAAAAAAACAATTAAAATATCTTACCTCCTTGAAAAAGTATTAACTAAATAATTTAAAACAGTATAGTAACCCAAGATTTAGTCTTAGAAATCAGTACAAGAACACATACAGGAAATGAAAAAATAATATTTAATTTCATAAAAAGACATAACATTACAGCTGAATGGAAATCTTTGATGCAAATTGTGCATTTTAGCTTTGCAAACCAGTGTAATGAATCAAATGAAGTGCCTTCATTCATAACACCTTAAAATATTTGGGTATTTTGACTATTTGGAACTAAAGAGGGAATGCTGTGAATGAACTGGTATCTGTTATTGTTACTAGGAAGGAGGAAGCTGGGCAAAAAGCTCTGTTGCAGGCTATTCCCGGTGAGTTACCCTTCCTTTGTTGACTATCAGCCTGGTGCAGCAGCGACCAGAGCTGCCTCTCCACCTGGGCAGAGATAATTATGAGTGGTGCCAGAGCTCCATCATTCCAAACCATCCACAGTCCACCACAGTGCCAGCATTTTTTTTCCCTTCCTATCTCTATGTACTAGGGATTCCTTTCCCAAACCAGACCTACTCCAGCACACCAGTAAGTTTTCATATCTGCAAGGATGCCTTAAACTGCAGGTTTTACCTGCCAAGGTATTGGAAAAAAAGGTATTTTAAAGTGTAGTGGTGAGGCACACCTGAAGGGCACACAATAAGCAACTGAGCAGAAACAGATACAGACCTATTAAAGAATCAAAAGAGTTTCAATTTTGTCCCATTAGGTAACATTCAGATGCCATAGGTTTCTTCACACTCCACCCAGCCTAAACCTGTGCCAAGCCAGAATGTTTTGTAAAGTCTATAGGAATTCCCTGGAATAATTTCTAAGTATTTGCAAAACTTGTATTACAAAGGCAAAGACAACATTCTTCTAAAAATGCAAACTTCTTTCCGGGGCAGTTCAAAAGGCACACCTACCACAAACTATTCTTTTTGCCTGATAAATCTGGCGACAGGATACTCAGTTTAGGTTCCTTTTCCTTACACTGAAGGACAATATAAATTAAAATCACTGCTCATTCAAGCCAAAAAAAAAAAAGGAACTGGTCTTAATGGAATAATATCAAGTTAATTTTCACTATGCCTTGACATGATAAAAATTTTTATTAATTTTTATATAACTATCTGTGATGCAAAGGATCTCACACAATACATTTCTAAAACTACCTCTCCTTTCCCCCCATTTTTAAATGTTTTTCCTTTAATATGCAAAATAAGTACTTCCAAACTAATTTTCTACACATCTTGACTTGCTGACTAGGAGTGAACTAAAAGACAAAATAAAGGCCATATCAAAAAATGAGACCAGAGGAAATTCTCTGTTGTACACACACAAGCACAGAAGAGTAAACTTTATATGATCAAGGTTAGGACCAGCTTGTGGTATTGCTACAAGTTAGTCCTATTCATAATTCGACTTTTTCATTTTTATATTATGCCTGTAAGACAGAAACACAGTAGAAAAATCACAAAACATGACTGATCAGAGGTAAAAGTAGCAGGTCACTTCTAAAAAAAATAACTTTTTCACCTGCATGACAAGGGTTGAATTTGACATCCAACCGCTGCCTTGCACAATGAATAATGGCATCACCAATGCAAGCAGTGAGAACTCAACACTCATTTAGTCACTGTGGTTTTAAACCCCATAGTATGTGAAGGGCAAACACAAAGATTTGACATGTTAGGAACATGACAGGCCCTTTTACTGTTTGGCATGCAATTTAATTCCTTCATTACAGGCTTGCCAAACAAGAGCAACCAGAGCCTGAAGATACTATAATACTTCAGCACGAGGTGCAAATCAGTTCTGTTGTTTGCTCTAATGCCCTTTGACAATGATATCATGAGCAATGGCATGAGATGAGACAATGAGACGACATCCACAAATCGCTTCAGTCTACTCTCTTTCTTTTGTTCTCTCAAAAACTATGCTTTATGCTGGAACTTCTAATAATTGCCTTGTATCTCCAACTTAAGTTTAAAAGCATATTTCTAGAGAGATGGGGAAGTGGGAGACTGTTTTATTTGTTTGTAAGCAGCATGGGGGTTTGGGGGTTTACAAATCTACTGGATGCACATTATAAAAGTTAACCTTGCAATAAGAGCTTCTCTTCTTGATAGATGCCAAACATTACATACCATACAGTCAGCTCAGAAACCACTCAAAAGGATGCCAGCAATATGGTGCAACAGTTTATGCTCATAGCAGAATGCTATTCAGCTCTGACAGGCAGAGAAACAAAATACAACTGGCCACACTGGAAACGGGGAGAGACATTATGGTTCACAATCTCACCTTGTAAATGCTCTGTGGGATCTTTAAACAACTGCAAGTGTCTAGGAATTTGGGGTTAATCAAAAGAAAAATCAGTTCACACATAACTATTTACAGAATGTGTAACTGTATTGAGGGAGAATCCCACAAGTCTGGCTTGAAATAAATCTCAAGACCAACAGAGGCATTATAGGGACAAAACAGATTGGGCTCTGGAAAAGTCAGACTCAAATTACTCCAGAGGAAATGTTACCAAAGAAAGTGGGCCGTTAAAGTGAAAAACTGACTACAAAGAAGCAGAAAGACCATCCAGCATAATAAGGAAAACACAAGTTAAGAGCCCAGAAAAAGCTAGGCACAAACTAGGGCCTGACCCTCTACTACACTTCCCTCTTGGTGCTGTGGACAGGAAAATCATGCAAAAGTCATCCTAAAGAAAATTTGAGTGTATACAGCTGTCAAAACCCACGACTTTTTCATCCATATTGAGCAACACATACAACCACTCTTAAAGCCTTTTCCCGCTTTTTCAGGATGTTCACATCACTGTGGTTGGTCACACAACATTTAGAGCCCTGTACACAAACTGCATCATTCTGTAAAGGCCTCCTCAAAGACTCCCTGCCCAAAGCCAACCAGTGTATTATTTGTATGAGCAAGAAATCACCCTTTCTCCACAGTATTCACATGGGAGGAGTGCATGTCACAGTTTGTGACCAAGCGTGACCATTCCTGTGCTTTAGGACACAGGAAACACTGTGATTTCTGCTTTTCCTAAGAACTACCGATCTATCACACATGGAAGCTGCTCCAGTTGTTTGCTGTTGAGGGTAAAAAACTGGTGAAAAGTATACTCCTCATGCTGGGAAGGAGTCTATATTCCCTTCCTTACCCTCATCTCCATGCTCTGAATGAAGGGATCTGTGGTGATTTCAATAGTCCTAGCACAAGAGAGGGGCAGAAGCGGCAGTGGCCCTCTGGAGCTGGAATTGGTAGGGTTGGTCTGGATCTCATGAGGACACCCCCCTGGAGCACAGACAGCACAATGTGATCAGAGTTTAATGATGTTGGTGACCCACACATTAGAATTTCGCTACATACACAGTGCTAGGATATAACTCAATATAATCTATCTGGAGGTGGACCTGTTAATTTTTCAGGTTCTCCCTTCAAAATCAAACACCAGCATACTTCATTTGTTACAATATTCACTTCTAACAAATATTTATTCTTGTCAATGTGGAAGAAACAGGCAAACTGGGAGGAAAGAGGAACTTGGATAAATCCAAAAAGCTACTTAATGGGTGGGCTTTAGCCTAGATCTGACTACAAGCAAGTTCTAGCCAGGAATGCAGCCCAGACGTGATGTCTCCCTTAATACTGCCAGTGATTCATAGTTTTTACTGTTCCCTATATTGGGAAGCAGCTGTGGCTCACAGCTGTAGTTCTTGCTGTGAGGGTAACACAGAGAGCCTGGCTGATCCTGTGGACTTCAAGTCTATAGATCATGATAAAATTACACAGTGGAACGTGCCAAAAATAGTAGGCTGCAATTAAAAAAGATATATAGCACACTTCACAAAAACTTAACAGTAAAAATCATTGTTCATAGACATACATTGCTACTTTACTGACTACTGGTACCATTCCCACCTTTTTGGCTCATGAGTATTTTTGCAGACATGCAAATCTATAGTACAGAGTTATCACAGTCCTGATGTTCTCTCAGTCAGGTGTTCTCAGAATATTGAAAATTGCATGCATGCATATAGTGTAGCATACACTCAGACACGTCACCACTAAAAATACATCCCACTAAAGAACAATAATGCAAACAATCTTCTATCCCAACTCTCCTACCCATCTTTACACAGAACATGAGAGTTGACATTTTGAGCTGCTCCGATTTCTGCAGCTTTTTTTATTTAGAAGCCTTCATATGACATAGCAGTATCAGGTCCCCGTTTGACAGAGTATCAGGTTAATGCATATCAAGTTAAACTCTCCTTCAGGT
Source organism: Sakesphorus luctuosus (assembly GCA_013396695.1). Classification (NCBI taxonomy): domain Eukaryota; kingdom Metazoa; phylum Chordata; class Aves; order Passeriformes; family Thamnophilidae; genus Sakesphorus; species Sakesphorus luctuosus. The sequence continues at coordinate 432,918 of VWZD01006658.1, read as the reverse complement.
TAAGAACAAAATACCCTGACATGTTGCCACACAGTTAGAGTGGCAAATTCCCTGGATTATAAAACATCTGTTGAGAACCAGTTCTCTATCTAAGGCACAGGGTTATGTTTCTATGCCTCTTACTCTTTTGCATCCTCCTGTGTATATACTACACATTTCTGTGCAGTTTGGTCTCTGATACTGCAGGTTCTGATGCCCTTTCAAGCTACCCTATCCTAGCATCTCACATTTATACAGTGCTACAATGTACATTTGTGGATTTAACTCACTTTTCCAAATAGTCTTGCTTATTATAAGGGCAAGTGAAAGGAAGGATAATTTGTTATAGTCAGAAGCTTTTAGGGAAATACTGCACACTCTGATGCATTAAGGTTTTTTAGAGGAAGAAAGGCATCAGGCTTGTCATCCCTGTCAGTGTTCTCTATTTAAGACTAACAAATTACAACACAATCTCTCATCTGTACAGGCCTTTCACGAACTGACATGCGGCTCATTTGCCTAAACGATCAAATAAAGCACATTATGAGTCAATCGGTTCTAACTACCATGAAAATAAGAGCTCATACCTACATTCATTTGCTGCATGCAGATGGTTGATTGCTTTTCTGTCTCTTTATGCTGCAGTCCTGCTCCCTCAGATCCTCTCTACTAAGAGAGTGACATACTGGGAGGTCAGTTTTCCGACAAGGTCATCTGCCTTCAGAGTATGAAGAGACTTGCACAGAAAGTGGGTTGGGCTATATTTAGAGTTTGGTCCAACTCCGTGCCAAGGTCCCCCCGCTGTCTCTCTCTTGCAGCACCGTCTCAGGTTTATTCTTGCAGAGTCTCAGCCCACAGAACACACGAGGAGACGAAAGTCCCTCTGAGCTACTGCTGGATTGAGGGTTTTTGCAATTTGCTAAAACCAAGTGGATCAGCAGTTCAGATGAGAACTCCTTAAATACCTAACTCTTCTAGTATTTATTTTTTTTTTTATTTAAGTGGATTTTCCCTTTTCAGTTGAATGAGGAGAGGAAACTGCCTGGGATAGAGGAAAAAGACTCTCCTGAGCTAAGGTAAGGTTGCTTCATTTTTACACTGGCATTGTAATTACAGAGCAAGTGATAATGACTTGAATCAGATATGCTTTTTCTGCTAGACCAGTCATGCATGTCAGCATTAAGGCTATTTTTGGATAATGAAATTCTTAATTTCAAAATACCAGTTTTCATTATCTCTGGCTATAGGAAATGGGAAAATAAAAGGATATCAGCATGTGCAATAGAATATAGATGATCTGATTTACCTGTTCAAATGAATGTAAAAAGTACACAGCCATGCCAATAGACTGTAACATGAAAATAAGAGAAAACCAAATGTGTGACTATATGCATGATGATTACATATACAGGCATGCATTTAGATGTGCTGAGTAACATTTTATCCATGTTATTTTGTACAATATGAGCAAGCATGGCATCAGGTTTGCAATATAGTGCTTGCTGCAAAAAGCACAGATATAAGTAAAAAAAATTGTAATTAATAAATGAACACGTGCACAAATCCCTTTACAGTTCTTAAGAAGTTGCTCAGCCCCAGAGTACAGGCAGTATTACAGATCATATTGGTCTCCTTTCCACTGTATGCTGCACATTGGTTCAGCATTGCTTCTCCTTTCAGAAACACATACAGCTCAACAGTTTTCCTCAGCATCACTTTAAACTGTTCTGATGCATAAGGGGAAACAAGACTTGGACATCGTGGCAGACCTGTCTGTAAGGAGGACCTAACACACTTCAGGTCACATGGACCCCATGATACTGTGGCATGGTCTCCAACATGACGAGATTTTTATCACGTAAAGACACTCTGGAGCCATGGATTTAGCACTGGCACACACACACACACACACACACACACACACTTTCTAATGCAACATGACCATAGCAAACACACAGGAATGGTAACCTGAAAAAACTGGGTGGAAAGGTCCACTTGATCCAAAGGTCCAAACACTGATAAGACAACACCCAAAAGTTCTTCACAACATGATCACTACATAGAAGTCTTAGCAGAAGCAACTGATGAAAGGCAGATGGATTCTGGATTAAAAGTAAGCAAAGGGCAAGAGAGGTCACCAAGTCACTGGGAGTTCAGCTAAGCCATGATGACTGGGTGAATTCCTGTACTTATTTCAGGTTGTCTTTTCTTAATACAGCTGCTGGTTAAACAATGCCATGCATCAGGCTGTAAAAGTAAAAAAAACACAAGTTGGCAAAAGTCTTACTTGCTGAAGAAACTTCTATTTTGGTTACTTTCAACTCTGTATAAGATTATCTCATCGTCCTTTGCTTCTGATTTTGCTTAGTAATTCATGCTTGGAGCCTTGAGTGTTAAATTTATTTGAAGGATGCCATAAACATCATCCATTTCACACAAAATTTCTTCCTAGCAGTCCTAAGGCTCTTTAACAAATGATAATTATGGCAGCATGCCATTGAGCAAACCTGGGCTGTGTGGCATGTGATAATTCAGATTCATCCAGAAGGTTCATATTGCAAGAAGCTGAAGACGAGGCTGTTACAGGAGGGTTACTGAAGTACTGCAAATGCATTCATCAAGTTCATCAGCAAGTACTACAGTCTAAGATTAGCAACAATCTTTTATAAACAGTTGATACACACTGATAGAAAAGAGGAAAAATGTGTCTTTACAAATTTTTAAATGCTCAGGTTTTGCCTGAAGTTATTGCTTAATGAATCAACTTAGTTTTTGTGACACTCTTTGGTATCTATTCTCTATTTCCATGTGGAAAAATATGATTCCTTTATCAATGTTAAAGACACTGGGGGGTGTAGGGTTGGCTTAAGAAAAAGGCAGCATGAATGTGACTGAACTTAATAACAGCATTCACAAAGCTCCCGTGGCAGATGGACAGGAGCACTGTGGCAGACAAGGACTGGCTTGTTTTGAAGGGAGGGTCATCACACCTTCCCCAGAGGAGCTGAGCCTAAAATGTGTCTGTCACCCAAACTGGTAGGAGGTTTGTTGACACAGGGATGAGATGATGACAGCATTGGAAAATGGCAGCACCACTTTGATGACAATACGAGTATGGCATTACTAGAAGAAGCTAGAAAGAAGCACACCTTACTTAATAGACCTCGTCATATTCTAATGTAAACAAACTTCATTTTTCTTCTAACCTCTCTCTGGTTGAGGCTGATACTACTTGGTAGGATCCTCCTCTTCCTATTCTCTCCTCTCCATTATAAAATTCCAGCACCATGAACTAGCTTCATCTTGCTAAGGTGTGATCTCCAATGGGCAGGATATGTCCATATCAGCAGACAGAATCATGGAAGGGGAAAAAATACAAAATAAAATAAAAAGGAAGAAATTATCTTTTTTTTCTCCTCTAGTGTAAGAAAGACTGAAACCCTCTGTTTCTATCAGGGCAGCTGATGGTGCTGAAACCCACCTTCCTCACTTGTGGTGGGAGGGCATGGCCTTATATATTGAATAACATGTCCAAGGTTGTGGAGGAGGAGGAGGAGGAAGAGAAGGCTTGGCTGATGATGTATGTTGCCAGCTGGCCAGGCAAAGCTCCAAGGGGACATTCACAAACTCCTTGCTTTGGCACTGTCTCCCTCAGCTGACAGGTGTAAGCAGGGCCACAGCCAGATGGCTAAATCCAAACAGCGCCAGGGGGATAAGTCCCACGAGTGGTCAGATCCCTGCTACTACTCACTGTATTTATGTTCCAGCCTGGGGGCTTTCTTCTGGTGCAACCAAACAACAAACAATCCTGGGATTTTCCTCCTTCCCTGCCAAACCGAACTGACAGGAACAAGTTGGGATTTTGAGGGGAGTCAAAGCATACCTCAACTCATATTGAAACAAGTACCTTCAGCAAGAGGCCCTGTACATGCTACAGCACTGTGGGCTGTGTAGTCGACCAACAGGATCCAAGACTCATCTGCACTCACCACCATCTGATACTACACCCATATCCAGGCAGAAACACCAAAAGGGATTGGAAAAGTGTGAGAAGGGTAAAGGTGGCATCTCGAGTGTCAGTCTGTGAGTACCTGGGCACAGTTCTGTGTGTATACCTGCGTGAAGGAGGGACACAGTATTTGGTATGAAAACAGGTTGCTACAACTGCTGAAGGAGCTCTACCTCAACACATGCATTGACATTTTCTTTCCAAAACTTTAGTGACTATTGCCATGACTTTTGAATATACTTTCCAGGAAGGGACAGATGATGATATGCCAAGACATGCTGTATAGGAAAGAAAGATATTTACAGGCACAGAAAAAGCACAGAGCTCTAGTTAAACAAACAGTTAATTAAATAATTAGTCATTCTGCTAAACAGTATTTTCCCCTAAGACTTAGTGGTGGTAACAAGGACAGGGAAGAAAACCAAAGTTCATACTCACAACCAGTCACATAGCCCCAAGCTTTGTCTGACCTGCTTTCACAAACCCATCTCTCAAAAACAGGAAGGAAAAAACCCAACAACATAACTTTTCCATAGGTGCCCTGCTGCATTTTGCTCTCTGGGCACCAGCGGTAGTGACATTTTGCTGCAGAAAACAGTCTGCTCTGAGGTAAGGAATAGCCTCATCATCTGCATTTTCTGTCAGACTGATACACTGCTGGGACTAAGAAAGATCTCCAGCACTGGTTTTCACTTTTTGCGTTGCAAAATATTACTTTTAGCTGTAGCAAATTGAGACTCTTGTCTACCCAAAGCACAATGAAGTTTCATGCTCATCTAAGCACAATAAGGCCCAGAATAAGAAAACTACCAGAACATCGAGGTGCTCTACAGACCTGCAGTACCACACTGCTTTGCAGCTGTAATTGCCACTGCTCCAAACTGCAGGCAGACCTCTGTTGGCTACACTCAGTGCCCTCCTTCTCACCCAGACATCTTTGTGGCCCCACACCGTACAGTTCCATGGGTCTCAATCCTACTTCAGTGATTATTCAGGATCAGTACACAACCCATTCATATGAGATAAGTTCTGTGGGGCACAACCTCAGAGCAGGGGAAAGGAAGGCAGAAGGAGCAGCCCTCTCCGACCTCTGACACCGACCACCAGTGTACCTGAGGGCAGCACAGGTGCAGCTGCTTTCCCTGGTCACATCTGCATCTCTCTCCTACAGTCACACAAATGCACAAACATATGTACACAGTTGTGTAGAGACAAAGTCGCAGCAGGTAGAGATCTACTCTCTATCCCTTAATACCAAATCATAGTATTTTATGCTAAAATAAAGCATCTCCTTTGAAAAATGCACTCCTTTTATATGGACTTTCCCCTTGGCAATATGAAATGGAGAGCAACTACGATGAGCCTAAAAATGATGAGGAGAATGAAATTAAAGAACCTGAAGCAGTTTACCTGAAATGTTATAAAACAGTGTGCAGGGCTATGAGACAGCATGTATACACCCAGTGCAGTGGACATTACCTATACTTGAAAATATTCTTTCAAAAGTATTTAAAAATTGAGGATGTACAGCTGGCTTCCTGCATGGATTGTTCCTCTAATTTTCACAGAGCTGTTCCCAGCTCCTATCTGAGTGATAGCTCCAGAAGTATCCTGAAAACAGAGTGCTCCAGTGGGAGCAAGTTTCTTAGGCAGTAATGGAGGTGCACACAGAATGCTCACAGAAAGCCCTCTGCTCTCTCAGGAGAGCTCAGCAGGAGCTGGGAGCCCGGGATAGCACCAGCCCAGCAAAGGCTTTGCCAAAGCAGTTTCCCTACAAAGGGTTTATGTGTGGCTTTTTGCTGCTCTGTGACATCTGCCAAGGAAAGGGATCACACGCAAAGCTAGATTGTACCAGCACATTTCAACTGGAGATGAATGCAGTTAACTTTAGTTCCAATGAAAATACCACCTATACAATGTGGCATTAAGTCATGCAGGAAGATAGAGTTAAAACTGGGATTACGTAAAACTAACACAAAGTTCATATCTTCCTTCCGTGACATGAGCCCAAATTCTTTCAGTCACAGCAAATTAACAGTGACTATTGCTGATGCAAAAGGGCCACAAGAAGTAATTCAACAGCACTGAATGCTTTTGACTCAGACATCAGAAAGTGAAAGTTCATATGCACAGCTGCAATATCGTAAATTACAATTTCACATAAAATTAATCTTAGTCCTGTTAAAAGAAATGCGTGGAGGTAAACTTTTCCATTTTTCACTCATAACCAGCTTTTAGTATACCAATCTCATCTGCAGGCATCCACTTGCATAGGAGAACGGTGTCCAATCTCTAGCATGCAAGTAACATTAAAAAAAAATAAGTATTTACAACACAGTTGTATTTAGCACAGTACTCATGCAATTTTCTTAACCATGAATAATATTGTACATGAATATAACAGAAAAGGAGAAAAAGAGAGCAAAAGAATCCCCAAATAAATATCAAATGTTTGAGATACTCTCCTTAAGGAGACTATTTAAAAATCATGTTCAAATATATGGAAAAATAGGCATTTTACATTGTCTTCTCAGTATAAGAGAAAAATGAAGGGTTGAAATGATGCATCAGGACTCGTGCTTGAGCAGATCTGCTGCTGTGTGGTTTATATCACAGAGCCAAGCCAATGGGCTGCACACTCCCTGCTGTACATTCACCCACTGAGCAGCACTGACCCACACAGAAGGTGAGACCACTCAGGCTGTGATGGAGTTTCTTGATACAGATAAATAGACACCAAGAGCTTGAAATTATATGACCTCTCAACTCTTTGCAACTTGAGACTCTTGAAGGGAGGGAACCAGAGTCTTTGTTCCCTCTCACCAACTTCCATCTGACCTCCAACCGTGTGAGGTGGACAACATGTCTCTAATTACGGGTTTATTGAGTCTTCCCAGAGACAGTCTCCTTATGATGGCAAAGAATCTCACAAGTCTCTTTTGGAGCAGAGATATTCCTCCATTTAAGCCTGCCCTATCTCAAATGTGCAAGGTGGATTTCCCATCAATTTTGCTCCTTGCCACAGAAACAAAAGGAAGAAATGCCAGGCTTCATCAAACAATGCAGGTATGGAGTGATCACTACAGAAGGCACAGCTAGACTCTTCCCTACGGCCCTGTCCTGTGACATGTCACTTAAATAGACATGTTAATATTGGAGACATTTTTATTATTAAAAGTGCAAAGCTATGATATGTACTAAGCCGTTATTATTATACTTTACCATTGTTGATGATGTATGGCATGTATGAGTTGATACACTGTGTTTCCCTTGTGTACCTGCCCACAGCACATGTTCAGAGGAGGGAACTCTAGGGGATTTATTTGGATGGAAGTCAGGTGCACATATATGCTGTGTTATACTGAAGGGCTTGGGAGTATGCATTTCTACATGTGATAGGGACTGCTTAGCCTTTAGCAAATAACTAGAACATCTTCCATCTCAGTTTGTCCTACTGAAAAAAACAAATCAAACAAAAAACCAAACCCACAAAACCCTTAATGGGGTGTTTTGGAGCCTAATAACATAGGTAAAGTGCTATGGGATTCTGGAAGACATGCTATAGTAAAACATAATAGTTGTTTATTATATTCTATCAAGAAAGGACATGAAATTCCCTTCTTTAACCCTTGAAAAAGCATCAGTGTTTTAAAAAATACGTTTGAGAATCCAAAGTAGTTGTATTCAGACCATTAAGATGAAGCTCAAACTTGGGGTTCACTCTATCACAGAGACACAACTCAGTAGGATCCCTTTTCATTTTGAGTTACGGTTCCTCAGATTCCACTATTTGCAGCCACAATCAAAGGCTTCTTTGTCATGTCTTTGCTATTCAGAAGCTTCTGGGAGAGTGCCCTGACATGACACAAGTGAATGATAAGGATTAGCCTTATCCAAAGTGTTTCACTACTGCATCCAGCTCAAGGACAAACTGATGACAGACTAAGTAAAGCCACTGTCCGAATATATACAGTATGGGAGAGACAGAAGCAGTGCTTTATCTAGTTCCTGAAGTCTGAACTCTGGAGACAGACTCATGAGGCAGATGTCCTCTGGTATCCAGTACAAATCCACATGATGTAAATTCTCCATTTGAGACCCTGTTGGAAAACACAATCCCCCTCTCCCTGATTTACTGCAGAACTGGTGATAAGGAAGCCCTGCTGTAGCAGAACACTGCCCACAGCACAACAGGGACGAGATAGGCAGCACATCTGCTGAGGGCAGATCGGCATCTGAGCCAAACCTACAGAACACAGCAACTGTCAAACATTCCAAGTCCTACAATATGAAAACAGTATAATCCTCAAATCAGAGATATTTCTTCTCTCACTGTTTGTCTTAAGGAGCAGAAAGAATGGCTATATACAATTAGTGGTATCAACAGAACCCAGCACAGCAATTAAAACAAATAAACCCAAAACAAGTACTGTCACAGTAATTTTATCCTTTTGTTTTTATTTTTTTTTAACCTGAGCTAATTACTTAGCTCAGCAATGGCCATGACTAGAAGGCTACACCAGAACAGTAATGAAGGTAAAACCCTGGGGAACAATTTTGATTATAGTGGAGGTCGCAGCTGACTACATTTTAATTAATCAGAGTAGTACAGCACTCTGAATCCCCAGATAACACATATCAATTTGCAGACTAACATGAGTTGTTTTAGAGCATATTTTAGCATTAATAAATTCTTCAACAGTTCTTTTAAGTCCCAGAGGTAATCTAATTTCTTTTCTATTTTTATTATAGAGGCTTTCAATTGACATTTCAACTATATATCACTAAAATCATGTGGCTGTGGAATGCCAAATATAGCCTCAGAAACCAAATACCTCTTCAATACTTGTATTAATTAAAAGCCCAGAGAATTTCCTAATTACGAAAAAGGTTTTTTCCATATCAATAAAGCATTTTAATTTAAAGTAAGTCTCTACTATAAAACATGTCACAGTAGCATTTGGTTAAAAACCTCAGTAGTGAGCTAGCATGAGATATCATCCAGTGTAGGATAAATACGTACCTTGTCAATGACAAGAAAAAAACAAGACATTCAGGGTTCAACATATGGTGCACTGTCTACATTTTCTGTATAATCCAGGCTTAAATGAGTCATGCTTAAGGTCTGACAAAACATGCACAGAAATGTGGCAAAGAACCAGATCCCAAAATAAGCAAGTTTTGAGCTAATATACCATAAGACCCAGCAGAGATGATATAATTCATGTCTTTAAATTCACAAAACACATAAATTTTCCTGAGCATTCTTCTCTGCATCGTGAGTTCACCAGTGTTTTGCTACTGTTTGGAAATAAAACTATTAAACTGCCCAGGACTCTTCCTGTTTCTAATGAGATGCTGCAGTCCCCAAAATCAGTTAAATGTGACCTGCAGAGGTGGCTGTACACTGTTCCTATACAGCAGCAGCAATAGATACCAAATCTTACTCCAAGAGAGATGCAAAAACTAGAAAAAGATCCAAACAGTGTGAAAGGACTAGGAAAAACCCCTTGAAGACAGCGTTGAAACTGAAAGGGCTAAACTCAGAAGAAGGGCAGAGCACACCACTGAAGTCAGTGGCAGTGGTGGCAGGGAAGGGGACAAATTCAGCAGTTCTGAGTCAGGACACTTTTCCATGTGGTCATGTTGAAAATGCTTTGTTTTCCACAAAATCCAACTGTCTCCCCTTCTCAACAGGGTGAGCTGCTGCACCACCTGCTCAGTGTCTGGACAGTCAAGGTTCCTTGGTTCCTGATAGAGGCACTGTCACATATTTGCAGAAATACCCTTGGTCCAAGCAGCACCTACCCCTACTAAGAGGTACCAAGCCCCTTATTGCTACCCCACTGGACCAAATGCAGCCCAACTCTGCCAGCTGTCCACTGCTGTTACCTAAACCTTCTGAGAAGCAGACAGGCACTGAAAATGTGTGGGCAAGAAAGAAAAGTAAATTCACGTTGTCCCTTACCCCAGTGTGTCCATAAAGCTGTCAAAACCCTAATTAAAATAAAATATGAATTAGATTAGTTTTCCAGGGTGAAACTGTTCTGTGTAGTGGATCTCACTTCTGTGTAGAAGCAAGGAAGCAAACAGCATTTAAGACAATAATAATGGATTTTCTTTGACAATAGGAAAGGTACAGACCTGTGCTCACATCTCTGGCAATGCATCTAGTTCAGCAACCACTGTTTTCTTTTAGCTTCTCCTAACCTAACAGTACCATAGACATTCTATTTAACAGTTGTCATTACCACAACTATTGCAGGAATAATTTGTTACAGCAAATAACCACCACAGAACTGGGTAAGGGCAATGGCATTCTCTGGAGCACACTAGATTATTCCAGGCTTGAAAACAGTCATTCATGTCCAGCCATAATTGTGAAACCAATGCTTGGAGAGTTTGGATTGGAAACATCAAAAAGGAAAAAGCATCAAATTCTTAGCACAGAACAGGGCACAAAATCTGAATTTTTGATTTGGAGAGGCAGCCTCTGGACAGACTTGCCAGCCTCTATCATGTTTAATTCCTTTTTTTTTCTTTCACACTGGGCGACCAACCAAGTATTTAGTTCAGGTTTCAGAAGAGTTTGAGTGATGTATTTAATACCCTCTGGGTACACTGCCACTTACACTTGTATTCAAGCCAGAAGGAAAGGAACAGCTGCTACTGCTTTCCCTGCCTCAGGGTAAGCACCAGGAGTGGGAACTCTGCACCAGGACAATGTGAAGGTACCAGCACTCACATGCTGCAGCCTCCAGTGATCTAGAATTCCTCTCCTAATTTTCCATTCTTCACTCATGCCTTATCTTCTAATTGCATCCAAGGATGTGGCAAGGTAAATAACATGGTGCACTTTACCTGGGGTTGACTCTAAAACCTGCTTCAAAATTGCAAGTTCAGGCAGATGCCAGTCAGGACCTCTCAAGGGAGCCCAAAAGCACTTGAGCCTACAAAACCTTATGACTCCAAGGCTCTGAACAACAATATCAAGAGCAGTAATGTCCCAAGATTTTTCTACATGGAAGTCATTAAGAAGTGGAGATAAATTAAAGGAAGTTGGGAACCTAAAGTATGCCATCCTCAGACCCAGGTCATCTTCACAGAAGTCAGATTTTTGCAGCTTCCTTTAAGGAAATAGACTTTGGCATGAGGTTTGTCCTAAAACCCCCCATGTTGCAGGTAAACCCTTGGTTGTGCTAAAAGTCACCCACCACCCACAACCTGAAGTCACTAAATGCAGGAAGGAAGGCAGCATTGATTCTGCAAATGAGGAAGGGGAGCTTCTTCCAGGCAGAGAATTATTCTGTCTTCAGTCTTGCACCAGTAAGAGTACCAGTACAGCACCAATGCTTTACTAACATGTATTACAGTAACAAAGATGCTCATGACTCCAAGCTAAATCTATCACAAGAACTCCAGAGGAAAGAGACAAAAAACCCCTGGTGACGTAGTGCAAACATTGGTTTTACTGGGTTTAGTTTGTTTTTTCTAAAAGCAGAGAATCTGTGCACTGAGTGGAAATGGAGGCCATGAAGTTGAAACAACCAAATCTTGCAGGGGTAGGGAGGGAAACCTCATGCACAAGTGTCTTCAAGCTGCCTATACATGCAGCAGCTGCCTCCTGCAGCTTCCTGGGAAAACCCATTGAGCCATCCTCATGGCTTTTAAGAGCACGTAAAATATAGACAAAAACACAGGGCACTGGGAGGGAACATCCCAGGCAAAACAAGGCATTTTTAGATAGGATTAGACAGTTTCTGGCCTTGTTTAACACCAGTTAAGATTGGCAGCAATTTGGTGGAGAAGAATCATTTTGTCTCCACCATTCAAGGAAGACAATCAAGTCTTCATTGCACAGACTGACCTCACCAGGACAGTAATAAATAAGGTGTAAAAGAGGTAGGTCAGGTCTCCAACCTGTGCACAACACAGAAAGCTTTCAAGAGGTCAAACAATCATCTCCTTAACTTCCAAACTGAAAATGGGAAGCAGAAGTGACTGCAGATTTTAATTAAAAAAAACCTGCTGCTGTTCTGGTTGTCAGTCAAGATTACTACAGGAAGCTCACAATACCCCTGTACTCTGCTGTACAAGGGTGAAACAAAGTTCCTTCTGCTGTATTCCTGTGTTCCATTATGGGGTCATTTTTCAAAGAGAGTTTTGAAGTGTACGGAGTTGGGACTTGGACATGATCACAAGTCCACAGATCTGCCTGCTGCATTCACCACAATCGACTGCATGACGTGAGGAACTTGCTTTCAGAACCAAACAGGAGTCAACCTCAGTCTGTCTCAGCTGGTTCCTCTTGTTCCTCCTGTCTCAGATGGTTCATCTCGTTCCTCTCAGGAGGCCCAAAGCAGGCAGCTGCTCCTCCTCACTGGGAATGCTTGCTGTGGCATCCCAACAGAGCAGGCTCCATTCCCCACAAAGCCATACATTATTAATCTTATCTGAAGCAGACAGTGCTGACTCCCAGCTTCCTCAGTGTCTGGAAGAACACCAGCTGTCTCCAGCTCAGCCCAAGCAAATGGACAGAATGCATCTAGAAGAAATATTTCTTAAAACTTTGCAGGATTCAGAATCCTTCTCTTCTTTCCCCAATGTGCTATCAAAGCCACTGCCTGGGATTCATACCCCACTCCATTGCTCTGCATGCCCAGGTGCAATAGCCTCTTTTCTTTATCTTCTTCTTACAAGGCAACTGTGCCACTTTCTCTCGAACAAGGATCTGCCCCAACAGCCCATGACATCTGAGCTTTTTGGGATGGGTTACTCAATGACTGTCTTTATCAGACCAACAGAAGGAGATGCCCAGATTATGCAGCTAGCTGAAGACAGTGCAGCACATCTCCCAGAGCACAGGAATGGACACTAAAGAAACTTACTGTACTCAACAATTCCTTACAATGTCCCTCTTAGAGGTCCTTCATGATCTTGGTTTAAAGGTTCAACAATTTCTATGGTCCTTTTTCATCAGCAGCTGTGGAGGATTACAGCCAAGAAATACCCCATAATTGCTGCTGTTGTAAATAAAGAAGTTCATTTTTACCAAAACACAACCAAATTGAGGCAGAATTTCTTACCTTGAATTTAAGAACTGGTTCATAAGGGGTAGCAGATAAGACTCATATTCACAACCCCTTCTCAGAAGTGATCACAATTAAGTGGAAAATTACACCAAAAAAAGGAAGAAATTGATTTTTACTAACTTACAGAGCTTTCAAAGCCTCCAGCAATCTCAGGGATGTTTTAATGGCATAGACTACAACAATATAAATACACAGCTTGACAGGCAGATATATTCCTTAAAAACCAGAGAACATGTGGTACTGTAGCTAATTTTGCACCAGGAACTTGTTTCTTTGACCACTTTTGCATTTCAGGATACAGTCCAGCAGTGAGTTGGTTTATGAACAGTCACATTAAGACACGTATCTTGCATATCCTTTCTTCTCACGGAACTCAGGGGTCTCTACTGTGTCAACATTACATGTGACAAAGCACTATTTTTAAATAAAAGCATTTCACTCTAGGGCAAAATGATTTTCAAACAGTTTTTGAATCCCTAAATCAGGAACGGAGACTTTGCTAGCAAGTGGGAAAGTGTTCTACAGTTTGAAATGTTACAGCCAAGGGATGAAAGATCATTCAAGCCACCGTGAATGGCTCACACACAGTTATTTTACTGTAGAAATTGACACACCATGTTTGGGCCCAGTAAAAACACATTATCTGTTGTTATGGAAAAGACACTAATTCGACTCACTATTTCCCACAGGTTTACAGCACTAATAAATCCAGATTTGTGTCATTAATTCTAGAATTAATGATGGACTACCAATAAGACTGCAGTAAGTGGTGATCAGAGCAACAGGAATGCCCCATAACACAAATGCTATTGCCTTTGTATGTGGAGGCACTGTGTGGTAAGTGAGTATTAACTTCAAAGATCATGCTCATTCTATGCAGTTGGGCTCTCCAACAGAAGTTGAATTTGGATCATGTTAGCATAATAACATGTTCCCAAGTTTTATTTGATTTTTTTTAATTGGTGATTATAATGAAACACTATGGCTGAATAGTGTTACCCACACCCACTTAAATTGTCAAAACAAGATGTCATTGTTACTTTTTCTAAAGCTTGTTTTTGGCAAAGCAAGTAATTTGTACTCCCAGGTACTGTTTCAAACGCAAGATTAGTAGATTAAGCCATTAAACTCCTCAATTACTGCACTTTTTATGTTGCCATATTTACCACGTAACTTCAGGCACAGCAAATAAAAATCTGTCACAAATGGGTGATTGCCTCAGAGCTGTTTGACAGGACTCTTTATGTCTCTTGGAACAAGCTGATTAAGTCTTGTAGCGTAAACCCCAATATGAAGCACTTGAAAAAATAAAGATTTCCGAGTAGAAGGCTGAAACATATTACACATCCATAATCAAATTACACAAGGCAAACCTACTCACATATATTTACCTGGCAAGTTTGTATGAAGGTGTTTCAAATGTTTATCTCATAGCAAAGGAAGACCAGACAAGTATTTACGTCTCATCAAATTATCTGTAGCCTACAGGCTTCTCCACACTCATATCTGGGGTTGACCCTTACAGTCTTCTGTGTATTTCTATTTAGATATTTTCACTAAGCCTTCATCACAAGGCAATGACAATTAGTTCCCATTACCTGATTTCCAATTAAACAGTGGTCTTAAGAGTCTAATGTCTCACATAATGTAGAGATTTGGAGCCAAGATCTGCCTGTTTATACAGGACGAAGCAATTTAAATACACAGTCATAAGAGAGTCTGATGTTAATCACATTAGACACAGTATTTGTCCAAGCAAAAGCACAAGGGGAATACACTAAAAACCAAAACAAAATTAACCCTCCAAAACTTGGCTGTTGAAAGAAAATTATGGTCGCATCTCTCATGTTAGAAATCTTGATAAATGAGTCCTGAGCTGCTGCCAAGGTTAAAGTCATTCTTAATATGTATTGGCTGTTCAGATACCAGTCACAAGATTTAAAGAATAAGACAACATTTAATTTTGTATGCATCTGATACTTCACATAAAATTAAACAAGTTGTTTGCTTTTTTGTTATTTTGTTTTTTGTTAAAACCAACCACCATTCTGCATGTGTTTAAAGGAATACACATTTATCAGGAGTCTTTTAATCAATCACAGCAATTTATAAACCCATTTCAAAAATAAATATTTAGAGGTCATGTAAGCAATGAACTCAAAGAATGGCTGAGATCCAGGCATTGTGTAGACTGAATGATGTGATCCTCCAGACATTTTTCTGCCCATGTGGAGCCATCAAAGAATTCTGGGGCTTTTTTTAAACATCAAGACAAAAATTAAGAAAGGAAATTGAAAGCCACATGAGGACTGAGAACCATGAAATGCAACAAGGGTAATGCAAGAGGGGTCATGTCCCACCACTCAAACATGGGCCAGCAGAAGGGAAGGAATGAGATAAGAAGGCAAGTCAGAGAAGCAATGCTGGCCATGTCTTCTCGGGAAGAGCTTAAGAGTAAAATTAAAAAAAACTCAAACAATCCTCACACTTCTCTTCAGAGAAGTGTGCAGAGATCAGTTACTCTGCACTCTCCTCCCCTCACTGATTTGAACAGGACTTTTACTAGACAACCATATTCAATCATCTGCCTGGACCCTGCGGGCTTGAGGAGAGCACTGAGGACTCAGTTGTCATGTCAGCATTAAATGTGGTTGGCAAAATACTCTGCTCCACTAATATCTTTTCCTTGATCAAGGAACTTCAAAAGGGAAAATAAAAATAACATCTCAGTCTCAAGAAATTATCTGCCATTTCAGACCACAGGACAACTCTTGAAAAGTGCTTCAGTTCAACAAGAACACAAGAGACTGAGGTACCTTCTGATTTCGACAGCTGTGCTAAAGGTTGTTATGCAGCCTTGCCACCAACCATGCCAGGCCTCTGTAGCAATTTGCAGCAACATATTTCATTGGGCTACTCTGCTAAATTAGTTGCGGGTGCTTCTGTACTAAATCCTTCCTTAGTTGTCTGCTTCAAAAAAGATGAACTGGAAAAGTCTGCTTCATCAGCTCTGTATCAGCCACAAAAACCCAAGAAGTCAAACTCAAGGTCCCTGGAGAATTCTAAAGCACCACTGTCACATCCCAGTTTTACAGTTTCATCCACTCAGCTGAAAGGATGTTTAAACCCAACACTTCTGGGGACAAAGAAAATCTGATTTCATTCTTCTTTCATTACTGAAGTGTGGCTGAAACCTTCTATTCTCAGAACAGACAAAAAGAAATAAATGCTGGTATATGCAGGGAAATTTTAGCCTGAAAAGTGGAATTTCTCACAAGAACTTTTACTTGTTCTCAGCTAGAGCAGCTGCTAACATGATTATATAGTCTCCCTTTAAGGTTCATTTGCACAAACAGAAGTGAGTCCATCAGTAAATAGCAGACTAACTTATTACCATGCTCATAAACCTCTCACCCTCTAATTGTCATGCATGTGAATATCATCAGGGAAGCAGATCCCATACTCAAGGTGAATACCATCTAGGACCTTCCTGTAAACTCAAGTTCTGTTTCAGACCCTGAGATGCCATTTCTTATTAGTGTGAGACTAGACATTGTGCTGACAGGCTGTTTCTGAGAAACAATATTGCATTTTCATGCCTGGCTCTTCTCCTCCTTTCTCAGGTTTACCTCTATTCCTGGTTTACCTCTCTTCAGAGAGAGAGTAATCAGGCATTGGAATGGGCTGCCCAGAGAGGTGGTGGATTCCCCATCCCTGGAGATTTTTAAACGCAGATTGGCCGTGGCACTGAGTGCCATGATCTGGTAAATGGACTGGAGTTGGACCAAGGGTTGGACTTGATGATCTCGGAGGTCTTTTCCAACCCAATCGATTCTATGATTCTATGAAAGCTTGTTTGGTGCCCCAACTCATCTACACCATGCATTAAAATCGTAAACATCAAACCCTTAGTTCTTCACTTTGAGTTTAAGGCTGAGATTGAGAATCTAATAAAACCCAGGATGCTCAAGCTACATTATGAAAGTACAAATTACAGTCCTTTTGCCAGCACCTTCTGTATTTATACTGCAAAAATACTACAAACCTTATCAGGAAAACCCCTAAACTTGTATATGAGTAGAGTGAGATTTCAGTGGACAGCCACAGTCTTTTATGTAACAGATATGCCAGAGCACAGAATGGCAAGATGATTTTTCTCAAATCTCATGCCAAGTTAACGGCAATGCCAGGAACAGTATGCAGATCCAACTGACGTGGTAAAACATCCATGAGCCCACATGTGGCTTTTTTGCTTATTTATTGTATGTGTGTCTAAACTGACTTATTTTGCACATGGTGAATATGCAAAACTGAACTATGGTTTTCCCACACTTGGGAAATGTTACATGTAACTGCTCATTATTTGCACTGAGTGAATTACCACCAGAGTGGGAAACATTCCTTTGAGTAACCTTCGTTCATTTAAAATCCCATGCCTTTATGCTTGCAGTTACCATGTGCTAATTACTAGAAATATTACCATATTTCTCTTACTTCTCAAAACTCCTTGTGGCTAAATAGGGCAAATCCACCCTGTCTCTTACTCCTCGTAAGGTTGCTTCTCCAAGTGCCAACAAGGATAAGTTCAAGTTACAAGTTACTCTCACACAAGAACAAGAAACCCATCAAGCATTCCCTGTAGTGTTAGTGGCACATAGGCAGGGAAGCTCAAACAGGCAGAAAAAAAGAAGCTACTGTACTCCTCCTACTCCCTGCTTTGCTTGTGCAAGAGCCCTGCTTCTCAGGACACTGTTAGTGACTCCTTGTCCCACACAGAGCCCATGATGTGGTTCCCACTGCACATCCCCTTTGCTTTGATTATTAGGGAAATGGGATTTATATACAGCAACCACAATATCCCTGTGTGTATGTCTATGTCTGTCTGTTGATACCAGGTTTTGCCTCAGCCCACAACTATTGAGCCAAGGTTTGACAAAAGGCTGCAGAAAGCAAATTCCTGAAAGTTCTTACAAGTTTTGTGAAAACAGGCAGGAAGGCGATTCTATAATTACCCTCATGAAAGGCCAGGCTGGCATGTGCGATCCCAAAGAGAATGGACAATCCCAGCTAATTCCTCAGCCATGGGAAAAGTTTCCACTGAGTGTCCCAGTCAACCACTAGACACAAATTTATAGGAAAGCAGGCATGTTCAACCCCAGTGTTCAGAAAACTAGTCATCTGGCTAGGCAAGCACTGTAAATCATAGTCATTTAAATGATTTATTCCATTCTTTCTTTTAAGAAATCTTTCCCAGCACTGGAACAGGAGGGAGCAAACTGGTGGGTGACACACATTTGCTGGCACAGCAAAGATCTTTATAAAAGAGATTTTGTATTTTCCATATTAAGCAAAAAATAGCCAGTGACAGGGTGTGGCAAGGGATCCTGTTTGTTTCTAAGCTTGTCTTTTCAGACACTTTGCACGCATGTGCATTCAAATGCAGAACAGCATCCATTCTGAAATAAGAAACAGGGCAAAGTCAACATATCTGCTCTGGGGTAACTAAGCTTACTTTCTCAAGGTCTATCAGAGCACAGATATCTATTATGAACATTTTGATCACACGTCTCCACCCAGCACTGGCCATGGCTGCTTAAAAAAGAGGGGAAAGGGGAAGATTGACCCCCTAAAGTTCTGCCTTCTAGTTGTCTGTGCCCAGTTCAGCCGTAACAAACCAAACAACAGCTCATTACTCATGCTGTTTACCATCCCTGCTCAAGATGATCCAAGGCAGTCACAGAGCAAAGCCACTTACCTGGGAGATCTGCAGGCAATTGTGGGAAGCAGGCAGTGACCTTTCAGCCAGCAAAAACTACATCAGGAAGACAGTGCTTGAACAAACCTTATCATGAGACATAGAACTTCCCCATTGGCATAATAACGCAAGGGGAAACTATTTCCCACTGCAGTTTACTATATGAGGACATAGCCTCAATACAAAAGGACACAGGAATTTCCAGGCTCAAATGGTTGTGACAGAGCACAGCACGCACACTCTTAGGGAGTTCAGACCTGGCTGGCACATCTCATGTTGCCCACCATAGCAGTAGTATTCCTACAAGAACCAGACACTTAACAAGGGAAGCAGCACAATACGGAGGACAGGAGCCTCAGGCACACGGCTGCACTGCCCAGAGTGTCTCACCAGTTAGTTAGAACTGCGTTTCGACACACTTTGCCTTGAACCTTCACTTGAATAGGAGAGCTGTGAACTCCCTACCACTCCATCTACCCAGCCCAACTGCATCACTCACATCTTGCTACTTAATAGCACCATCCTCTCTCCATTCTACAGCTTCCCTTCTATCCCCCAAGAAACTTTGAATGTTGTTTTTCACAGACAGAAATTATGAGTACTGATAAAGTTCTTACATTCTTTTTTTAAAAAACTATTTTAAAGAAGCTTTCTCTTTGAACCAAATATAATTCTACCTACTTCAACCCTCCATGATGCAATCTCTATCTATAAATACTTTAATAGGTTTTATTCAATTTATTTTCTAGTTTCCCAGGTGATGACATGACAGACCTTCAACCTGGTCTTGTGCAATCAGCATAGGCGAGGTCAGTGAATTGGCAATAACAAAGTATTTGAGAGCCAGCAATAGGGAGGGGGAGTTCAGATATCCAACAATAATGCACTAGCACAATTGCATCCTTCCCTCCACAAAGACTCCAGCATAAGAAAAAGCTTTAAGAGCAGATCCTTCACAGCATAATCTCTTGCACTGTTTTATTCTGGTTACTTAAGCACAGTCTAATTTGCTTGTCTTCACCTGTGCTAGGACCTGCAACAAGGACAAAGGTCTGGTGCATGAAGTCTAGAGAAGGGACAAAAATACAACAGTTCCTACACAGCTGTGAAACTTGCAACAGACAATCAGGCAAGGACCTCAGTTTTCTCTTTTTTCCCTGGTTTTCTGTTGCTTTCACATTCAAGTCAATAGCAAATTCTCGCTTTAGCAATTTGGGATGAACCTGCATTTCTTGCCATGCTGGACTTGAGGCATGTCTGCCACCACCAAAAAGGGCACAGTGCAACGGAAAGCAATGGGAAAACCATTCCAGCAAAGTGGTTCTGCCAGGGCTGGGTTATGATATGGACAGTGAACATGGGCTAGAGGGAACTCCTAAGCAGGTCAGATCCCTGATGTCAGAAAAAGTAGGCCAGAAAGACACTTATATGAGGCAAGAGGATAGGAGAACATTTCTCTCTATTAAAACCAAGAACTTGAAAAGGCGGACAACATCATTTTCTAAAAACAGACCAACCCTCCTCCATGCATGGACTCCTGAACAGCAACATGAGATTCCTGAGGGGGAAGCTCAACAAAATGCTTGAACTTCTCTTAGCACCAGAGAGCCTTGTTAGCTCATCAGGACATGGGAATCTGTATGAAATTAAAAAGCAGCAAAATATTTTTAAAACATCCATTTAAATCCGGACCATTTCTCCTTCTTCAGTAAGGCTTTACTGTAGCTGCTCCTGCTAGCCAGGGACTGGAAGTGGTGATATTAGAGGCCTATTCTTCAGCAGTGCTCTAAAACCCCTGGCTCTGAGGCGAGCCTGCCAATCAGCCACCTTGCTCTGTTTGCACATAAACCCAAGTCGAGTAACCTGAGGAGACATTAGCAACTCAACACTCACCGCAGTTTCACATCTGACCAAGTGGCACAAGCTCTTAACCACAGCATGCTGTGCACACTAATCCCTCCTTGATATTTCATGTCAGCTCCCACTGTGAATCACCACAGACAGCAATGGATTTTGGCTTAACAAGTGGACTCAATTGCACTTGCTCTTCTTGGAGCGAGAAAGATTATCATTCCTCCCTAAATTACACAATGATCCTGACTGCAGTCCATCAACAATCTCCAAATGGTGCCTCACCAGAGCTAATGTGAAGCCAGGGGTATCACAGCTGAGAGTGCCTGAACAGCTCAGCCATTCCCTTCACGGGAACACACCAGAGGAGTTGATGTCATTTACACATTACCTGACTGTGTGGAGCAAACCTGTTGGTAGCCAACCACAACACAGCAATGACACTTTAAAAGAAGTGTTCAGGACATGCTTTTCATTACCACAGTCAATCCAAACACAGCGTCGCTGCCTCCACCTTCTCCCACTGTGTAAGACACTAAAAAGCTAAAGCAATAGCAACGTGTGGCTGATGAAAACATTCCACTGGGAACTGGTCTGTGCTGAACACTGTGCAGGAACATCAAGTTAGATATTTTCTGTATCCCAAGGTGTTTTTTCATGGCACGTTAGACTTTCTGATTTTTTTTTTTAAACAATTAACAGAATCACAGACTATTCTGGGTTGGAAGGGACCCACAAGGATCATCGAGTCCAACTCTTAAGTCAATGGCCCATACATGGGATTGAACCCATGACCTTGGTATTATTACAACCAAGTTTTAACCAACTGAGCTAATCTCAGGGTCAACAATTGTGCTTAAGCTCCCTGAGGCTCAAATGTGATGCTTTTGGCTGGGGTAGGGTTAATTGTCTTCATAGTAGTTAGTAAGAAGATATGTTTTGGATTTGTGCTGGGAACAGTTGACACAGGGATGTTTTTCTTATTGCTGAGCAGTGCTTGCACAGAGTTGACTCCTTTTCTGCTTCTCCCATTGCCCAACCAGCAAGTGGGTTGAGGGTGCACAAGGAGTTGGGAAGGGGACAAAGCTGGGACATCTGATCCCAGCTGACTAAAAAGATATTCCATACTATATGGAGTCATGCTCCGCATATAAAGCTGGGGGAAGACAGGGGAAGGGGCATGGTCAGAGTGATGGCATTTGTCTTCCAAAGTCACTGTTAACACATGATGGAACCCTGCTTTTCAGAGGATGACTGAGCACCTGCCTGCCCATGGGAAGTGGTGGATGAATTCCTTGTTTTGCTTTTCTTGCAGGTGGGGCTTTGGCTTTATTAATTGAACTGCCTTTATCTCAACTCATGAGTTTTCTCACTTTTATTCTTTTGACTCTCCCCTATTCTGCTGTGAGGGGAGCAAGTGAGTGACTGGATGGTGCTTAATTGATGGCTTTTGTGAAACCATAACAACAAAGATAAAATCACTTCAAATAAAGGACAAAAGAAAAAGGGTGAAAAAAGCCAACACTCTTTCCAGTATTTTTTCTCCCTCCCAAATGAATTCTTTTTCTTATGAATACCAATTCCCTCAGCACCTCCTCTGCTTTAAAAATACTAGAGTAGAAATGAAGAGTCCAACAAGTCAGAATTTCAGTAACATACCACAACACACGCACTTACAGCATCAGGCATTGATATAGTGAGCTGATAATACTAGATCTGCTCAGAAAAACTGCTGTGATCTTGCATGATTCAAACCTAACAGCATTAAACAGCTCAGACATCCAGTGGGTGAGAGGAATGAAAGAAGTTCAAAGGCCTCAGGTCCAGAGCAAGGTGATGCCCTGAGGCAGCGTGGCACAGAAATGTGTGCAGCCAACAGGGCATAAGGAAACAATTCATTTGACTTGCCCATCCAGGCAGGCTGGGCACTTTGGGAGGCACCCATGGCATTTACAGCTTGCTGGTTGGAGGAAGCTGTGGATGAGTCTGTTCAAAGCAAGGCTCCTTCTCAGTCATCTAGATTGGGAGTAGGTCTTTCAAACACTACAAAGAGGAAAGTTTTTAGAGGCATGACCGTTCTTGATGGATATGCCAATAAACTCTGCTAGCATGGAAGGAGTCAGTTATCTGAACACAAGACACTGCACAGTGTCACTTCTAAAACAAAGTCAGTTATTTCCTTCCAACTGGTATCTGAAATTTCCAACAACAGTAAGAAAAGTACTCAAGAGAAAAAACAGGGGAGCAGAAACAAGGGTATTAGCTGGAAAAACAGTGGGGTTTTTATCACGGTTTTATTTTTAATTGCAAATAGAATCAGAACACATTCTCCTAGTTACAATGCAATTTAAGTGGTCTATTATTCAGTATTGTGTCAAATCAATATTCTGCAAAATGTTAACCTCCATCTCAGGTTCATTCCCCATCCCATTCCCAATATCTTTGTTCCAAAAACCCACTATATTTAATCCCAAAGTTTATAAAGCCAGCAACAAATGTTATTGCACTCGACCATAGAGAATTACTTGCCCAATTCTCTTGAAATCTCTAAGGAAACTTCTGCTGGTATAATATTTAAGACTTTGGTCCCCGAAGCAACATTTCTCATATGACCTCAGGCCTAAAGCTACCTAAGTTGCATCCAAATTGCTCAGACATGGTAATGCTGGCTGGCAACAGCTCAAGTTCTTTTAAAATACAGTTAAGATATGCAATAAATAAAGACAATGAAATGGCCACATGAGAAAAATTTTCAAAAGTTACTGATCAGAAAAAACAAAGCAGATCTTGCATAGAGCAATCATTTCAAAGGGTGGTTGAGTGCCCTCTTCACTCAGAGCTTGCCCAGCCATTGTGCTCTTCAGAGTACTGCATGCCTTACCCTTCAGCTCTGCTAAGATGCTATCGATCAAGGAGAAAGATACAGGTTAACATGTAACCTGCCAGAGGTGTTTGAAATTCCATCTGATCCTCATCAAAGGAGAAAATTCCTCACCCTTACTACAGAGTGTAACAAGTCACCAAATGCCCCTGAGCAGGATGGCTGCGCCTCTGAAGAGGTGCCTTCCTCCCAGTGCACCACCAGCCCCAGGTGAACCCTATGGGTTCTCCATGTGATCTTCATCTTTCAATAGTGGCTTTGAACCAAGAATGTTACTATTGAAGAACAAGGGCGGAAGGCCTGAATCCCAAGATAAGTGAGCAGCAGGGCTGACCTCATATGCTGTTCCCTAGGGCATACCACTTAGGATTGCATGAGGTTCCTGGAAACACCATATGAAAAACAGACATAGAGGTTTTACCATTCATAGGCAGGAAGTAAACAATGTTCAGCAGGAATTAAACCCACTTATTATTCAGAGAAATTTAAAACACAAACCCCACATAAAAGTCATGCTGGGGTTAAAGCAGTGCTTTGATCCATGAGTGAACACAGCAGGAACAGGTCACAAGAAAGCTACACACACACACACCTGCAAAGGTATAGAGAGAACTACAGTGCAGCTCTCCAATGCTCTTCAAGAAACATGGCCACTGCATTAGAAAAACAAGAATTACATTAGCTTGATTCAGATCTACTCCCAGAGAAGTCAGTAGGAAAAAAACCTACAAAAACCTCCAAAACAAACAACACATTTCAGTGGAAAGAAAATCAAGGTACTGATGAGTACCTCTGAAAATCCTCCCCATCCTGCCTGCACACACTGCTGAGAGAAAGCTGTGTGAGCTATTAAAGTGTTTCAGCTTTTGTCCCCTTTGAGGTCCATCCCATGCAGATGAGCCTCACCCCTGCATTTTCCCCTTAATACATGTAAGAAATCAGATGTATGAAGTATGTGCTTTAAACAGTCTCTAATACTGAAATTATCTTTCTGTTCTAACATGCTGCAGACATTCAGGGGAAGATAACTGGGAAGTAAAAGGGTTGAGCAACATCAACAATACAGAAAAAAAACCCAGAAGGTACATACGATTTGCCTAGAATGCCATGCCTATCACTGCAGGAAGTCATAATCTCATTTTTTCACTTTTTTCCTACTGTGATGGCCTCAAAGACAAGTATCTCTAGACCTTATACCCCAAGCACGTCAGCTGCCTAAGCTGCAGCATTAGGACCCATAGCTGAAGTCATCTGGCATTGTCCTTGATTCATGTACTCCATGACAAGATCATGTGGAGCACACTGATAATCCTTAACAGAAACAATACAAGTCCTGTATTGGTCCCCTGTCACCAGGCTGGTCTTAAGATCAGGTAAAACCAGAACAATGATACTGAACTAGGAGAACATCACAGAGCAATTATTTCAGGAAAAACACTTTAGCTTGGGTTAAACAGGTCTACTGTGATCTCCCTTAATTTTTTTTTTCTCACAGTAAGTTGCAAGTTGCTCTGAGCAGTTGAAGAATATTGAATACTCAGACAATACCCTGAGCTCAGTGTTTTTGTGTTTCCTTCCCTTAGAGGTAAATTAACAACTAAGGAAGAAATAATTTTAAAAAATCAATATTCAGGGCTTAGTGCCAGCAGAATTCAAAGAGCTGCACGTACTTTTTAATGTACTCATCAACCACAAGTCTAGAAAACGGGGCATGCAACTACTCTGTCTTTCACAGCAGACACCTGGTTTTGGCAAAAAGAAATTTTTTTCAGCATCAAAAAGCCATATTTCCAGGACTACAAAAAGATTAAGAAAAACAGCTTTTGATCAATTCCATCTCATGCAGCCAAATTCTCACACCTGACTAATAAAAAAGCATTCTTTTGATGTAGTCAAGCTGTACTACACAGATGTATGGGTATGATTCTAGTGCCAGAAACACCTGATTCATAAAAATCTGGAGTTCTATCAAAAAGCTGATGGGACACAAAAATATCAAGTAACAGGTACACCATCAGAGCACAGAGAACCTCTCAACTTTGAGTGTACACATTACAAAACATAAACATCTACATTAGGTTCTGCAAGATAACAGGCACATACTCCAGGGTATCCCAAGGCCAACTCACTGCTCTGACCCCCTGGCTTTATAATTCTACATATAAGGGAAATAAAGCCAGCTTAAAGCAGCATTCTGAAAACTCAATGTACTCAAAAGTTGTTCTATCTGTATGTTCCCATATCCTAACAGAGGGGCATAAAACATGGCAAAAATATTAGGAATTCAGTTTTAGGAACTGTGATCTCACAGAGGAGAACAGAACAATTTTGACTGAAGTCAATGGAATTATACCCACTGACATGAGATCACAACAGGCACTCAAAACATACCTTAAATCATAAAACCCCCTGATGCAATGCCTGTGGCCAACATCTATATTAGCCACATGTGCATTACCCTGAAAGGAGGTTTTAATTATTTTTATAGTGAGATAATGTTCCCTGGACAATCTTAAAGTCTAGTAGCATGTAACAATTAAATTTCATTGTTGGGAAGGCAGCAACACACATATGCTACTCTGAATATATATAAGAATTAGCAATTTTTCCATTTCTTCACAATAACAGTGACTTTTCCACAATGCCATAAAGCTACTGACAAACTACGTACAGAAATTTGAGAAAGCAGGGCAAAGTCTTCTCTGAGGCCAACTGCAAACTGGAAGTTTTACACTCTGCCAGTTGCAAAAAAAAATGGGAAAGAAAACACTTCATTCTGTAATAAAGTATCAGCTAACATACTTAGCAGAAGGAAACCCGTTTGTCACCAGCCAAATCTGTCTCCCATTCAGTGAACTAAAAATATATCTGTAGAGATTTGTTAATACGGTTGACCTCAAAATTTGGAACTTTCTTCCTTCCAGATGCACAATTGCTCAAAATTATACATTTTCAGGTAAGGATCCAAAGGACCCCCTACTGTCTATTCCCCACAGAAGTTAATCACCAAGCATTAGGGAGCACAGCCAACGCCAGAGAGCAAGGAAACACAGTTATCCCCACTCATGGACAGAAAAATCGAGCAATTAGTCTCTTCTGTGTTTGCTAGGATATCCTTTAGAGCATTGCTATGCCAGGTTTAGCCACTGCATGCCATCACTGACCTTACCCAATGCTCCTCTCTCACGTTTGCTTCTAAACTAATTAGAGTAAGGAAAAAAACACAGTGAACAAAAGGGCAGTGAACAAACATATATACACCTACTTAGGAGATGCACAGAAAAGGTAACTTGAAGGTGGCTAAAAGAAAAACCTACTTGAAGCCTGCTTTGCCAGAGGAAAAACAGGGAGCTGACATACCTTCATCAGCAACATCATTACAGACCATGCAACTGTTGATCTCAGGCAGTTAATCCAAACTGCAATTTCAATTGTGCTACAAATCGAAGAGAAAGCTCAAGGGATTTTTTTAATTAAAAAAAATTACTGTCCCATAACTAAGGATTTCTTTGAACATGCCACTTAATTCTTATAATGCCATAACCTCATGTGGAAATGGTCACTCAGGAGTGGCAGCAGCATCTTTAGGCCTTTTTCTGCACTATGGATGTGTGATTGAAAGACCTAGTGGATCACACTTGTTTCTCCAAAATGCACAATCCCATAACTTTCCCAGGATGATCCTGTGGGCAAACAGACAGGAAGGTTAGACATGTTCATGCCTAAAGATAACAAACTCTAGTTTCTGCAGAATAATGTTCCTTTCTTCTGTAAATGACTATTCACTTGCATGCTAATGCTATGAGGGACCTCGTCAGTGTGTCTCTCCCATGCCCAGCTCATCTAAAACAGGGTCTCCAGCCCTCCAGCAGCACAGTGACTGCAGAGCCGTGCTGCAGCAAGAACCAAATCCCACCTGGCATACTTTTCCACAGAGATGCGGATCTTGTTACGTGCTTTGCAGGTCCTGGGACCAGAAATGTTCATTTAGAGATGCTACTGGAGGCCACCTACATTCATGGAAGGAATGAATCCTAATTGCCACCAGCAGCTCTACCCCAGCACACTAATAACAAATCACAATCTGCCACCAATGTGAGCACCTCTGAGATGAGTCAGTGGTGTATAAGGCACTTTTTAAGATGGAAATGCAAAGTAATGTGCTCTCCTACAGCTTAAATCCCTTGAGGAGGGTGGAGGAAACACCTTCTACTAGCAGTCTGGAAATTCTTCAGGCAAGGATGGAAATACCTTAACAGAAGGGACCAAGATACAGTAGCTTCATTTTCTTTGTTGAAAGGTTCCTTGATATGCAATTAAAGGAAGTTAGTCCAAGAGAAATGCTTTATCTGGAAAAATGTCTGTGTATCAGGGACCGTGGCACTGAGAGAGCTGGTCAATATAGCTACAGTCTCATCCTCTTCAGATTTACTTTTTAGCAGAAAGGATAGGCTGTCAAAGACCTCCACCTCTGCAAAACAGTAGGTAGCAGGGAGCCTTGCACTCATTTTTTGTGAGAACTTTCAAGACTCAATGAAAGTGGCAAAAAATTATCCCACTGTTCTCAGAAACTGCCACCAGATCATTCAGAAACTTAACTATAACCCCTTGTTATACAGATGCCAACAGCTCGGTTTATGATGCATTTCTGCATGAATATTAACACAGAGTATTCACAGAATCATGGAATATGCTGAGTTGGAAGGGACCCATCAAGATCATCGAGTTCAGCTCCTGGTCCTGTGCAGGATACTCCAAGAATCACACCATGTGTCTGAGAGCATTGTCCAAACGCTTCTTGAATTCAGACAGGCTTGGTGCTGTTACAACTTCCCTGGGGAGCCTGTTCCCATGATAAACCACCCTCTGGGTGAAAAACCTTTTCCTGATATCCAGCCTAAACTTCCCTTGTCTCAGCTTCATGTCTTTCCCTTGAGTCCTGTCACAAAAGTGAAGATATCCATGCTTGCTCCTCCGCTTCGGCTCATGAGGATGCTGAACTGCACTAACACACAGTATAACGCAGACTCAGAAGAACAAACAACCTTTTAAGATCTGGGGCTGAAGTGACCTGAAAATTAAGTTTCAAATTACAAAGGCATACTTCTGAAGTTCCAGATTTGAATCTAGGATTCCTGGGTAAAAGGGATCTACTTCTGAGATGCATGGAAAACCAGTAAGTTTGACTACACAATCATGCCTTGTAGGGGCTCCAAAATCAATTCTGTCCCCACGAGCTGTCTGATGTTGTCTGAGGACACTAAATGAGAATGACTGAAAATGGGAATTTAAAACAGGCTGCAAGACAGTGTTTTAGCAGTCATAGGGTGTCACTGGGACAGCAAACAGAACAGTGTATGTGCAGCACACAGGCACTCCAGCCAGGGGAGTCACAGAGAAAGGGGCAGAGCTGGACAGGCTCCCACCTACAGCACAGCCAGACTCCAAGCACTGATGCAGCCCTTTTCAAAAACGTCAAAACGGTCACAGTGAACACAAGCCTTCTCTGACTGGTGCCAACTGAGTATAAGATGAATCTTAAAGAGATTAAAGTGAGGAGGCTCAGGAATGCAGTCAGATGCAGATATGTGTCTATGTCTGCTTTGAAAAACCACCCTACTCACTTCCAGTGAGTCGCTGAGGTGGAAAATATAGATTTTGCTTGCTCCTTCTGAGGACGGAGCCTTTCCAAGGCTCTTACTGGCCTCACTGGGGATCCTCTCATTAGTCATCAAGGTTCACTTTGAACCAGAGGTACCTTCTGTCAATGGCCGGACCACAGTGATGAAACTGTAACACAACATAGAAATTATCAGCCAGTGTCATCATCCTGCATTTTCCTTTGTGAATGAAGATGCTCAGTCTGACCACTAGTGTGTCAAACAGAGGGAAAAGGCCAGCTGAGAAGGAAGCTTTGGGTTGTTTTTTGGCCATGCACTCTGGCCCTGGGCTCCAAACCCTGACAGTACCACACATAAGCAGGTTATGCTCCTCACCCACCAAACAATGAGGTGAATCTTCCCAGCAAGGAAGGGAGCTCTCATAGCTTACATATGGCTGCAACTCTGCCACGTGAGAACCATGAGGCTGGAAACTGGGCTGTCCCACAGCAACAGAAATTAAAAACTACAAAGACAATGATGCAAAAAAAAAAAAAGGTACAAATTCACAAAAGAAGTGATGCAAATTAGAAAGACTCAAGTAACCTCAAGCAAAGAGTAGCAAATCCCAGAGGTGCTCTGCCTTGTCAAGACAAGGGGAGCAGCTGAGTGTGAGAGGGCGAGCACCAATCCCTTTGGGCTGCCTACGCACAGAATGGGTGGAGGAGGAAGGACAGGCACAGGATCTCTCTTGGAAGGCACCGCCAGCTAGCCAGCTCCAGTGGTAGCATGAACACACATCAAGGGAGAACAGACAGACAGAGCACCATATTGGAGAACATGCTTTTCCCCTACCAGACATAGTTTAGATGTGCAGTTGTTTGATTCTTACCAAATTTAAAAGACTAGACAGACTATCAGGACAAATTCCTGTGACAAGCTGATCTTATACTGCTGCTGATGTAGTGATCTTATATTGTCAGGGATCAAGAGCACCAGGCACAGGGGATAGAACTCTCACAGCTTTCCTTCTGGGGTGACCCTTCACATTAATCCAACATGATGTGTTTACAACATTCCCAAGTACATAAGTATAATAATAATCTGGCGGATTATACTGTGTTCTGTAGTTTTTCCTCCAAATAATTTACAGGTCTGGATTTCTTTTTATAACTTCAGCATAGCCAGTGAGTGGTTCAATAGCTCCCCCCAGTACTGGGCTATGTTTGTACAGTCCAGTAAAAGGAACTGCTTTAAAGTGGGCACACATTTTTAAATTAAAAGGAAATTCATGAGATCCTACTTTTGATTCTCCAAAGAACTCCTTCAGTTGTTTTGGTATGTAGAGGTCTATACAAAACCATTTGGAATCAATAGTTTTATCCCATACCAGAAATTACACTTTTTTTATTGGCATGAGGGTGAGGAATGGGGAGTTAAAAATTATGAACTCATTAAGAACATGAGACATTTCAAAGACAAAATCTAAACAGATGGACTAAACTTTTCTACAGTTACTGGCAAAGAAAGTGTGTATAATTATGTAGGAACAAAGCTACTGCTCAGTGCATAAGCCTTGAGTAACTTGGTTTCATTATGCTGTTTAATTCAAAGGAGTAAGACAGTTCCTCCATCTGAAAGATTAATCCAATACAAATTAAAATCCTAACAAAGTCAATGTAGCAAGCAGTTAAAAAGACATTCTATATAAAACCACAGAAAAATGGATGCTTTCCTAAAAGAGACAAAGATGTATAGTTCAATGGGTTTTGCTTAACTGCTAATTTTGAGGACAAGCCTTGTTTGCATATTTGTTTCATACAAACTGCAGTGAGGAAAAAGATATTCAGCCTATAACAATCTTGCGTATAGCTAACTCTTAGTTGTAATAAGGCTGTTGTACTCTACTTTGAACTTGCTTTTGAACTCCAGCTCCTTAAGATGCCTTTGCAGTTGAAAACATGGTGAAGTTTGCAGACTGACTTGACTTATCCTTTACATATGAAGAAGAGATCTTCACAGTAATACCCTCTGATCACTCCTTGCCAACAGCTTTAGAGATCTACCACCACTGTTAGCCAAGAAGAAATAAGAGTTGGGGTAAAAAGCCTACAGGCTAAGGGTTTTTTTGGTTTTTTTCCTATCTTTCATTCAGAAGTGACATTAGCTCATTATGTCTAAGACAGTACACAGTTCTGACCTGCTTGTCACACAAACACAATAAATCACCTTTCTAAGGAAGCAGCACCTACCTAAATAAATCAGCTGGTAGGTTGGAAACATCTTGAATCCCCATGCCAGGACTTTTAGGTCATGAAGGCGGGCAAGTGGGTTCAGAGTCAGGCAAGCGGGTTCAGAGTCAGGTAAGCAAACATCTTGTTTATGTTTCAAAAGTTCGAATTATGTGGTATTTCACAAACCTTTTCCTAGAGCAACACCTTATTTGGTTCATCCAGTTAAAAGGCTCCAGGATGAAACTGATAGTGTAAAGGAACTAAATTGCCATCCTGTTAGGAAGGATGCTGAAGATATGGGAGGAACACCCACAAAAACAGTAAAGGAAGGTCTGCCATCATCTGTAATTGTACTGCTCTGCATTGCTGTGTAATTGAGTATAAACCCATTAGGTTCTTGTTTCCTCCTTAGTCTCTCATCTTGAATCAAATCTGCCAACTTTTCCCACCCTTCAGCAGATCCTGACCATTCACATCTCTCTCACCCCTCAACCCTATTAGCTCAGCTAACCCACTGGGGCTCTTTACTGTGCCTTTGACTTATACAGGAATTTTTCTGTCAGTGCAAAGGAATCCCAACCAAAGTTTTCAAATAATGCCAATACATGTGCTTATAGCTACATACAATAAATCTGAAAAAGGAGGCAATACAGCAGTTAGATCCATTACATGTTCTTACAGTGACTAATAATTTCTTTTGTGTTTTAAAAGTAAAGACTTTTAAGAGTCAACTGAAGCATGGGAAAATATATAATGTGATTTTCCAAAGCACAGTATTTCTGAAGCTCTGCCAGTCATGCAGTAGATTGAACACACCATTACAAAGTATTCTCACATGTAACCACAGTGACGCTACGACACAGGTTATTTAAAGCCTTGTGAGATTCACTTACAATTCTAGGTAAAGAACACTTCTTGAAGTATTTCACTGGCAACTGTCCGAAACTGTGTTCCAAAAACTAAAGTGCAAATTTTACAGCCTCTAGCCCTAGCAATTCACTTCCTATGAAATAATGAGAATTTTTATCTTTTACAGAATAGCTAGGATCCCAGTTTCTATATTTTGTTCCCTAAACCATAAAAATATCACAAGAGATACTAGCAGGTTGGAAGCAGGTCAACAGAACTAGTGTGAGGGGCTTTTTATTTCCTTTCTTTTAAATTCCCTGGGGAGTCTAATGACCAAAACCTAGCAAAGTGCGTAAGTATGTTGTGTAACAGGATTGTTAGATCTCTTGGCTTCAAACTAAAAAGGCTATAAAACAAAATTCCTATTATGGATATTTCTTGATGTTTGGTGGTCTGTCATGCATTCCCAATATGGATAGTAATTTTCATCCTCTTGCCATTAAGATCTCTGATTAAAAAGCATTGCTGCAATACCTCCATGAAATTACTGTAATTTGGGAATTTTATTTCTGGAAATAGTGTAACACAATAATTAACATGTCTATCAATTCCATTCTCTTAGTTACTGCCAAAAGTGGGAGGGATGAATAATTACCCACTTGCTTGCTTTGGCTATCACATTGACAGAATGTTGCAGAATCACAGAATCACTTAGGTTGGAAAGAATCCTTACGTTGAACCCCCTTTTAGCATTTCTGCCAAAAGCCTCCTCTACTTCTGCCCACAAAGATCTGTCTGAATGGACACTGCAAACTCACAACAAACATCTGAAATAAAGCTGTGTCTTCCTAGAAGCATCTGAACTAATACTTCACTGCTGATTCACAACAAATGAAAGCAGAGAAATTTGAAGCATATTTTGTACTTATGCTTTAGCAATTCTTGAGTGAAGCTTAATAAGCTGGTTTTGATCTATGAAATTCTCTGTATCTCTGTGCTGACTATGTTGAGGAATGCCTCATCTTTCTTTGTCTGACGGGATGGTCCAAGACTTGCCATCAGCAGAGACAATCTTCTCAAAGGTTTCCTTATTAAATGTTAAATCTATTTGGAATTTGTTATGTACAGTTACCCATCGCTGTGGATTACAACCAGTGACCAGCAAAAGGTTTGAAGCCTCACAAGTGTGACTGTGAAAGAATCCAGCCTTAAGTGACATAAACAGCCTAAGCCAGATCCTAGTCATACAGAATTAAATGGCAAACCTCCTACTGGTTTTGTATTTCATTTCCAGTTTTTACTTTTTATTTACTTTCTAGTTATAGACACCTATTAAAAAACACAGAATGAATCTGACATTCGGCTTCCTCAATACATATACCAGGGTAAAGCTCTTTGATACATTTTCACAAGCACGTAATGTTGAAAATTTCCTCCCAAAATTAAAATTTCACATCCTTTAGTATTTCTAAGTATTCCACTTTCCCACTCTTGTGGTATTTTATCAGCAGGTTTTAGCATCATAAATCAATACACCACATATAAAATTCATCACATATAACAGACTTCTCTAAAGAAGGTGAATACACAAATTCTATGGGCAGTTGAGTAGTTTTTCCTCTAAACAGCTAAGTCATTCCCCCAACAAATGCAAACCAGCATTTTAGATCTTCACATATAACTTGGACATTCTTTCTTAACTTCTCAGAATAAATACTGATACTTAACAAGCTTTATTAAAAAAACCAGACCCAAAAAACCCCAAAAACCAAAACCATGAAAACAAGATCTAACAGAAAACTAATAAAGATCCTAAATTCCTGCACACAGCTGCATGTGCCTCCACAGGCTTTATATGCATCTGCAAAATATAAGCAAAAGTTAGATAAACTTGTAGCTGTAATTCGAGATTTAAATGCAGATTTTGAATAGTTATTTGCTTCCAAAAGAGGCTACTATTTAATTTTATGTTGCTTTCTCTAGTTTTTACAGCAGAAAATAGAATCCCTTGATTTTGATTATTGGCCATGAAAACAGAGATCATTTATTTCAAAGTCAGTCAAGCTGTCTCTCTTTTGTGGAGAAACAACATCAACTGTACACTACAAACAAACCGACTGACTACTACTGGGTTTATAATTCTCATATCTTAACACATTGAAGGCAGAACACTTCAGGTAGAATATGAAAAAGAAAAAAAAAGTTAACTTGCCCCAATCAGATGCACTACATGGCTTAATTTTGACACCAGTCAGTGTTCACAGAAGTCCAGAACTGATTCAAGTCAATTCCTAATTACACAGGCAAACTGGGAAAAGATGACCAGAAAAGACTAAAATATAAATCAAACCAACCAAATGTAGAATTAAGATAAAGCACATACATGCCACATCTTTCTCTGAAAAAAAAAACCCTAGTGGCTAGATTTCTGTAGGAAGCAATGCAGGTTTAGGGAGCAGTGGGCACTGTCATTAGATCAGTCCTCACTCTGCACATAAACCTTTCCCAACCATTTGATGCTCCAAAAGGTGCTGGGAGCAGCTGTGACCTTGTTAATCCAAAACCCACATAGTCATCAGAGTTAAATGAGAGCTGACTAACATAACAAGGAGTTAACCCCTTAAGTAAGCTCTTGGAGGGCTCCTTCCCAAGGGATTTCTCAATTGCTATAAAAACTATGTTCTAATTCCAGCTTCCATTGCTAGAATGAAAACAAATGCTATAAAGAGTGTGACGAGATGAAGGTCTTCACACAGCCACTGAGTCAAATTATGGGATCTCACCTGCTGCTTCTGTTACCAAATTTAATAGTTTTAGTAGGGATGTAAAAACAAGCTTCAAATAACACTGTTCCAGAGGTCATGGCTCACAGATTCCAGGCAATCAATCATTAAAACCCTTCAAAGGCAGCAGCCAAATTTAACATCAGGACCTGATAGAATAGTATTACACAGACCTGTACTAAGCATTCTTACATAGGAGCTTACACAAAATCCTCAAAAAATGTGGTTAATTACAATATATACTTAGTCACCTCATGTGATCTCAACAAGCAATCATGGATGAATTCACCTCATGTGGCATTAAAATAAATGCTGCAGATTTAGTGCTTTTTTTCTCCTAAAGTAGTGTTGAAAGCCCTCCTTCTTCCATAGTACCTCCTCCACAGAGTTCTTCAGGGTGTTGTTTTCTGCTAAAGACATAAAACTTAAGACTTGGCCATTTATTCTCACTAAAAGATAAAAACTCATCCATCTTCTGCCACTGCTAGCTTGTCCAGATCCCAGTTTAGACTGTTTCTGCATCTTCAGATTTCCCCTTTGGTGATACCTGAGTAATTAGCTATATTTTCTCCATATAACTCAGTTTCTTCTGTCTTCTTCCTAATTGAAATGCCAGAAGTTTTTCATGGAGGAAAAGTCAAGCTAAAAACTCATTCTGGGGCAAGGAAGCTGCTTGTAGTTTTAAAAATGCATGGCATATGGGTCATCAAAACAAGCAAGATTTTAAAATTCAAAGGAAAGTAACTGCAGTTACCAGTGGAGAGTAAAAACTAGCCACTAGGCAAATTCTAACATGCCAAATTGGCTAATCATCAAGGAAAGAGATGGTTGCACCCAGCTCCAAAATGAGCACCATTTTTTAAAAGATCTTGTTTTTAAACAATATTGGAATTTATAGATATTTTATTTGTGTTTTCTGCAATGAATTGCATGATGATGTCCATACAGAGATGTAAGTTATGATGCAGTGTTATTAATCCTCTTATCAAAGTATTTTGGACACTGATTACAGCATTATGAGGAACAGCCACAATGCAAAGGCACAGGGGGAATGAAAAGGATGCTGAAGGTCATTCTTTCATAGGGGACTGAAAAGGTTTAAAGGAAGTACAATAGGATGTCACTGCTTGTCAATGCTCAGAAAAGTCAGTCTGGTCATATCACTTCCTTCACTGCCTATCCACACCACTAGCTCAAACTCCACCTCCTCATCTGGTACTGTAGACATTCTAAAAACTTACATGGCTACCAGTTTGTAACAAATTTCAATTTGTAAGTTCATGATTTATATGATTTTAGGTGACTCTTGTTAGGAAGATTAGGAGACTAGGCCTGATCTAACAATGCTGTCAGAAGAGGTGACACTGACACAGCTCCACACTCCCATGTGCAACCAGTACCAAGCTGAAAACTTGTTCCCAGTAGGTAACACACAGCCCCTCCCTGGCTGAACAGGAAGAGCTCTGCTAGTGAGAACACATGTATTTCACATGTACTTATTATGCATGTATGAGTGTATTTATATACACACCCACATGTCCACCCACATGGGCAATACAGATTCCTGCAGCAGCTGGGCTCAGGCACTCAGCCTGCCCAGTAACCACTTCTGGATCCCAGTCCTCTCAGTTCATGGCACCTGGACAAACAAGTCCCCAAGGGCACAGACTGTCACACACAACCAGATCTGCCCAGGACTCCACTGCTCCACAAACATGTATTTGGCTCCCAAACCACTTCACCTACTCACTGGCCCAGTATTGGCTATTGCTTTCACAGTCAGCTGCACGCTCGTGCTCTCTCCAGGTGCTGCACAAGGGATGCACAGGTCCCTGGCCTCTGGTCCCACCCCAGTCACTACCATGTGACCCCAGGTGCTGACACCCAGGCCCTGCAGCCCACAGTCCCAGTTCAGTCCCC
The DNA here is from genome assembly GCA_013396695.1 of Sakesphorus luctuosus. Classification (NCBI taxonomy): domain Eukaryota; kingdom Metazoa; phylum Chordata; class Aves; order Passeriformes; family Thamnophilidae; genus Sakesphorus; species Sakesphorus luctuosus. Next base: position 395,965 of record VWZD01006658.1, on the reverse strand, counting down.
AGACCCCTGACTGCTCCAGCTGCTACACCACAGTTGTTATATTCAGCCCCACATTTAGACAGACTAGAGAATGACACTCCCTCATCCAGAAAAGAGATAGAAAGGAATATAAGATGATAACAGCATGGTCTGTCCTGTCACCCACATGGAGGAGGCTTAGAGGTGACCTCATCACTGTCTGTAACTACCTGGAGGGAAGTTCTAGCCAGGTGGGGGTTGGTCTCTTCTCCCAGGCACTCAGCAATAGGACAAGGGGGCACGGGCTCAAGCTCTGCCAGGGGAAATTGAAGTTGGAGATCAGGAAAAAATTCTTTCCAGAGAGAGTAATCAGGTATTGGAATGGGCTGCCCAGAGAGGTGGTGGATTCACCAGCCCTGGAGGTTTTTTTAAACTGAGATTGGATGTGGCATTGAGTGCCATGATCTAGTAAACTGACTGGAGTTGGCCCAAGGGTTGGACTTGATGATCTCGGAGGTCTTTTCCAACCCAACTGATTCTATGATTCTATGTCTGTGTACTGACTAGCAAAGTATTTCGGCACAACTGGCCCTGTTTATGCCCTTAGCCCTGTATTTTCCGACACTTCTTCCTCCATGAATCACCTAAATGCCTCCCTTTGCCTGACTTTGGTTCTTCCCCTAAACAACCATATTAAGGCCTGTGCAATCTCCAAATGCTCTGCTCCTTCCTTGCATCCTATCCTGTGTGTCGTACACTTCAGCAGCAACTCCCTATCTGTACGAATAGTGTTCTGCCATTAGCTCATCATTCAGGTCTAGACCCGGGGGTTGAGGCTGTCCTGGAAATGACTCAGAGCTGGTGTCTCTTTCTCTGAGCCATTAGTTCAGTTTTCTGCCTGTCATTGTGCCCTTGTGTTCCTCTGGGCTTGTGGAGGTAGAACTTTGGTAGGCTGATGGTCCCTGTGATGGCCTGGGAGGAATTCAGTGTAGGGAACTGGGAGGGTTCCCCGGTCTGTCTTTGTCTGTCCTCATATAACGTAGCAGATTGTCCCACACAAAAGTGACCTGGCAAATAAAATGCCCTGCTCCACATTTTTTTGTAATTGGTGAACATCTGCTCTTCCTATTGAGCATTTGGTATAATTTAGAGTAAGAATGAAAGGCATCTGTATTAGAAACACAAAGAGAAGCACTGAGATCAGACCAAACAATCCTCACAGAAAGCATGAAAAGAAATTCCAGCCAAATGCAAAGATGACTTTCCAAATTCCAGTACCATTCACTTTAGAAGGGGATGCATTAAGCATTTGTCAGTATTTTTTTCAAACTTTCAGTTTACCATCAATCAAAAAACTCCATAAACCTCATTTAACATTCATCCTGAGCAAGGGTACCTTCAGCCTGGCCCAACCCAGAGCTCCTGAGCTGGCTTTGACACAGGGGACCCTTTCAACCAGTCCAGCACACCATGCTGGGAGCAGCAGAGGGGTGGCCAGCACAGCTGATGGGGCACCCTGGCCAAGGTGGGCATGCAGAGCTGGGCTGGCTAACCATGGTCCTGCCCAAAGGTGGTTTTGCTTTCTGCCCAAGCACTGCACGCAGCAGCCCCAAACTCTTGTAGGAAGCTGTAAAGCATTTTGACCGACTCTTTCCAAGCATGGGGAAAATTACTGCTGCTTATGTAATGTGTCTGTTGCCAAATGCAAACCTGGGAGCTCAGCTGAGCTGACGTTAGCTTTTAAGCTAAAGAGCCAAAACATTTTTCACTCTGATGCTCTCTTGGCTTCCACCATTGACTACAGATGCTGCTAAAAAGTTACATCACAGTCCTAAGTGCCATCTGTACCACAGGACCAAGTAGGTGTTTTGTTTAAGGTACAGTTGGGAAGGCAGGTTTTGGGAACATGGGGACACTGAGTCATACATAAGCACACAAGCAGCAGCAGCACTGAGCTGTGTAAGCCCCACAGGTCGAAGGCACTGTATGTACTGTATGATACCTGGTTTGCCCATATGATGGTGGGCTATGTTGCTGACCTCTGGCTCCTGGAAAGACGCAGCCCCAAGTGTCTTCAGACAGTCTGCAAACTTTCCACTGGGTTTCTTAAACTGGAAACTTATTTAACATCTTAATTGACAGCACATTTACAGAGTCTGTTCATAACATATCCCTTGAAGAACTTAATTGAGTTCTTGGTTTTCTATACCACATAGTATAAATGTATATCACAGAATGAAGACATACGTGCCAAGAAAATAAAAGACAATTAAGTAGGATCCTAATTAATTAGCACACTAATTAACTGAAAGCCCATCTCATAATTTCTCAGGAAATGGCAGTGATGCATATCAATTCCAAAATGACAAGCGTTAAATAAATATAGAAAACCAACTGAAGGAAGGCTGTTATGAAAGCACTTTTACAGCACTAATAAGCCCCAAATCCTGGAAAACTTAAAATGTTCCTAGACTGTGTGTTCTTAATCTGGTACAAAAACTGGCTTATAAACTGCATATAAACTAAGAACAATACAACAGCAATAGTCTTCAGATTACATCTGCAAAGAAAAATGGCTCATCCAAGAAAAGGATACCAACCCAACTGCCTCCAATGTAACTGGAGTTTGGGGCAATTCTTACTCTCAGTCAGGTTTCTAATAGCTTGAATGATAGTTGCTCATATTGATGCTAAAAAACCCAATGTTTCAAGTTTAGAAACTTGACTCTTGTCATATATGGGGAAAAAGTCTCTTCTGTTCAGCTCACAATACCTTAAAAGAAAACAACTCTTGAGGGGATACCAATGCAAACAGGCGTGACAGAAAATATGATCTCTCTCTTCTGTAAATAGCTTTGGTTGGCAAAGCATAAAGGGGTCATTGCACACTTCTTTGCCCATCTGACTACGAAGGGATGACTTCAGCTTAGCAAGATTAAGGAAACAGCTGAGAACAGCAGTTCTATTTTAACTATTTTTAATTCAGAAGCCCCTAAACACTGTCCAACAAGGAGCAAATTTAAACTAAACATACAGGTGGGTGTTTTGTGTCCCCCCTCTCCCCTGAATAAATTTTAGATACCCTGTGAAAAGGATATGTAAGTGGTGCCACCCTCAATCCAGCCTCTGGGTCTGTCACTGCTATAACTGAAAGGGTTGAATTTTTGTTCTTCTCAAAACCAGCACTCTTCGACACCAGAAAATGCTTTTGCATTTTTCTTACATCCACTGTTGATAAACTTGATGAACTGTCTACCACCCTCTGCTGACTCAGCATCAGACAATTTTTTTTTGGTAACAGTGGGTATTCACTGTTTTCTCCAAAGCTGATCCATATTTTCAGCTACTTTAAAAAACAAATAAACAACAACAAAAAACCCCAATCAAACCCCCCACACTAATAAAACAAACAAAAAAAAAGGCAAAACCAAAGAATTGTAAAGACAAAACAGGTTTGCTTTACTTGGTCTGGCTAACCATAACACAGCAACATAAAAATCCTGCAGAATTCTTGCTTTCTTCAATACTACATTCAACCTGAGTCCTGCATGTAGGGGTGACAGCAAGCCTTAAGACACTTTCAGACACCTCACTCCAGTTGCCTGTGTGGTGAGCGGGCTCATATTGGTTAGTAAAATCACTTGACTTTCAGTGAACACACGACAGGTGTCATCAAAGTAACAGGAACCTGTAGCAGGGGAAAAACAGGGCTCAACACCATGGTCAGTGTGTCTTGGGCTTGACTTATTGCTAGTTAATGCCAGCACATATTGTGAAATTTACTTTGAAAACATTTCAAACTTCCCTAAAGTTATTTCTGTCACAGTAAAAGGGAAAAGCTGAATTACTGAGAGATTTGATTTCAATCAGCACATTGAAAATTTCACTATAGGAAGAGAAAAGATGAGGAAAACAAAAGAGAGATGGTTGATTTTAGCTCTGGTTGCTGGTGCTGGTGTTTTGCTGCACTTTGTTTAAGTAAGTTTAAGTAAGCAAGCTACATTTTTAAACAGTGAGAGAGTTCAGCAACAAATTAGCTATAAATTAAATAGTTAATCTTTGTTAGATTCTCCATCACCTGAAGCCTTTAAATCAATACTGGGCACCTCCTCAAAGATAAACTGTAGCTCAGCCAAGTTTATTGAGATGTATAAGAATCTGCTAGATTAGGCTCTAATGTTGGGGTTTATATAAGATTGCCACCATGAAATGATGTCCCCAACCTTAAGTATCCATCAGGCTGTAGAACACCCAAAATACAAAGGCTGTATGTGGGAGTTGGTGACTACTGGACACAAAGGTGGGTATGCAAAACAGACTAGTAGGACAAAGAAGAAAAAATAAAAGTGTAGTAACTCCAACAGGGGCAACTTTGGTAAGGTATGGAAAATTACTGCACACACTATTACACTGCAAATACAGTGCTGAAAATAAAATTCACATATTATAACAGGACAAACACAACTACAGAACATATCTGTCTTACCAGTGCCATGGCAACTGTAAAAGAAAACACACACACTGACCTGAAATAGTAGCAACTTCTTCCCGTTAAGAATATTGCTTATAAGGGAACAAGCAAGAGCTGGCTGACCACATATCCATAAAAGCTGGGAATGCTTTCTGTTTCCAGAAAGTGCTTCAATGCCTTTACTATTTTTACAGGAGAGGAAAAAAAAAGAAAAAGAAAAAAAAGAAAGAAGGGGGGTGGGGGGGAAGGTGGGTTTGTCCCTGATTTTACAGTCCCCAAGTGCAAGAAGTTAACAAGCTGAACAGATGCACACTTTGGGGGCACCTAATCCAAACCCTCCAGTTTCCACTTGCCTCCGAATCTGCCGATAAACACAAACTGCCTTAACCAGACTCTGACTCCACAGGTTGATCTAACCCTTACACAAGCATCCTACTACTTGGTCTCACCAAAGAGACAACCTGCTCACACAAGTAGGCTGACAAATTTAAAAAGAAACAGCTGTATCTGCCCAGCCAGGGATTAACTGGCATTTCAGCCTTGTCTGTCCACCAAACAGCCTTCATTCACTTTACTAAGATTCATCATTCCAACACCATTAACCACAGTGAATTTGTAAGACATGCTATGCACAATTGGACAGACCTGTAAGAATGGTTTTACAAGTTTGATTGGAGACTTCTTCCTAAAGAAAATCTTGCTTGATGTTTTACAGCTGTCTCTCAGATATTGTACCTTATCACTCCTGGCTGACTTCGAAAGAGAGAGAAGTCCTAAAAATAGCAAGCTTCACAAAATCTGGTGAGAAATCAATGCAAAGAAAGGAGATTATAATCATAATGTGGGGGAAAAAACCCAAATGTGAACTCTGCCACTTTAAGTCTTATTAGTGGTACAGCACCAAAACAGATCCTGAGTGGATGTAGCAGACACTGGCTATTGCCTAGTGGAGGTTTCAACAGAGAGAACAGTGTGAAGTGGGAGTTACCAAGGAGTTGGATGTATCCAAGCAGAAAAGGACACACATCCAGTCATTATCACATCTTCAAGCCAGGAAGAGTTTGTATTTGCTTATTTAACCGTAATATATTTTTCTATTAGCAAATGACAGTGTATGTATGTTCACAAGTTCTCCACATCTGAGAAAAACCCCAAACCAGAAAATCCTGCTTAGAATCAAGTATTATTTACCATCTCCTAAATAAATCATCTCCTAAATAAACATAACTGTAACAAAAGTAAGCTTACTCATATACCACACTGGACAATTAAATATTGTCTAGCAAGCAAAAATAAGAGCTAATCATATACCCCTTGTGTCTTTACTGTGACTAAGACAACAATCTGATTTACAAGTGCTTCAGAAACAAGATTAACGTGGAAGCTGATCTGCAGCTCAGTGACCTGTTGGAACCAACTCAACACAACTGCTGTGGACACAGTCCTCCCTAGTAACATAAGCCTGCAAGCCACCAGATGGGAAGGAAAAATGGCAAAACAACATGGGCTTTTTTTGCATTTAATAACCAGTAATAGTTTGGATTGCTATTCTCTGTGCTGTTCACCGACTTTTAAAAAGCTCTCATTTAAACATCTAGAAAACCTGATTTCTCATGACTACTTAACCCAGTTCCCCAATCTGAAGTCCTAACTGCTGCTGTTTGAAGCATGCAGAATATTACTTGTATATACTTTATAAAAATGGCATTTGCTAGTAAAAGCAAAGCTTTTAAAGCTTAGGGGAAATAGCCTTGGGGTTTTCCCCTTCTGAGAGCTTAAAGTTTTATGAGTGAACCTAAAGGACTGCCAGACATCTAAAGTGACAACACATTACGAAAAAATTTCCTATGTGTTTTGCAAATTTGAAGTCAGTCACATTTCACAAGTGACATCAGGGTTTTTAATATCAGCTCTAATGAAATATAATTCTCCAATGACATAACTGTGAAGTACAGCATTTTCATTTCACTAGCTGGCAGGGAGGTTTTGGCCTTATTATTATTATTTCTTACGCAGAGCCAAAAGTGTTCTAGGCCCTGCAGAGACATGTCTGAAGACAAGGCCTTTTCCTTGTATCTGCTGCAAGCACAGAGACCACAGGGTATCCAGCCAAACGGAACAGGTCACGCATTTTCACACGACCGCTACGGCCGAGCTGTACCTTGGGACACAAGGATATGAATCAGTGTAAGAAATAGTTTGCCTTCGTCTTCTCTACAGTTTCACTTTCACTAAATCTCTTTGGGTGAGACTGGATAGTTTCTCCTTTGGGAGAGTTTCACTGTTTATTCAGAAAACCTACAGTTGATGAAATCCCAGCCATCATCAAAAATTGGAGGGGAGTGGGGTGCAAGCTGAGGATTAAAATGAAAGCCTTGTTTTTAAAACTGGTTCTTCTTGAGGTCACAATTCCTCTGCTGAAGAGAGGGATATTTATTTTAAAACAGATACATGCACGACTCACAACAGTTTTAACTGCATACCAATAAAAATCAAAAAGCTCCCATTTGCAAAAGACTGAACTAAGGATGTAACTGCACAAGGCAGTCCCTTCCCAAAACACCTGCCTGACAATTCAAGAAATGGGATGAGAGAAGAGGCCTCTCCTTCCCTGAAGTCTATACCCCCGATGACTGAGATGAAATCGAAGCATGGCAGACAGCAGTTGGAAGGAGAGACTTGTCTGCTCAGAAGCCCCAGAGTAACTGGTGGGAGCACCTGACATCAGTTCTCTTTTCTGAATTTGTTGTGGGAATGAGCAACAACCATAGCAATGTTGTACTCACCCCTTCACCTACAAATACCACTCAATGCACAGGTTTCTTTAGGTCTCCAGTGGTGTTACTTGGGAACAGAATGTGCCTCAGTTTGGCTGTTGATTGCACACTGTGCTCTGAGAGTGAGCAACAACCCTGGTATCACCGAGTGCTCAGGGATATTGGCACCTCCACACACAGATCCAGCTCCAGTTTAAGAGGGAATCTGCAAGGGGTATCTCATGGCACAGTTCACAGTAGCAAGTTTAGGCCTGACCTGCTAAAACATGCACACAAAACGATAAGCTAGCTTGACAAGCACAAAGAGGAAGACACTATTGCGGAAACATCTCCGAGTGGCTGCCATAAGTGCAAGGCAGCAAGACAGCCTCTTTGCCACAGGGCCGATGCATACACACTCAGCTTAGGTGGGAAAGAGGGTAGGAACGAGCAGTCAGTACATTAAATTGAAAGGTGGAGAGAAAAGCCTCCAAAAGACATAATGGATGCACGTCCAGAAAGAGTTAACACCGAGGTTCATTTGTGGCACGTCAGCCTCTTATATAACTCCCATGGTAACACCTTGTTGGATTCACAAAACACAGAAGCAGTAGATCAGCAGCAAGATGCCCTTTGGACTGGACTCTGATCAAGGTATCTCGGGATACATTGCCCTCTTTTGCAACTTTCTGAAATCCTCAAGCATTTTTTAATGGGGGTTTGCAGAACCCAAACTGCAGTCTAAACACAGTTTGAACTCACAGGGAATGACAGCTGCCCATCAGCTCTGTTTGAGATTACAGCAGAAGCCAGAATGAAATCACATTTGATTTTTCTACTTTGAGTGAAAAGCAGGAAAAGAGTCCACATAATACATTATGGTGCAGCTTGCAGTGGTGGTGGTTGCCCCTTTTGGTGATGCAGTTCATTTCTGAAAAGACAGCTACACAGGATGAAGTAGGTGATATCCTTCAGCTTCTCTACACTGCTGACTGACTTTAAACTGGTCTCCAATGCTGACAGAATACAGAACAGTAAACATAGAGTATGACTTCCCAAAAACAGACAAAAACTTTCGTTCTCTCTGGAGGACACTCTGGGAAGATGTAAAGCATAAATGGGTTCATATAGCCTTTTCCAGCTCCATGTAACCAAACGTAGACTAACAGCAATACAGACCTCCCCAGCTCTGAGGGGCTGTGTGAAGCTTGCAGCAGAGAACAGCACAGCAGAGGAAAAACTGCCATACATGTCTGCTCTCTTCAGACCCGGGAGATCAGTCAGGACTCTGACACACTTGCTGGAGGCTTTGCCTTAAACAGCAGAGAATCAAAACCATGTAAGGATGGCAGGGTTTGGCCCATCAGAAATGTTAGCATTTATAATGGAGAACAGAGTCACAGACACTCATGGCTTGCTTTTCAGAATGTCATGTAATGATACTTTGTACTGAGATTTCATACAGCAGTAGTTCCTCAGTATTAGTAATTGCATTTTCTCCTTGTGGGAAATGGTTTGCTTTGACCATACCCAATAAGCTATTGTCCCACCAATTATATTGCCATCATCCTTTCCCAGCATTTGTTTTAAGGCACTACCATTTCTTAAGAGATCTTTTACCTCTATTACAGGGCAATGTGAGCCTGATACATGCCTTAGGAAGGGGAAAGATCAGTTAAATATTTTCTAAAACTATCTGAAGCCCCTGCTTATGAACTCAAAAAATAATACTTCTCACATAGTTCTAGAGTCCTAATGTGTAAAGTTATACTAATACACTATTAAAACATTCACATCTTCCACCACACAAATGGAGCAGTTCCCTCCTACCCCTCCACAGCTTCCAGCCTCACATATCCTGGTGTAAAATGATCAGACAAAATAGGTGACTTATGTTTTTATTGGTTCCTCCAGACTATGACAACATTTCCTAAAACACTGAGCCAGGAAACTATTAATGTCTCTGAAAAAGTGGAAAGGGTCAGGCTATTTCAAAGGACATGTGTTTGCTAAGAAGCCTTTGTTATAGATGTATAGGCCACTTAAGACTTGATTAATAATAATAAAATTCTTTAGTATTCACATCACATTTCTAGCCTTAAGGTATATTGTGAACATATTTGTAACATAACTGCATTAAGAAAGCATTACCCCTTTTCACCTTTTTGAGAACTAAAAAAAGGTTAATAAGCTTGTTTAAGATTTTGTTGAGTAGTACATCCATTCCAAGATTATCATTTCCCACAGATCTGTATGTGCTCCCTATCTTAGGCTGTTATTGGAGAAAGAAGTGAAAATGGTCTCAAATCATGACCATTAGAAAAGATGAAGACCTGGAAGATTTTCTAGATTTATCTCAGCTGTGTTGGGCAGAACAAGTCAGGTCAGGCATTTGCAGGTGGGGTCAGAGATTCCTTAAAAAAACTATGTGTGTTTTATATATAAGCACTAAACCAGACAACCAGCACTGTAACAGGAGCATAGAACACTGCATGCAGGACACAAAGAGATCCCACAGAGACTCCTGAAAACCTTCTAATTTTCTAGCACATCCTACATGTATATACCTCTTTGCTTTGGCTGCTTTGTCAGGAGTCTGGGAATTTCAAGGGGGACACAAAGGACTTGCACAGAAGCCTTGGAAGTAAGTGTGCTCCAAAGATGTATTTGTAGGCAGAACAATTTCACCCACAAACGCAGTTCTGATCCTGACTGCACTAGAATATGCACCAAGGTCAGTTCCCTAATTCAGGAGTGCAAAGCAGATTTAAACCCAGCCTGCCTAAGGCATACATAGTACAATGCATTTTGCACAGAAGATTGCCGAGACATCATAAAAGAAGTACAAGTCACTCTGTTCTTAGAGTCAAGACTTTCACTCATCTGTCACATCTCAAACGATCAGGTCACACAACAAACACTGCAGGTAAAAAATCCACTATTGCACAGTGCCACCTCCTGGGCAAGCAGGACTGGAAAGCACCCTCATGCCTCCCTTGTCTCCCACAGCACCCAACACTTTGGGGTTGTCTCTCATGTGCTGGCAGGCCAGGAGTTACTGATGTTCTCAGAGGGCAGCCATGAGTTCACAGAAAGAAGAGCAGGTTGTTTACAGCTCTCCCAAGAAACATGAGATGCTGCAGCCCACTCTGGAGAGGGGCAGTGTCTGCAAGGCAAGCACCATACAAGGCCACAGGATAAGTTCACTCTGGGTTGCTGGCTAATCACAAATTAGCAATCAGGGCTTCCTTTCAACATCCAAACAGGAAATGGGAGTGGAGGAAGTGAAAGCTTAATAATTTCTTGCATGTTAACAAGATGCATCAGCCACTCCAATAAAAAAGTTTTGCTGAGTGAACTTGAACCTAGCACACTGTCTGTCCCCAAATGGCAAACACTTATCTTTAAAACCAAGCTGTGTGTCTTGGAAAGAAAACGGATGCGAACATTAAATTTGGCATAACCTAACTTCCAGGATAAGAGGACACCAAGCTGTGAACTAAAGTTGAGGGTCCTACTTTATTATAATCACAAGTGTCAAGATTATAATCCCCAAACCAAACCTAAAGTGGTAATCCGGCGTCTCTCTTGAAACATTCAGTGAAAAAATAGTATTTTATTTATCACAAACTGTTAAATCCATAATGGCCTCTGACAAAGGAGCAAGAAAATCAGACAACATGTGTTGGCTCCATTCTTTCCTCTGTCTTTTAGGGCTACTCTACTCCTTGGCTCTGCACATCCCATAACATCAACCTGGACACAACGTAGTATTAGGAAAGCTGGGAAATTAAGTCCCTTTAAGACAGCGAAAAAACTAAAATACCTGAAGGAGCAAAGGAGTCTCAGGCCTCCATGCCCAACACAGGGAGCAGCATCTCTCCATCTTTAGGCCACCAGATCACAACCCCTGGCAAATAGGAAAAGCCTGGTCCATTACACACTCCTAACTTGGTGGTATCTTCACTGCAGGAGGAGGGAAAACAGTTTTGTGCAACTGTTGAGCAATTCTCAAGAGTTCAAGACAGATGAAAGGCCATTTTCTTGGTTGCTGAGAGATATTATGACAGATTAAGGACAAAAGTAAAATCAATTAAGTGGGTGGATGCAGATTGATGCTTTGAGGGAACAAAACTGCAAGGTAGAATTCCTAGGTTTTTTACATTCAGAAAAAAAAGAAAAAAATCTTGGAAGAAATTGTAAGACTCCACAGTAAAAAAAGAGATGATTTAAGTGGGCTGCATTAAGAACAGAACAGAAGCAAATAAACTGGGCAAAAGACTCCTTCTGTCAACATATGCACTACACAGTTTCGTTATCTCCCAGGGATGGAAGCAAGAACAGACATATAACATAGACACCATGGCCCACGATAAGCTGGCTACAGTAAATAAGAAGCTAAAACTGTGTGTGTGCATGCTCTGCAGAAAGTAAGGTTTTCCATAGTTTCAGCAGGAGGGACACAGGCAATCCTGAGATTAGCTCAGTTGGTTAAAACTTGGTTGTAAATAATGCCAAGGTCATGGGTTCAATCCCCGATGTGGGCCACTGACTTAAGAGTTGGACTCAATGATCCTTGTGGGTCCCTTCCAACTCAGAATAGTCTGTGACTACACAGCCTGCGAATAATGTGTTGTCTGCCATAAGCCACCTCAATGCACTTGTTATACTGCACATGCAGATGGAAATGGAGACCTTGCTGTGGACTTTTGTTGTGGACAGAGCAGCAAAAAAGGGGAAAAACCGTGTTTTACATAAGAACATACATTCTGGATCCTCCAGGGTCAGATGGTTTTCACAGTAGGCATTCCCTGTTTCCAAGATGACAGGAAGAACAGATATTCAATCAGCCTGGGTTTTAGATCACCCTTTAGCAAAAATTCTCCAAAGAGTTTTGAAGGCTGAAAAATAATGACTCTGAAAGACTGTTGATTTGGTGTTGGTTATTTTGTTTGTTCATTTGTTTTTGTAAGACTTAATCATAGGTAGGTATTACATATATCACTGCAAACAGGTAGGTATTACATATATCACTGCAAACACTGATACTTCTTCCAAAGGAGTCCTATTGTGACCTTGCACTCCAAGATTCATGGTATCAGCTGTGTCCAATCATTTATTTCTGTGGAGTCACTGATTAATCACTTCTTTCCCAGGATGTTTGTATCCAGGGCAGCCATGCCACTTCCTACTACGTGAGAAAGACCATGACGACTTTGCAGGACTGCCACCTGCTCCGTTGCCAAAATGATGGCATCTGCCAGAACATTCAAGTTTCCAGAAAGTGATGCTCCAGCAGGTTAGCTGATCTTCATTTTAACTTCTATAGTACTAAATGCTTTTCCTTAAGACAGCAATTTCCAGTTTTCCTTCCCTCTGCTTCCCATGAGCAAAGTGAGCGTTTCCAGACAAGGTTACTTTGGTAAGAACTACTGATGAGCTTGTACCTGTTTAGCAGCTATCAACAATCCACTGTCAAAATACGGAGGCAAACTGTGCTGACAATTCTTAGTGAGAGACAAATTAGGATCTGTGTTCTCCTTGCCCTACATTCACATAACATCCAAGCTCATATGTGCCATTCACTTAAGTGTCCAAAGGAAGATGTAGTTGTGACCAGTTTCTCTGAACCAGACACCAGGTAGCTGCTAAATGATATTAAGAATGATTTCACCATGAGATGCTTGTACTGGATCTCACACAAAAACTTTTTATATATTGCGTATATTACTGAAGAACTTTGACAAATACATGCATGAGATCATCCAGACAAGGAGACTGTATGTTTATAGAGGTGTGGTAACACTTGACAAAATAGACTATCTTTTTCAGTCTCTCTTCCAAAATAAAGGTTTTCTTGGATGATAATTCGGGGATTCCCAGAGTTTTGTTCATGGAGGGAAATTTAATGGGTGGGATGTCAGGCTAGGGGCTACATAACAAAAAATCAATCAGCATGAAAGCATAGAACAGACACAATTTGAGTATCTCTCTGAGGGTCACATACTTAGCAGCTTTCCAGGTCTTTTTCTTGGAACCCCTGACTCACATGCTGAATTCTTGTGAGGCATATAATTGATCCATGGCAGTGGGGGGTTTCCTCCTCAAAGACATATTTCTGGAAGTTTTCTTTTTGTGATGACTACTGGGCTCTGCATTACACAAGCAGAGGAATGACAAGGCAAGAGCAGACATGCTGACCTTCCAGTTTATAATATAGCTGTAAATGCTTGCAAGCTAAAAACAAGTGGCAGTCTTTCTTGAGAAGGCCTCCAGAAGCAGCTCACATTATATTTGGGAGGTGGTGGAAGGGAAGGGGCTCTTACTGCTTAAATCTTCATTAGACTTTTATTTTCATAGTCTAAAGGCTTGGAAAGGTTATGATAACTTTTAGTGTTCTTTAGAATATCGCTGCCATTGTGGTCTTGTGGAGTTATTTGCATGATGTGGTTTCTCTGTGCCACAAACATATACACAGAGGAAATATTTCTGCCTTGCATTACCTCTATAACAGAGAGATTGCCACAGAGGGAAAAGTAACAGCTGTGGAGATACACTGCCATAAAGGATATCAGCTTCCATTTACATCTCTTCAAGGGGAACTGGCAAGTGTAAACTGCACCTAAGATTTGAGCACACAACACTGCCAGTCAGATGACAATTCAATCATGGAAAAAGATAAAGAAGATTTTTTGGCTTTCAGGTGCTCTCCTGCACTTAAAGATTTTGTGCATATTTTCAATGGCCTCTCATTCCCATTTGCACACAGATTCACAAAGTAAGAGATATTAGCAACTTGCTCTCCAGTTCGCAGGGTTGGCTGCAAGTCTCACGCAGCTGGTATGCCTGTGTCTGCTAACAAGGCTGCAGTTTACTTTACTTCAGGCAGACTAATGGAGAACATCTACCTTGTTCCTTTGGTACAAGTAGGTGTAATGGAGAATGCCCTTTTGCCAACAGAAACTACCTGAGGAACAAATTATGAGTCTTTCTCAAAAAACTTTCTGACTTTTAATTCAGATGTTATGAGAGGAAAAGCCACCAGTGAAAATAAGAAGCAAACAAGATAAAAATCTCTGGAATGTCCTCTCTGCTCAGAGCTCTGAAAAGCTCTGCTATGCAGGGAGACCTGGCGTCAGCCCCATGCTCCCCCAAGACACAAGGGACTCCATCAGGGTGTGAGCTGCAGTCCCAAGCAAAATTTTCTTTTGTCTCTGTTAGTCTGGCAGACCTGAGAACAAACTTCTCAACTTCTGGGCAGGAAAGCACATGTTGGGTGACGCACTCCTGTCACACTGGATCACAGGATACTGCCTGTGGTTGCAGGACTGTGTGACAACAAGAGGCATTCTGGTGTAGTTGGAGCACCTTTGTTAAAAGGTCTCCCGTCAGTAGCAGGCATGACTGACTGGCAGAGATCTGGCTTAATTGGAGCAAACTCCATTCTGCTCCTCAGCCCACAGGACAGGTGGGGCTGGTTGAGAAATCAAGACTCACGATGTCCCAATTACCTGCCCTGCCTCCTTACCGGAAGAGAAAAAAACCCCAGTTGCCTCTGTGGCAAAGCAGGCAGGGTCCAGGTTAAGCTGTGGGAGAACACAAAGTCAAAGCCTCATGTGATGTTCTCACGTTTGCCCCATGCACTCTGCCAGGTCTGGGCAGGGAGTCAGACAACTCTCAGAAAGCACCTGATGCATGTGAAATAGGCCCAAGAAGTATCACTTGCTATTAGCTGCAAATCAGACAGTGAGGAGTTTGGCAAAGTTGTACAGCTGTGATAAGGGTATGCCATGCAGCAGGTGTTCCAAAGAGGCTGCATCTGACCTGTGGTCTGTGTAGGAAACAGCTTCACCGTCTTCTGTGTTTTATCTCATTCTGATCAGGGTTAAGCAAGGCAGTGAGCCTATTGTTCTTGCCACATGATAAGTAACCAGCTACATGTAAACAAAGTAATTAAGCTCCATAAGAACTGCTTGCCATGCAAAGCTGAACTAAACACTGCATTTTGTTTTGGGAATCCAAATACGGTAAATTACTGACAGTTAACGTGGCCACGGGCTTATTCACTGCACAGAAAGGGTAACTGGAACACACAGCACAAACTGGAAAATCACCTTCCCTCCTCTTCACCCTGACATTAACCATCTTGAGACCTTTCTGGTCTCACTTCTAGCTGCATTTTGCTGAGTATCCCCGTGGCATAACTTATTAATGATTATGGGTGGAAGAGACAGATAAACTTCTTACGCTGGCACAGCTGGTTCTAAACTCCTGCTCTTCAGCTGCAAAACCACTGGCTCCATCAGTACCTCCCCCAGGAGAATACCTCTCAGTCGTTAACCTCTTAATGTATTTGGCAGCCAGACAATTCATTAGGGAATAGCACAGCACACAAATACACACCAACTCATTATTTTCTTATTAGCTGTACTCCTGTTGCATCTAAAAGACCTAATCAATATCAGACTGTCAACTTGCTGAACAGAATATGCACAGAGGAAGAAAGAATACCCTCCACAAGACCAGAGGACTGGATACTTCAGACCTAACACATAGATTCAACTTAAAAAAAACTCCAACTCTCCCACTGCTGATTTGTGTACATGTTCAGCTTTGCAGGCTGAATATTCCCATTTTATATATTCATGGAATGTAGTAATATTGAATAGACAAGGTAGAAAAAGAACCACCAAAATAAAAACAGGAAGGAAACGTTACTAGCCCACTAGTGGGATACTGAAGGCAAAAGGGAAAATGTGCTCTGTTATAACACCCACTGGAACATTCATTTTCATATTTTAAATGTGCACACTTTACTCCTTGTCAAATACTTAGCAGCTCTCCCCAGTTACAGATCTGTACTACAGCTCTCTGTGTCCGTCCCTGTGGGACACAAGAACTGAGCTGAAGCAAGCACAAGGGTCAAGGAGGAAAACCAGGGCTAGGCTGGAAGAGTACATAGTGGAATGGGTGCTGAGCACCGAGTCAGAGAGACCCCAGTACAGCAAGGGAAAGGACAGAGCCTGGAAGGTGACAGCAGCTTTCAGGGTAAGTTCACAAAGTTCACATTGGAAATCTTGGAGTTAAAACTACAGTCATGGTGGATTTTCTCATTCCCACTAGTCACGCTTTCCCAGCTCACCAACTCAGCTATGTGGTATCTATGCTTACATTGCCTTAGAAGCATCCCAGCCTCCTGATGAAGTTACGAGATAAATTTTAAGTTTTGAAATACAGCTAGACAAAGGTTAAGAAAATAAACTGTGGTCTATTATTTACTGTAGTGCTGCAGCACACGTCTCCATCTCTGATGGAGGCTGAAAAACACCATTTTGTGCAACAGGCTGGCGAGGACAGCCATTGGGAGGCTGAAATGGCCTGTTATGGTGATACTTTCCAAATGACATATAGCTGTGGGAGAGTGGAACATAGGCTGTGCTGATGTTCTTTCCAGTATATTAACAGAAGAAGCACAACTCACACACACAGAAAAAAGAGGCCAAAACACTCTAATTTGGTTCATTTTATAAATTCTGGGTGCGAAACAGGAGGGGGAAACCAGGACAAAAAGGACAGAAATAAATTTCTAGATAGAACTAAAGCTTCTTAAATTTCCTCCTGAGTTTCACCCACCATCATAAATACTACTGGACATCAGATCATTACGACTTACCTTCTATATTCCTTGCAAATACTTAGAGAAACAACTTGAAGGCTGCCCATGTACAATTCAGGATGACTGAGCATCCTATAGAGGCAACAGAGCCAGGAACACACAGAAATACAGTCAAGTGGTTTTGAATCAAAAGCCCACATCAAGTGCTGCTTTTCTGTCACTCAGGCTTTGACCTTTTGCCCACTGAAAAAACTCATTCAGCAGAGCCAAAAAGGTCTGGAGGCCCTTCTTGGGGCATACCTTAAGGTGGGATAAGGTGGGAAGGGATGCTGGCCTGGACTACAGCCTGTTTGAAGGCACACAGGGCCTTGGGGAGTTTGGGACTCCTATAAGAAGATCAAGGTAACCCAGAAGAGGCAGAAAGCTGGAATCCAAAGCCAGGGATGAGACAGGTTAGACCTGGGACAGACTGCCGGACAGTAGCTTGCTCCTAGTCTTAGTGACACTGATGTCTACAGAAAGGTGCCATCCCTCTTGCAGCCAACACAGAAACTACTGGTGTAGTCTGCAGCTCTCTTATAACAGTGTGACCACAGTATAGGAATTCTGATGGTGAAGCACTTGAGATTGGGTAGAAGGAGGAAAGCTGCTACTAGAGCATGCAGTGACTAGAGATGCCAAAGCTCAAACTTCCATCAAATGGGCACAATTACTTTCAGCAGTTTCTCCCTGTCCTTTGGATTATTCAGCATCCATCCTTTTCCAACACATTTCAGAGGAAGCTATTGTAGGACTGCAAGTGTATGACAATCAGGATGCACTCTCCAAAATGTGCAAGTATGGTACAAGCATTAGGTTTATCATTACTCCTTACTTAAACATGATATTTCTTTGCCTTCCCTAACCTCTCCACCCTCTTTCAGTATTTTAATCTTGGCTCCATTAACCATATGCTCTGCTCTTTTCTGCTCTGCCTTCACAAAAACAGCGCTTCCTTTTTGAATTCTATTTCCTCATTAACATAACAAAAAAGTTAACACTAATCATATTTCACATGTGTAGCACAGTTCATTTTACTTTTGCATTCCCTACATTTTTCCCTCCAATGACACTGTCCACAAAACCTTTGGGATGAGGCCCATTCAACTTTGAACTGTGCTTAGCACAGCAGCACCCAGAAGATCTCAACTGGCCCTTTAGTATGCTTATCTTGCTTCTTACACAGCCACTATCATATTCCACCTTTGCATTTGAAGTTTTAGGTCAACTGCTTCATCCCCAGTATAGCACCTGATGCAATTCTCTTCAAAATCACTTCACCAACAACATTTAAGGTGGTTGAGAAATTCTGCCTCAGGCAAGAGGAAAAACTGCTGTATCAGGGAAAATTCTTCCAAAGTACAAAGCAAAAGACCTCTAAATGTCATCCTAAGAAACACAAAGCAGAGTTCCTACCCAGCCCTAGCCTCTGCAGCTCAGAAGGCTTGGTAAGCACTCACATACTATGGTGTTGAGCACGGCAACTAAACCCCAGAAAGATTATTTAAATAAGCCAGGACCTGGGCATCCTGTTTCTCATGGCACCATCCTCATAATGCATGACTGCTGCCAAACATTACAGTATAAATTTCCCACTGAACCCACGATATGGTTGACAAATATCAAAAAAAAGAATAAAAATATTTATATCTTAAAACACACTGACCGGGTAAACAAGACTGTAGCTGGGTCTCTGCTATGTCCCGCTCACCAGTGTGCAGACTGAAGCAGACATAAATGTTTACAGCAGTCACTGCTATGCATGCACATGTGCCCCATGGGCTGTCCTTCCCACCACTCTGCCAGGGAGGAGCAGAGCAAGCTCTGAACAGGAGGAGGGGTGCCCTGTTTCAGGTAACCACCTGAATTCACCACTTACCCCAGACTTAAGGTCTGAGACATGCAGACAGCAGGTCAGATTTCCAATGCCATGTTTGTATCTCCAGCCCTACTATATAGTGCTATATCGCTCTACAGTAAAACGATAAGACCTTTTTGAAAGCTCCTAACAACTAAAGTCCTCATGAAATAAGGATTTGCCACCCTAGTTGAAGCACCTCAGATGCACTTATTCTGCAAATTCCTGCTTATAAACCCACCACTAATAGGAGACCACTTGCAATCTACTGAGCTGTTATTAAGAGAAACAACAATAAAAATCAATTAAGTGCTACTGTCTACCCAGTTGTTCTTATTAATTCTTGTGGTTTTAGTATCACTGTGTTTTCTCTCTTACTGCCTGAGGAGACAGCAACACACAGAGTGCTTGCCCTTCTTAGCCATGCAAACATACCAATGGCAGAGGATACACTTGAAAATTGCCTGAAGTATTAATGAGAAAAAGAATAGATTCTTTTTCCCTTGAGTAGTCACAGTCATTACTTGTAACAGGGATATGCAAAACCCATTAAAGTAGATGTATGAATTTTTAGTTGATGATATGCCGTAGTCCATTACATCTGAGGAAGTGTTGTTACAGGGAATGCTAGTGAGAGCATTTTGATATGGGCCACAGGGCTGGCTAACACCAGTTTCACTGCTCAATGCAGCATATTTTTCCTATTGTGTAATGCTTATTGTAGGTATTATAATGATACATAGCTGAAAGCCATCAGTGAAGGCTTTCACAAGGGACCATGCAAAGAAAACTGATACAATGATAAAGAGACAGCACTTGATTGTTTTTCCTTATACTCTTTTGTATCTTTCAGTGGCTGTTAAATCGGTATGTTCTGATCAGATCTCCTAAGCTCACCTGCCACCTTTATGATACCATTTGTCAGACCAAATTTAGAAAACAGCTGCTGGGAGAAGGGCTGCTGGCTCATCACTCCTGGAAGGTCACTAAATAAGGAGGCCAGGAGGGAGGTTTTTGTTAGGTCACTTCACATCATTACAGGCTGTACAAGCACCATCTTTCACAAGACAATTTCTTTCAGCACATGCAGATTCCAAAATGGTTAGAAAATAGACTAACTAGCTGGGGCAATTACAGGGAAACTTCTTAAAATACGAAACTGTATTCGGTGGCCTTTTATTGACTATGCCTAATTTAAAGTTTATATGTCATGAGGGCAGACTTGCAGAAATCCTCATGAACGTAGTGTAATTAAGCTTATATTAAAACTACTCAGACATTTTCACCACCAAAGCCAAGGTTTCATTAGGAACCTTTCTCTAGTTACTTTGTTGAACTTTCTACATTTACAGAACTCTGTCAAAATTACCTCAAAGACTTGAGACTGAATTAACTGATACCTTCCAGCGTGCTATTTATCACCAAGAAAAAGCACACCAATTTGAGTATTTAGGGTAGTTTATAGAGTACTCAGAACTTACGTCTTTCCTTTTAAGAAACTTAAACTGTGCTGAGAACAAGACGCAGATGAAAAGTACTGCTTCCACTCCCAACCTCAGATATTATAATTGTATTGAACAATCAATTATTAAAAGGAGTGCAATGCAAATCAAAGTTCAGAAAGTAAACAGTTTGTGTCTCAAAATCCCTTCTGTCACTGACAGACCGCATAGTCTAAGAATCCACACCAAGTGGAATTTAATACAATAAACAAGTTTGATTTATTACTAAAAATTCATGTGAAATTAAATGACTGAGCACTTCTTCAAAGCAGCTAGCTATATAGGTATTCCCCCAGTTTATTCATAATCCCATTTCCTGGCCAAATACTCTAAATTCAATACAACATAATTATGAAATGCTGAATTGCATGTAGAAGTCTGCCTAAGTTCTTTAAAATACCACAGTGAAGAGATGCTTTTTCTAATCTCACTGCGTAAAATGTAGTTTTGGAACTCCCCTATAATTCCAGTGTGAAATCCCCACAATTGGTCTAAGAATGCAGTATTTTAAAATTTAACACCTTAAGGTTTTGGGGAAAAAATATTTACATCTTGCAAAGGAAGAGAGAAAGGCCGCTCAAGTCTGTTTGTCCTTAAAAACAAGTTTGTAACATAATGGGAAAAAAAAATCCACCAGCTGCTTAAATGAAAACAACTCATTTAATTACAAGTCCCAGTCCATTTTGGTACCTGGTGACTTTTGCCAATGCAGACACATACACAGTGTGCAAGATGTAGAATGAAAACATAAGAAGTTGCATATTGTTCCATACAGTGGAAGAGGGACAAGACCTCGAAGGAAAACTATTTGCTGGTAACAAGCCCCTGTACTCGGTTCCAGATGATTCCTCTGCTTCGTTTGCCTCTTCAGGGCCTTCTGGGCCATTAGAAAGGCAAGTTCCTTCAAGCAGAGATCTCAGTACGGTCATTCCAAACATCAAAGGCAGCAACAAGATGACACACAAACAAATATGAGAAGGACATAAAAGAAAACAAGTCTGGAGCAGCTGTCAGAATAAAGGAAGCAAGACTGAGGCTGGGCAGACAATAAGAGACCAGAGAAAGAAATGCTGGCAGATTAGCATCAAGCTGGGCAGTGAAAGCAAAACAGGAAAATTGGTTATTGCTCTCCCCTGGAACAGAAAAGCAATCAAGCTAAGAGGAAGAACTTGGTGAAAGAACATAACTATCACTATAATATTGGCCTTGCCAAACTTTAAAGTCCTTTATAACAGGCAAGATCAGTGTCTCAAAACAAGACACGAACAGGAAGCACATGCTATTTATCTGGCAGCCAATACTGGGAGAGCATGCAGCATAAAATAGTGACAGAGTTCTGTCCCTGTGTGAATGCACTCAGCGAAGGTGGAAAGGAGGACAAAATTGAAGATGTTGCAAGCAGAAGGGAGGAGAATGCTGAGCTCCCACTGCACGTATGCAACTAACACAGGTCCAAAGACATGTCTAGACACACTGCGGGGCAGGTACAGGAGCAGCCCAGCTGCGACTGCATGAACACGGAGCAGTTTATTAGCTCATAACCTATCAACCTTGTTAGCAATCCATCTGGTCAATGTGGCTCTCACAGTAGCAAAAACATGGCGTAGGAGTACAGCAACTCTAAGCTACAAAGTCATTCACTGATTTTCACATCTGCCAGAAAAAAACTAGGCCTGTGACTTTTGTGCATGAGCAACATTTTAACAAACACCGTGCCCATGCCCTAAGCAATGACACAGACATTCTCAGAGCTATTGGAAGTCTAAGCTCCTGGAAGGATAAATGCTGACTCCAAATGGGCAGTGTCACAGAGCTGGTAGAAGGCTGAACCGTGACCTCAATTTCAACCCCAACTGGACAATGTAATACAACTCCTGTCCAAGCTATGCATCTTAATAAAAAATAAAAAATCTATACTAGAAGTGTAAGCAACACTTCAGTAGATGCTCAGACCATGGTCTGAGACACTTGTGTTCAGGGAGAGAGAAAAGTTAAGAATTAAACAATCAGCCTAAGGGTATGCTCCAGTATTTCTTCAGTGACTTTTGTACATGAAGTCTTGCATCTTTCCATTGTCTCAGGGCTCCAGGCAGTTTCCATCATCTAAAAAGGAAAAAATCCAGTAGTACACAAAGAGAATTATTTGAGCCTGTAGCTATTTGTGTTTTAACATATAATTAAAATGTTAAACTGAAGTGAATGAAAAAACCAGCTTATCTATGCTGTGAATACCATGGTGCATAAGCAAATATAAAATATATCAGTGAGTCTTATTTCCTGATGTAAAAGCATGGTCTGCACAGGAATTCAGTCTCCAAACCTGAATATTTTAAAGAGCTCTTCAATTACCTAAGTCAGACATTCTATACTTTTCTGTTATGGGGCGGAAAAAGTACCAGTCAACTTTTGTGCTGTTTTACCTCGTGACGACTACACACTGTTAAAAATGTGGCAAATGAATTCAGGAGCAGTTCTCCTAGTTTAACCCTATAATTATTTAGACTGAAAGAATATTTGTTTTCAACTCCTACACAAGCATTCATAGTAGTTTTTAAAGGGATAAAAATGTACCAATAGCGTGCCCCGGAGTTGCTATAACACGACTCAAGCACAAAGTCGTTAAAATTTGGTGGCAAGCAGTATACTTTTTGTAATTGTTTCTTAATTAGAGAAGAAACTATAGGGCATGTGTGGTTTAGAATATTACATAACACAAATAGCATTCATATTAACAATTGTCAAATTGCAGATTTAAACAATTAGCCAAAATATTGCCTCAAATATCGTGTCCCATTTAAAAAAAAATTCTCTTAAAAGTACACAAATGCAGTTAGGAGTAGGAAACCCATAAAATCCTATTTAAGTGATGTAACAAGCCTAATATAAACCCAACCATGTGGATGGAATATCAGTCCTAGCATTTCTTTATTCTGTGGGTTTATATAAAATAAGAAATGAGACCAAAACTGGACCTAAATTCAACAAAATAATTTTTTTAGAGAAACACAAGGCCTGAATTCATAGCAGTGCAGAAGATGATGTGGACAGGTCAACTGTATTGCTCCAAATTCAGCTTTGGGGAATCAATATCCATCAAATACAATTCTCTCTTTCTCCCTCCCCTTTTTTTGCCAAACACTGATGTGTGAGGGCAGGACAGGGAGAGACAAAAAAGATCCTAACAAAGGGAGTTTCCAACCACTTGCTATTCTGTTTTTGACTACTGCAGTAGACCTCAATTTTTTATACTTATTTAATGTATCACATACTATTGACATATATATATATCATACACATTTCCAGTACGCATTATATCATCACATAAATTTCCCCTGCTTGTCTCAAAATCTCTCAGTCAATGTACATCTCCTCATGCTTTCTGTGCTTCCATAACCACTTCCACTGAGCTGTGGATTGTAAGCCAGAAATTTTTTTTCTCTTGTGCTCAAGGACTCTTAATGATTTTTCCTGCACAATAAAAAAATTCAATAGACTTTTCTCCTCTTTTTCTGCCCACATAGCAAAGAGGTACCTTCACCTATTATATGTCAGAGCAAATGACACAAAATTAAAGGACTAGGTGCTGTGCTTCTGTCATAAATGACAGCCCAACTATTGTGACCTTTTCTTGTTCTCTAGAAGGAATTTGTAGAGGCTTGAGTTCATTTTAAAGTTTTTTTCGGTTTTTTTTGTTTGTTTTTTGAGTGTGAGAGAGAAAAATCTATAGTTCTATAGTTCACCAGTAGCATGAGGGAAGTCAGCTTGTTTCTAGGTGGTGAGAAGAGCCACGGGACAAGCAACAGCTACCAGTGACAACCCATGACCAAGCAATTAAAGCACAAATAAGGGTAAAGAATGGCAAAATTTAGGGTTTGGAGAAGGAAGAAAAGTAAAGCAGGAAACATAAATTTGGGACAGAAGACGACAGGTGAAGGGAGACAGAATCAAGTGACAATACAAAACTATGTGGCCTATATGAGATCACCAACTCTGGGATTAAATTGCATAAAATCTTCCAGAACACGCTCAAATTCGTTCCGAAAACTTGATGGGTATATGGGAATTAAGAATATTAAAAAATATCTTATTGAAGCAGATTGTTATTTGATTAAAAGATCAGGAAATATAGGAATCAAATGACTGCCAACAAAAATGCCAGGATTCTCTAACAGGAAGAACATTGCAACCTTTAAAATCCCACTATGAGTTCAAGTGCCTGACTTTGTTCTAAATGTCTGAAGGATGCAAAGCAAGACAGGAGGACAGGGCTGTTGCAGCAGTTGGGGTTGGAAAGCAAAGCAGGGCAGTGACAGTTCTATTCTTGTGTCAGATGTGTAGTATGCAGAATTGACTGAAAATAGCTAGGCAGTGATGCCTGCTGCAGTCTGGAGATTAGGATCAGGCAAAGGCTCTATGTTGCTGCCAGCACTTGAATAGTTTTGAGACGTATCAGAAGATTATGTGATTCCAGAAGACCTTTTTTTTAATTTTAAAAAAACTAGTGGGTGCTTTTAATAGATGTTGAGTAGAGTCAGGCTTGTTTTTGAGAAAGCACTGCTTATGTCAAAATAAGCAGGATCCAGACAAAATGCTTCATCAGGTCACTGCCTCCTAAGATGATCTTTACTCCAGAGCTCTACCCATTGTTTTGAATAAATGCAACTAGAAAATGCCAGAACTGTCTACCAGAACTAACTGGTAGCAAAAGGTGTTTGCTAAATAGGCAGGGCATGGGTGATGTTGGTGGACAGTCATCCCAGGACAAGAGCAGTGACTCAAAAGCTTGTCCTTGGATTCCAACACATCATCTACTTTCAGTGTGACTGCAGCCTCAAGCAAAAGTGATGAGGGAATTACTGTTTGCTCACACTCATCTGAGCAGGATCCTCACCACATACAAGAGGACAGTTACAAGCACTAAGGGAGGTGTGTATGTTTTGGACAACAGGATATGAGATTAATAAAAAAACAACAGCTGATGTGATTCAAACAAAAACCTGCACAACTCCTTCATTGCCCTTGTGAGCAGTGACAACTGGATGGCTATTGGATTCCAACCTGAGCTGAACAAAAGCATCTGGAAAACTGATATAAGACCCAACACCCACTCCACTTTTGACACACAGTAGTCACCAGCCACAACTCTAGAAATTGTTTCCTTTGTCGTTTTGTTTTTTGAGTGTTTTTTGTCAAATATTGGAAATAGTGACTCACTAGTTCTGCATCCTATAAATCCTACCCCCTGCAAGGAGGTTTAATCATCCACAGCCACTCCCAGCACACTGTAGTCAGTTGAAAAGGCTTCAGCTTTTAAAGGAAGCTTGTGATTTTCATAACATTTTCTCCTCACAGTGAAGTAAGCCATTTAAATCTCTTCACTTTATTACATGCTCCAGTACACCAAGCAGTCTGAAGACAAGGAAATGGATTAGATAAATAGAAATACTTTTGTTATGACCTAATTTAAGGATCTTAAAAATAATACGATGACTTCAAAAACTGCAAGGCATCAAAAGGCTTAAAAGAATTGAGGAGACATGACAGTGCAAGATATCTGGCAAGTATTGATAGAGTAACATTTAACTCGAATGAGAAACAGGAGGCATTCAGAGACACATGGTTACCATTCACACAAATTTATGACCAGGGCATTTCTTTTACTGTAATACTCTTCGTACCAGGAGCCATATGCAATGGCTCACTCTTTTATGTGCAATGTCCTTTTATGTCATGTTGGTGAAAATTAAAGCAAGATTTGAATTTGGAATTTGCTGGCCGCCACTACAATGTAAAAGATGAAGGTAGAATGGCTTCTGCTCTTTGTAAAAGAAATCAACAGCCCTAGGAGGAGCAATCTTTCTGTTTAGTATGCGATAGAGGACATGGCTATGAGACAAAAGTATACATGCTCCATAATACATCCAATTAACATCAGTCTAGTGCACTTCAAATTACATCTTTAATAAAACTGCCTAATGTATCCATCAAACTAATGAATGCACTGCTTCCTTGTTTACCTTAGAAGTTAATTTGTGCATTTGCACCAGCACTGAAACTTGGTTAGCATCACTGCTTGTTCTACAGGATGCCTTTAGGGAGCCACTTCCTACCACACCATCAATGATTTTGTGGTTCCTTGAACAGAAATTTAAAGTGAACAAAATACAGACTACAAAGCAGACACAATGCCATCTCTACTGCAATTCCCTCATTAGTTTTCAGTTTATATTATCTCCTTATCTTCCGTGTTGCATTTGTCCTTACAGAAGCACTTAGACATCACAGCAGCCTAAGTAATAAAACCCCAAATTATAAATAGTAACAACTTCTCCTTATCAGGCAATAAGTGTCTAGGATCCCAAATACGGTGAAGCATTTCATAAACTGAAGAAATAATGAGTTGTAGGAAAAAATATTCCAAACCTTATCACAAACTGTTTTTCCAGAAAGTGCCTGCCTCTACCTGTACACTGAAGTCACACTGTTAAGATATGATAGGAACAACAACTCAGCCACATGCTCTTCACTACTCAGTCCTTTGTTCTTACGTATGATGTCTGACCTCCCCAAATTCTTCTTTGGCTTGTCAGGTTTGTGGCTGACATTACTCCTAACGTAAATTACCTCAAGAGAATAAAAATACTATGCCTAAACCCATAGGAAACACCACTGCCCCAACCCTGACCCACGTTTGTGTCACCTCTTGCTGCATCTTCAGTTCCACTGAATGTGTCTGCATCTTTCTGCCATGTCTTGATTCTTTGTCACCTCTCTAAGCGTATTTGCACAGCCCAAGACTCCACCATAACTCCTGAATCTACACTTAGTGGGCTGCTGAGAGAAACATTTTCCCTTTTCTTATGATAAAAACAACATCCCAGTGTGGCTCTCTACAACAAAGCAGGGACAGAGGAGTCGCAACAAAACAGCTCAGCAGGATGCCTGGCAGAGTGACAGAGCCCAGGCCAACAACCTTTAATAGCGACAAGAAAATGGCATGTTATAATGGCCCATTCCCAGTTTTTAACACAGTTCATCCAGGACAAAAGCAGCAAGGCCATAGCTGAGGTTAAATCCAGACAAAACTCTTCTCGTAGGTGAAGGCTCTTCAAAGGCAGACAGGCTATTAGGTCAGAAACAGTTTACCCTGTGAATTGGTGAAACCTGAAATGCTTAAGAGCATCATTGCTGCAAAGAAAATCAAAATGTGTTCATACAATATGCTTCTTTCCCTAGCCTCCCTGACAACTGCTTCCTTAAGACTGACCCTTTTCCAACATCTTTTTATTAAAAAAGCTTCATTGGAGAATAATAGCGTGTTTTACAGATGGAACAGCTTGTTTTGCTTCTTTGTTTGCTTAAAAAAAAAAAAAAAGCTTGACAACAAACCCAACAACTACCTCAAAATGACAAAAAAATGGTTTGTCTCTGAAGAAGCATTCCTGGCAGGAAAAAAAATAAAAATTAAGTACCTCACGAACACAGCAGGAAGATTGTTGGTTGTCTCACTCTGCTGGAATGCTTTACAAAATCCCTTACATCCCCATATGGAATAAAATGTCGCCGTATTTCTTGACACTTCACCTATATTTTACAAATACCTCAGCTGAGAGGTCATGTAAATTTTGTTCTCAGTTCTTCAGTGTGCTTTGATCTCTCTATAGTGTTTTGAAGGCAATTCTCAGATTATGGATTCCATTTAACAGACATAGATTACCACAGTGGAGAACAAAGAGTAAAGAAATATGGTTATCATGGATAACATTTTTAGAATTTCCCCCATGAGTTATGCATTTAATCCCATGAAATTTCAATGGGATTGATAATAAGCCCAGTATAAACTAGATGCTGTGCACCCAATAATGACACACCCTGCTACCCCACCCCAGCAGTGACAGGCTTCCAACCAGGACTGCATCTTACTGAAATTAAATATTGGCCACAGACAATTCCTCCCACAGACAATGAACATAAAGTGTGAGGGGAGATAGCATTATCTAAGTCACTGGGTGTTACAGACATCACAAATGCATATAATGGTTTGTCCTACCTGTTTACTTGGGGCTTTTCATGGCCATAGTTCAATTCCTGCTCAAGGCCACAACATGGAAACAAAATTTTTTGCAAGTCAAGTCAGTTGGGAGACTTTTAAGGGCCTATTCTTTCAATAATACGTGAAACATTGTGGAGATGGCTGCTTTTATCCCCATCAATATCTGTGCAGCTGATCAGTGAGAACTTCAGGAAGCTCGCAAGGTGGCCATGTAAGACATTATCACCCCAAACCTTTAAGAGTAGCCTAACCACAGTGTGAACTGACTGCAGTACACCAGAATTAGACAAGAGATTCAGGATGCATCTTTTGGGCAGGACAACATAACAATTTTACACCACTTGTAACCAATCTGTTGCTGCTCGTGTTATGCAATTAATGCCATTCACACATTAACAAAGGGAAAAAAGCAAAAGCCTCAAGCTTCACGGCTTTTCCTAAATGTGAGTACCCTGTTGCTCTGTTATTATAAAGACATTTCTATTGGTGTGGATGACTGATGGAGGGTTTATAAAGTACTAATTCCCAAAAGCTGCTTTAAAGATCACATTTCGCAGATTTTTTAACTCAAGTTCCATATTAAAAGAGGGGATTAGTGTCACTGTTACAGAGATTACTGCACATTAGCATAAAGACTTACAGAATTTTGAGTCGGTGCCATTGAAGCAGAGCACTGTGCTGTATGGGAAACTGCTGCACATATAAATAGTTCATAATATGCTCAGAAATGCAACAAATCTGAAAATATCTCAGATCTAATTCATTATGGTAATATATTTAAAATTTAAAATAATGCAGGCAGTGCTCTTCTAAAACACGATGGAATTTTGACATGTAAGCAAAGACTGCTCTGATCTACTTACAGATAAGTTGTATTTTTGTGCTAAAAGCTCAGCTACTCTGCTGCACAGACCAAATCATGACATTTGGTCATATATGGTTATTCTCAGATGCATGGAACCAAAAAAAAAATCCAAACCAAGACGTTACTCATTTGAAAGCTCTCTCCATCTGCCTAGAGTTTTATTAATAACTCGTCACCATGGTATCACAGCATCTTAAGGAAAATAAACCACAGAGATAGTTGCTAGGCTCTCCAGCCTCTAAGGATAAAAAGAAATATTTCTTCAGGAAGAGTGGGAGAAACCATTTTGGACCTTTCCCTTATCTCTCTTGAGGGTGAGGCTAAGCCAAGAGAGATGGGCCTCATACTGTGTTGTGAAAGCTGCAAGTATTGTGGCCATCACGCAGATATGTCACCCATCATCCAATTCTCTGAACTAACATTTACATAGAAAACAAAAAAAAAAACCACAAAAGAACTCTGAAGGGACAAAACCTAAGGAAAAAGGGAATGGAATGAAGGAATGCATTGATTTCTTCAGCACTCCCACTTAACCCTCTAAAAGGGACTCTTGCAACAAATCACTGTTGCCCCCAATTGTATTAACCACAGTAAGCTGTTTGCCAACATGCACTGAACTCTGTCCTGCAGAAGGGGCTCCAGCACAGACTTGCCCTCACTAAACCTACAGTGTTGTGCTGTAAATGCATCTGACACCAGTGGGGAAAACAGTTCAAGGACAGATCCTCTACCCAGATGTTTCTCACAAATATTTTCAAATTTACTGAATCTGAGAAGTGCTACCCTTTCCCTGTAACACTGCACCCATCGATATTGAGAGAGAGGATGTCCTCGTGACTTGGACAGGTTTAGGCTCTGGAAGAAATGGGCGGTCTGCACACTTGTAAACTTATCTGCTTCAGTAAGTGAAGTCAGTTAAAATATGCTGTAACATCTTCAGATTTCAGAGAGGCATCACGCTTAAATGCAGTAAAACACTCGTTACAGGCAGATGATGTTTGCAATGCACACCCCTTTTCAAAAAGCACGTACTGCAAGGTTGCTCACGTCCAACTGTTGCCACACTATCATTGCAGGAAAGAATGTGACTGCAAAAGGAAATCTGTAAAAACAACATATATGCTTCAGCAGTACAAGTGTGTGCTTCCAACTTACAAATAATTACAGTATTGACTGAATCCATTCTAAGGCCAAAAAGGAATGCAGTCAGAAGTCACACCTTTAGCTGGGACTCTGTTCTGATGAAGTGTCTCATGAACAGGAAAGCTATATAGAACCATTACGTCTTCTGTCAGGGAGATGCATCAACCGTGCAAAGTATCCAGCCCACCATCTGTGAGAGGGACAGCGAGTGATTACACCATTTCCTTCCCTCTTTCCCCTCTTCAGATGAGAAACCAAACAGGGTTACAAAAAGAACCACAGGATGTGTCAGATTCAACTCCCTATAGTCATCGCACTCATTACTTTCTTCACATGTAACATTAACACAGAAAAGAGATTGTGCAGCTCAAGGGAGAGAGAAGACCAGAAGCACCAGAGCAGTGCCATCTCCACTGCAGGGCTGGCACGACACAAAGAGCCACAAGCAGCAGCCCTGCTGTACTCCCCCAGAGACACTGCCACAGCTCACTTCCCTCTCAGAAGGGTCTTCACTCCTGCCTGCTCCTTATTATGCCTTTTATCATATTTTTTCACGCTCACGGTACTGCATACCAAAGCAGAAGTCTGTCACCCTCATTCTGGTCTCTCAGGTGGCCTCATGTAAAGTTACAAGAGCAGCTAAGCACAGCAGGAGACTGACCTTGCCCTTAAGTTGCTTAGCTAATTAGGACTAGCAAGCAACAAGCAGCCAGAAAATCCTTTTCTTTTTGCTAGACAGTTGTAGTTTTGAGAGGAAACAATTCCTGCAACATGAAGCTGTGTGCTCCTTAGGGTCCTCCTTTTAGGGTGAAAAAGAAGCATAGGTCAGGGTAAAAATCTCTGGAAGCAAACAAACAAATCAGCCTAATCTAACCCTGCCTGTCAGGCCTGGGGCATTTTATCCCTCTCTGTACCCAGAACATATACAACTAATTCTATTTTCTAGAACAGTAATTGTTGATTGATGAGTCATCTTTCCTGTAAATTTGTTTTTTTAAGTGATTTTGGCATTGTTCCTTGAAATTCCTCTCTGGCTATGTAATGGAAATTTTGACCTCACACTCTAGTTTGTCTAACATCACAGATACTGAGATTCTGACTTTAGGAAGACCAAACAGTTGAATAAAGGATGCAATGAAGAAGTCTGTAGCTTGAAAAGAAAGCAAGCTGTACTAAATAAACACTCAAGTAAATATTTAGCTGTATGGCCATTAGGTTACGTTCCTAATAATACAGCGACTCATTTATCATAATTAAGAATTCATGGGAGAAGCAGTTGCTTCCCTCTTCTCCCTCCCAAAACTGGTCATGTGGCCAATGAAGTTGTTGGCAAGCGAAACTTGCAGAAATATATAAAAGTTCAGTTTTTTTCCTTTAATTAGCAACTCCTCATATTAAAGTTTGGAAAACATACTGCAACTAGTAGTCAGAAAACACAAAGTAGAAAAATGGAAACCAGAAGAGAGTAGAAGGAAACCGGAAGCACCAAAGAATACATGCATAAGATAATTATTGCAGAGGGAAGCATAACACTTGTCAGACAGCAACCATCAAAAATAAGGGTTTTTCATCTCCCCATTCTTCCTCGAGTTGGGGGCAATGGGGAAAGATCGTGGTAGTTCAAATTTCTCAGCAATGCAGAGTTCAAAACATGTGATGAAGAACTTGGAATTTTGAACTGCCTCAGTCCCCCAAGAAGAATCTGATGGATCTTCATAGAAAGAATAAAAATGAAAGCATTTGATAACTACTCTGATTTAGCTAAAATGTCATTTAATAAATAGAAGAGAATCTCCTCCTTTCCCTCAGCCTGCATTCAGCAGGCAGGAAGACCCTTCAGCACTCAGAAACAGAGGGGTGCTGCTAACAACCTGCTGGAGGCTCTAGGCAGTGATTTTAATCAGCTGGTTACAATCACCACGGTAAGCTAATCTATGAAGTGCCACATTCATTACTCACAAAGGCCAAACTTATTTAAAATGAATTTACACTCATGCCTGTCTTCCAAGGGACATGACAACATGAGCTTCAAATTATGCACTCTTGGCAAAACTCTAAACAAGATTTCTCAAATGACAACACCATTATGGTCTCTGGTAATTCTTCACGGTCGTGCCAGAGGGCATCCCACTCTATCCCATCCATGCCTATCTTGCACCACCCGTCAGTTTTCATTCAGGCCACTCAAAGGAGAGAGTATTTGGAAAGGAGCTCTGTGGCTGCTCTAACCACAGGGCAGCCCACAGCAGTCTCTGCATGGGCTTCATTAGAAATTACCAACTTAAACAGCCAATTTAAGCCACGGAGAACACAGCAACTTTGCAACTTTGAAGACAGTCACTGCTCTTCCCCATCAGCACGGCACTCTGAATGGAAACTGTGTGCCCAACAGTTCCTGTGCTGCTGGGACTCCAGAGAGTTCTGCAGCTGCTTCAAAACCCAGAGGAATGTTCTCTGTCTGCTGATTTGACGGAACGAGTTAACGTGACTTCTACAGGTGTGATGGCTGACTGATAAGGTTTCAAAAATACTTGTGAAAATACGTAAGTGAAAAAAAAGAAAACAATGTGTTGCAACATTTTCAGCTTCTATCATAACCTTAATCAGGCTGAGTTCCCAAAAGACGACGGTCTGGTAGCGAAGGGGGTGGGTAAGAAGAGAAACAAGACAGTAAAATTAGTTGTTCGTTACGTTTCCAGTCTCAACAATTAATCTTTCATTTGGTAAACCCCATTCAAATATGCAAAAAAAAAAAAATCTCATTTCCATGTAGAGAACATCTATGAAAAACAAACAGCTCAAACTTTCTGAGAACAGGTAACAGCCAAGTTGAAACTGTTTCTATATACACTAATGGCTCAGAGATGGCTGATGATCAGTAAAATAATGCCTGGGGTGAAATATAGAGAAGTTTAATACCATCTAGTACAGACTCTCTTACATACAGTCATTAGTGGACACAGCAGAAAAATGGCCAAAAGGTTTCTTATTCCACTGATGCAATTTTAAGTAAAGCATTTCCGAAGTCTCCCTATCATTCTTTTGAGCTTCACAGGCAAACTTTCACTCATTCAAATATGAGTCTATACTGGGGGTGATGAGTGTTCTTTCCAGTGACGAACATACAAACATTATTAGCAAATTTGGGCAGAATATAAGAAAAAAAAAACATTTAGCATCTGTGTAGTTATTTCTGCTGCTAAGGAAACTTCCACCAGATGTTCCTAGATGTTACCTCAGCTGCCTCCCAAAACCACTGTCACAGCTGCTGTCTTCCTCACTGAATGCCAGTGGTAACTGAACTAATCTTTCATAAAATACTCTAAACATCCTTGAAAAACTCCTTTTTAAGGAATTACACCACCCACAAAAAGCAATTTGTAAAAGCCCTGTAATTACATGATTGAATAATGTGAAATTCTGAAGTTATTAAATATATAGGGAATACCAAATCTATACAAAAATACAAAATGTTATTGGAAGTGATGACATTGTTCATAAACACAAGTACTGAAACAACAACAGAAATAATGGTCCACAAAAATTACCAGAACTAAAGAGGGAAAAGGGAAGAAAAAACACCATTATCAAATGCACCTCTTCATCAGGAAGACTAAAATTCTTCCACGAGACCTTCCTCATATACCAAGAACGGAAATTATTTTCCGTGGTCAGTTACTGAAAATCTCGTCAGCCTATCACCTTTGCTGTATGCAAGATCTGCTCCCCCCTAGCAGCTGTGGAAGTACTGCACTTGTATCCAGTGTGGGCAGGGGGACACACAAAGAAAAAAAAAGGTCAAACCACCAAAAAACCCATGCACAAACACAAAAAAACCAACCACCACAAAGAGAAGGACCACAGAGATCAAAACTCCTTACTCTAACATTTTCTATTCTGGAATTTTAAGAATCATCCTAAACACATAAGCAATATATAGTATCTGTGTATGATCTAAAGTAATGTGTATGATCTAAAGCAATCTAAAAAGAAGTTATCTTTGTAAAACTGCTAGCGTAATCCAGTTCTCTGGATTATACTCAACGGTCATTATTTTAAAAAGGTAAAAGGAAGTAATAATTACTTATTCCAAACTCTCTGAAGTTATTCCCCAGACTCTGTACTTTCAGCCTAAAAACTTTTTCTAGGTATTTCCTAGGTATGTTGCACTACACTATGTAATGTAGAAAAAAATACAATAAAGACATCAGAAAAGCAAAAAATGCAGGGACCTGTGTTACCACTGTGTTCCAGCAGATACCCTGGGTGACCCCGGACAAATCACTTAGTCACATTCCCACCAAAAATGGAGAAGGCTCCAGACTCTGAAAAATGACTGTCAGACCAAAAAATGTTTACAGAGCAGCTTGCAATCATCAAACAGAGGGCTCTGCAAATGGAAAGTATTACAGCATGTACGATGTTCCAGCCATGAGTTCAGAAAAAACCCAGAAGAGCAGAAAAAAGAACCTTTACAATCATGACTAGGCACATGTTTTAAACAGAAATGAAACTCCTGTTTCTTTGGTATAGCTCTTCGATTTTTCATCACTTATACTTAGTGTAAGTATAGACTAGGTCTATAAATAAGAAAAATAGATCAGAAGCTCATCCATACCGGATCATATGAAAGCTATTGAAATACTTTGCAAACTGCAGGCACAGCAAGGTTCTTGGAAAGAGGCAGTATCTAGTTCCAGATTAAATTCCTAGAGCTAAAAGTCACATTTCCAGGTATTAAGGTCTTTCTTCAGGTTTCAGACACCTTAGTAAAGTCAGGGATAAAAGGAAAAGAAGCACTTTTCATAAAAGGGTGAGATTCAGAAGGGAAAAAACAATGTATGTTCAGGTCAGGATGCACAAAGCACATACTAACCCTGGATTCGACAGATGGAATGAAAAGCCTTTGCCTTGGTTTTGTATACAAGAAATCAAAATAAAACACTGCTTATTTGCAGATGAGAAATCAAGATATGTCTGTTTGTAGGAAGAGAGGGTGTCACTATCTGAAAGGAACCCAGAAAGTTGGTTTTTTCTTCTCCTCCTTGCAACAATTTGAATGCAGGAACAAAGAAACCAAATGCCACTCTTTCCTAGGAAAATGCTTGTTCAATCAAATACATTCATCAATTACAAAGTTGTTGCCTAAAACCAACTCAACATTGTTTCCAAATGCATGGCATAAGCAAAGCAAAAGCCTACCATTTTTCCCATAATTATTTTTTCTTACAAAAAATCAGCTATACCCTTCATTCAACATGTAAATCTAAACAGACAACAGAAATAAGCATTTTCTCTTCACATGTGAAATGAACGTTCAGCCTAACAACTCAAAGCATCAGTGTGTCTAACACCATTGGTTTCTCCCAATGTTCATCCATGCTGCACATCTGACAGTTGTTTCAAAGAAAATCTGGACTGAATAACACGATTCAGATGTTAAGAGACTGACAATAAACAGCATTTTAGTACCGCTCAGTCATAAACCAGCAAGCTTTAGTACTGCATGTCCACATTAGGAAAAATGAAATGGTTTCTTCCGAGAACAACATGCTGGGTGTTTGACCCATGTGCCTGCAATGAAAACCAGGGGAAATTTGTTTTTCTGAGTTCCTTTGTTCCTTAACATTTAAAACTAGTCATACATAATACAGTATAACTACTAAAAAAAAAATCCCAACTTTTATTTTAAAATCTTATAAAAATAATTTTGAATGGATTGCTCATTTTTGTCATTTTTAATAAAACCATTTTATGATGTTGTTATTCTTAAAGAACAATGTTCATACAAGAAGTAAAAACAAGGCCATAATAGGCTTTTCTCAAAGCTTACTAAGTGGATTGGGTGGCCCATGATAAATGCAAAAGCCATTCCAGTGCAAGCATGTCAGGAGGCTAACATAAATGATAGGCCTACCCATGGCAAGGAGGCAGCTACAGAGCTCTGGGAAGAGAACAAAACACAAGGACTTACTCCACATTTTATTAGGACCTTCCTTATCTTTCTTCAAATCTCTACAGATAAGGGTCTTTTGGTTTATAAGATGGATGAAAGGACAGGCAGTGCAACTGCACTCACCATATTGCTCCAGTCTTCTAGGCTATGGTGGACAGATGAATTTATCCTGCTGTAAAAAAAACCCTTCACAAATGCAAATATATATCACATCACACCATTAGCAGATGGTGATTATAAAATGTCTGTGAGGGAGGTTTGGGTGTGCTTAGTCACAGAGTTCCCAAGAAAACACAGAGTACTATGCATATGTTGCCACAATGATGCACAATGTCCAAATTCCAAGCTGAAAATACATTTCAGAATAGAATTTGAGCAGAATTGTCAAAACCAGCAAGACATATCAAAACAAAAAAAAAAAGGCATGACTGTAAACTTGCCTTATTTTTGTAATCTTTCTGTGGCTAATGGTTACAGAGAGAGATGAGATCCAGAACTAGGTGGCCACTAGTCTGACAATACATCTGCTTCTCAATGCTCAGTAGAAGCCACATAGAAAGAAGTGATAACCTTCCTCAGCCAGTCGATCCATGTTAATGATGGTGGGATCTTTTTATTACTTAATTATTTAATAGCAGTCCTTTTATTGTTAATTGATGTGGTTTATGCAAATTTTATCCACTACTGATACAGATTCATAAATTACTTTAAATTATAGTGCCGTAATTGGACAGTGTTGACATGAAACTTGATTAGTGTAGGAATTTCCAGAGGCATGATGCCTGGAGCCAAAGTTTAATTTCAGCTCTGAAGCCGACTCCCTTTGTACCTTTAGGCTACTCATCTCCATTTCCTCCTCTCTAAACCTGCCTCCCAGGATGGTGCTAGAGGTTTAATTAATAAACATGAATCCTCTTACCACTGCCTCCTGAATTCCAGATACGATCAATAACGAGCCAGTTTCACTTGGGCAAAACTGCAGCTGCATTTGAGAAGCACGTATTCCACTATGCCTGTCAGAAGTGGTCTCACAAAACACCCAAACCAAAGCTGTGCAATTCTTAATCTCTGCCAACAAGAGGATGACTCTGCCTTTAAACCACTGAGGCTGCTCAGCTTTCACACAGATCTGTTGCACTGTGCCTTCCCTGCCAAGCATGCTCAAGTTAGCAACCTAAGAGACAGTCAGGTGATAATCTTCGTGTCCCTGCCTCTGCAGCCCTCACACAGAGCAGAGACCATCACTGGTTGTGAGCAGGTACCCTGTGCCAGGAGTCACCTCTGCTCAGAGGGTGTATCTCCCTTTTCCCACACAAGCCACAGGGCAGGTCAACACTCCTCAAGTCAGCCAAGCTGCTTGCATGAGCACTCCCTAATCATTTCCACCCAAGGCAATTAGCACAGATGAGCTCCTTCAGCTTTTTTGGTTGAGCCTGCTTGTTCCGACCAAAACAGGCCAGAGAACAATTGCAGCCGAGAAAGTAGGAATGAGGGGGTAGAAGAATATTGCAAGAGATGTGTGGTAAATTCTTGTATGTGACCAGCACACCATTAATCAATGCCCAAGGACTTGTTCAAATTACGCAGCTGACAGATGTGCTCCTCCCTGTGTCTTCATGTCAT
Organism: Sakesphorus luctuosus; assembly: GCA_013396695.1. Taxonomy (NCBI): domain Eukaryota; kingdom Metazoa; phylum Chordata; class Aves; order Passeriformes; family Thamnophilidae; genus Sakesphorus; species Sakesphorus luctuosus. The sequence goes on along the minus strand of VWZD01006658.1, from coordinate 358,125 downwards.
TCATATGGCTTTACACTCATGAGACTCCCTGTGTACCAGATTTGATCACCTCAATCTCTCTAAGTACTTTTTTATGTTGAGATCTCAAGTTGGTTTTGGCATCAATATCAAGAAAATAATTTGAGGTACGTGTTATTTAAGAGACTGGTTTTTTATGTGACACTAAACAGCTTTACATTGTAGAGCAAAAGGAAAGGGAAGTTACTGGATGTATTGTAACTGGAAAGTGCCATTACTTTCCATCTGGTAACCTGGCAATTCCAGAGGTATCACAGCAGGCATGTTCCTGTCCCACCTCCCTGCTCAGTATTTTGTCACAGTCATCATCACCCTCCTGTATGGCCATTAGGATCACTTCAGTATATGCTGCAGGCTAAAATCCTCACTGAGTAATTTCAATCCTTAACTCCAGAGTTGTGAGACAGCTTGTGAGTGAATGTCCAGTTTTAATGACAAGACAAAGTGATAGAGAAACTGTTCTCATTCTGAGAGGCAAGCTGTTCCTCTAAGATCCAAGACCAGTTTCAGCAAGTTGCGTCAGGAAAAGAGCTGCCAGAAAAAAAATAATTAAACCTACATCACTCATTTAATACACAAAAAAGAATAAATCTGCTGCTGTCAGTTGTAAGTTCCTCAAGGTCTGACTGTTTCTGTACCAAGTATATTGCCAGATCCATTAAAGAAAATGAGGACAAAACCAATGCACGTGCATGGATGTGCCCAGACACACATTGTTTTTTCACTTACATCTCAGGGCAAGATCCATTTCAAGTATCTGCTAATTACCATCCTGGAAAAGATGTTATATTCAGATTTTGTAATTGTTATTAAAAAACCCAAACAAACATATATGTGTTGTTAACACATGACAAAAAAGGAGCATCTCAGAATTAAGTGAAACCTACCAATTGCTTCATTTCATCAAAACAAGACAGGCTGTGTGCTCATTACCAAAGGCTGGTTGTTTTTACTGACACGGTGTTACAATCAAGACATTACAAGTCCCCTGTTACTGACTGAAAACCACAGATCCAAATGTTTAAAGAATTAATGCTTTCACCTTATTCTAAATGGTTAAATTTAGTTTCAGTTGGCAACTTTGCCAGGTCAGAAAGACCAAAGGAACTCAGACATCAAATCTTTCCACAATACATAGAATTTGTTAGCAAACTCATACATATTTTCCATCCATTTATGTTCAATGGCACCAAAGCACTGAGAGATTATGAACTCCTTTCCCCTTTTCCCCCAAAGCAACATCCTCTCCAACCTTCATTACCTAAATTGAAAATATAGGACAACTAAAAGCAGTTATATATCTAAACCAAATATATTAGTCAACAATTGATTATATTAAAAATGTGATACTCATTTGAGAATATCCTTATAAAAAACCCTAAGAAATCCCATGGCTTTTTATGAGCCTTTTAAACTGTAATCAATTTATAGCATAGAAACTGAGTCACCTGCTATGTAATTAAGGCTCCTCATGAGAAGTAAAGCTTTGCAATGACTCAACGTGCATTGTTCTCAGCCTTCATGAGCCTGTAACACTGCAATCACTACCAAGAGCAGCTCAGAGTCTTCCATCAAAAATCCACAGGAAGACATTGTCACCTTCCCCTCCTACTCAGAAAGTCTCCTTATTGCTCTGTTAGAAAATGCACTCTACCTTTCTCTGCCGCAGTTACTGCCTTCCAAACACAATGCCCACCTTTTGATATCTATGGGTAATTAAATGCTTCTGCTATAATTGTGACACCTCCATGCCTTTATTCCTCTTTTCTTCCCAGTGTGCTGCCAGGCTGTGGGATCCTAACCTAAACAGTCTTGAACACCTCCACAGAAAGACTCCCCCTGCCCTGAAATGCTTGATCTCCTCTTAATGTGCTAGATGAGGTTGGCAGAAGAGACTACACTGCTATTTAACTCTCAGTTCTCCCTTCCTCCACACCCTGCTGTGCGTTGTGCCTGTGCCCACCTGTCCAGACCAAGGATGCTGGCTGGAGGGATGCTGCTCACTGCTGCAGAAGTGAGACCTCACCTGTACAGAAACGCAGAAACCCTCCTGTGAAAAGCGTTCCCTTTGCATTTGGAAGAGACTTTGGTTTACGTAAAGGCAAATTTTCCTATTCAAATGGGAAACAAGCAGAAAATCCAACACATGAGTAAAAACTAATGTGCGTGCGAGTTCCCATGCCTCGTGAATAATTATTACCTGCAGTAACAGGCCGGGCAGAGCTTGCTCCTCTCTGTTTTTCCTCCCCCCCACCCCTGCCCTGCTCCTCCTTTTGCTCCCTTTTTTTCCTTTTCTTCAATTATAGCATCAAAAGAAAACTAAGACCTCTTGGAGATATAAATGAAGCATTTCTGCTCTGGAACAGCATCAGCATCTGGACACCTGGCAAAATATAGTTCAATACCAATTGTACCTATTCCTCCACTCCCCTGACAGCACACATAAAGAGTCTTGCCTTACTTCTTATTTACTAACAACAATTAAAGCCAGGAGTGTTCAGAAGTCCATTTCAATTGATTTTGTTCTGGTTACATTACAACAGATTGCTTTGATCTGGGGGAGGGAGGAGGAGAGGAGCAAAGAACATCTTAAGTTCACAGAGCTAAAAGCCAAGATGCACAAAACTGAAGCATTCCAAAGTTAAAAATAATCGTCTTTAAACTGCAAGAGCAGAGCTGTAATTTTGAGCAGTACAGCATGACATCATGGTTTATGTGGGGCCAGCTCAATAAATCAAACTGTGCCTAATTAGAGACCATACTGCAAATCTACATTATTTGGACGAATAATTAAAACAGGACAGTCCCTAACACAAGCCAGATATGTTTACTAAAATATGTTTTCTTCAAACTTTTATGTTCACTACGGCTTACAACGCTTTTACATTTAGTAAATTATAGACCCCTAAGCTTTTATTTTAGGCTGACTTCACTTTCAAGGAATTCTTCAATTAACTTTACATTGCTTCAAGCTCTTCATCCAATGAGAAAACAATCTGTGGTTTCTTTCTTCTTCTAGTGCCAATGGCTGCCCTCCACGTTTGACTTGCAGACTTACTGTCTTTTTAGAGCCAGGGTCTGTTTGTCTAACATCAGCCTAGTTGTCATAGTATTTTGACATGTCCTCTGTAAAAGGAGAACAAATCTTTGTGGTGGTTAAACTGCTAAGAATAATGAAGGTTGTTCTCACAATCTCAACACATAAGTGCCAAAATTAAGGAATAAACATAGAACTGAAAGCTCTGACTACCTCAGTTGCCCTTCTTTTCCACCTACTCCAGTTTTTTCAATTTCTGCTTTTCTCAGTTACTTTTCTAAGATGTGTGCTTTCCCTCAAATCTAAAAGCTATAACATGCTCAAACACTTACAGCCTAAAAAACCCCAGTGCTATCAAACATTACTATCTGTAGATGGTCAGGATGCCTCTGGAATTGTTGGAAATGCTGTGGAGACTTTGACTCTTAGTTACATCTACATAATGTTAACTCAAGAGCCAAAGAGTTTGGTAAAAAGCATGAGCTGAACAAAAGAGACAGGACTCACTCCTAAACTGCACATTTTTCCTCCTAGAGCATGAGACATTTGCATGTAATTTTTTAATCTCAGATTAAAAATTCCTTTTACTTTCTGACATTTGACTTGGTCAATGGACTAACATGCAGAGCATTAAAAGAACTGTAAAGACAAGGACCAAGAAGCAAAATGTTTGACATTCTCACTATACAAAAAAGAGAGATATGTCTATTAATGCATATTACATTGTGCAAATATTTTTCTAAAGAACGTTAACCAAGCACAAACATTGAGAATACATTATTAATACACAGATTTTGAGATAAAAAAATCCAGAGAGTTTTAAAGGAATCAAAGCACACGAAATATTGCATGCACTGCAGAGCAGTATTTATGAAGGTATGACAAAGGAATCTCCCTCAACCACAGCCACCATGATCAGCATATGCTTAAAAAGGAACGTACCTTTCAGACTTCTATTTGAGTCTCTGCTACAATAAATATGCATCAAACTTGTAATTTATTTATTTTTTTAATAAGACTGTCTTTGTGGACAGAAATATTATGACTGACCTCTGTTAACTTATTTCAGAGCCATAGTCATTCCAATTCCCTTACATTCTCAGTGTGCAGCAACTGATTTCTCAGAAATAAAAAAAGAAACTCTGCAACTATTTGGCCATCTTTCTGAAAGCAACAGTGAAAATTAAGGAAGGAGCCTTCCGAAAGAAGTATCTTTTGCAATGTGTGCTTTTAAAGCACAATGCTTACAGAATGAAATACTTCAGTTCTCTTGTGTAAACTTGTACAAATTGTTTGCTATTGATCTTTTGAGTCATATTTTGGCAGTAAACTGGTATCCTTGTAGAAAATATAAGTGTAGTAGAACAAGTGATGCAATCTGCATCTATATTTAATTATTTTTTTCCTTTTCAGTAGTTAAATTTATCTTTCAAAATAAATAATCTGAACTCCATGCTTCAATTTCTTCCCCAGATTATGAGTTTTGTCATAATGAAAACCTTCAGAAGAGATTGCTTGTTTGTAGGAACATGTCTCCCTTAAGTCAAAGGACAGAACTCAGATGAAAGAAGGCAGTGTTTCTGTCTGTACTCAAGATGTAGGACTATTAGCTATTTTCTTAACTGAGTGACATAAAGTGACTCTATAAAACCAGTGCAAAAAGTGATCTCAGGGAATTGAAATCTACCTTTTCACAGTGGATTTTTCTTTCTTCCCTGCCACCAAGCTGCTATCTATTCAGAAAGAAAACAAAAAAAATACCAAAACCCCTCAAAAAACACAGACACACACACACACACACAAAAAAAAAAAAAAAAAAAAAAAAAGGCTATCCATACTGCCCAGGCTTGTGCTGTGTGTGCAGTACATATCCACACACTGCATGCCAGCATGGCCCAGAGCAGATGCCACAATGTCCAGGGTTCTGGTCATTTGTGGAGTACTTAGCATGGCAGTTTGGACAGAGGTACAAAGAGCATATGGAGGCAGGCAGCTGACAGAGTGAAACTAATGCAATGCTCTTTCCTGGTAATTACAGCTGTGCTCAGCCTCAAACTCTCAAATATGGTAATTCTTTAACCAACAAATGAGATTGCTAGGAAAAGACAACAGTGAGAGAGAGAAAGTACATAAGCAAGAGTGTGTGCAGGAGGTGGAACACAAGTGTTTTACCCCTTTCCCTCCTCTCAGGTTTCTCCCATCAACTGAGAACCACTATCCAAAGGTTTGAATCTCTTCCAAACTTGGTTACTCTAAGAATACGGTCAAGACCAACATATAGAAAACAAGTATAGGAATCAATGTTTTCTTATATCTCTGAAGCAGTGACCGATGCCAGCTTTTTCATACCTTTTCCTCATTCTTCATGCCACCAGTGTCAGTGACTCTACCCTACTCTCACATTGCCTTCCATTTCCTCCTCACTCCTGCCTGGGATCATGGGAAGCAGTAAAGATGAGGATGAACAACATACACTCACTTCTGGGAAACTACAAGCTTTGACTCTTGAAATAAAGCATCTCAAACTCCAGAGTTCATGTGAGAACATCCCTAGTGGCCCTTCAGATAGTATGGCAAGGAAGGAGCATATGTTACACTTGAAAGAAATTAAAATCATCACAACTTGCAGTGACTTTATTAAAGGCTGAAACCCACATAAAACCTGTTTCAGTAAAAAGCAAGAGATTTTTGCCTTGCATTATACAAAAGATCAGACTAGAGAGCTACAGAGGGTCCTTCTGACTAAGTGGTGACAATACAGATGCCAGGCAACTTTAAAGATCAGGATTACTTCTCAGCATAAATTACAGCATTTCTTGATTTAGTTTTGGTCTTCTAAAAACAGACAAATCCCAAAGGAATAATATGTACACAGCAGCCCAGAGTCTGCCTTTAGATACTGTCCAAATTACATACTACTTCAACCAAGAAGATAGCAATACCTCTGTTTCCATTAATTCTCTACTAAAAATCACAGGATTCACATTGCTGATTTCCAGCATTACCTCATGCCTGGGCCTCTCACTGATTAATTAAAACTGTACACGTATAGGAAAAAGAACAAAAAAGCAGAACTGCAGCACTATGAACCAGAGTGTCCCTGATAAAAGAAATGGACTGCTGTTCTCCAGTCCTTTCCATAGGTTGATTGTGAATTGTAGCCAGACAAGATCTTCTTTTTCAAGCTTCCAGTAACTGGCAAACATGTCTACTGCACAGGAAGTCATATTTATAGTTGCATTACTCTCCACAATATACCAATTCTCTTATAATCAGCAGTTGTCTCTAGGCCTGCTAAATGAAAGATCTTTTTCCTTGAGATTGCAGCCTTTCAGTGGGAAGTTTCCAAGTCTACAGTTCATAATGGGTGTGGAGGGAAAAACACAGGACAGTGCAGCCCCTCTCCATTATTACACAGTAAAAACATATCAGGGTTTTTGTTTTTAAAAAAAAATCAACTCTGGAACACTGGTATTGCAACTTCTGTTAACTACTCTGTTGAATCATCATTTAATTTACAATGTTACAATGTGTGTTTAACTTACCTACTTTTTACTATCGAGCTTTAAATTCCTCTTGGGAATAGACAGATGAAGGACTTAACACTACATAAGCTTCATTATGAACCTGGGCAGGGCCTGTGAACATGCAGATACTCCACAAGAAATGTGAAGCAGCACACTGCTTCATTAATGGGAAATACATTACAAACTTCCCCAAACTACTGCAGGTGACAGTTAATAGCTTGCTTGTGCATTTGCACTATCATCCTCCATATAGGAAACTATTAAGAAAAATCCAAACACCTACTTGAAATGTTCAAACTTTCTTCCAGCAACCATATCAGAGTATTTAAAAGGACACAGCACTAGATTTGGCCAAGGATTTCCCCTCCTCCCTTAAATATAAAGAATACCTTTTTTTTTAAAAGGAAGATAAAGAGTGTAATACTTTACCAAAGGAGAAATTCTTCAAAAGCAAAAAAATCACAGCAAAAGTAATTCTTACCTAAAATTGGGGAAAAAAGAGACAGAAGCAAATAAGAAAAATTAAGAACAATTCCTTGGAGCAATGCACCTTAAAAACAGAAAGAATTCCAGGACAATATTTTACAGACATCGTGACAGTTGTGGAACAAATCTAAAGAAAACATGTTATACCAGAACAGGAAATTGCGATTTCTTTGAAACAATAATTAACCTTAAGAAAGAAATCACCACTAATATAAACAAACAAGTAATAAAGGAAACCGTTTTACCACAGGGAAACCTGTTGTAAAGCAGCGGGACAAGGGAAAATACAAAGTTCGCCAGAAGTGATGGGTCTCCAAAGAAACTTGGAGCAATTCTGTAGTAAGGATCATGCAGACCTAGGCTTGAAATAGGCCCATCTTCAAGGTTTCAGAGAGGAGGCTGGACCACAGAAATTCAGTAACTTTTAAATACAGGACTTTAAATACAGGACTCTACTCTTATACTGCTGTCACTTACACATAATCAGGCGGAATTAGAAGGATATCTACCAGGCTAAACTGCTTTTATAATCATAGCTTTCAATGCCCAATTGTTATTATTTATAAATAACTACAGTTACAGTAAGCACAAGCATCATGGTGATTATTTAATTATATTAAGTGGGAATCAGAAACAAAAAAAAACATGAAAAAACTTGAACTTCTTTCATCATAAGATGACAATTCCAAATTTTGCATAAGAAATATGCATACAAAACTGAAAACAGGTCTAATGTATAGAATTTAAAATAATTCTCTTTAACACAAAAACTCATTCTTACATCTGAAATAGTTTTATTTTTTTCTCTTTGAAATTCTTAAATAGTTGCAAGTGAGCAGTAGTCCTTTTGTATTTATTCCAGAGGGAGAAAAGAAGTTCATAGTGGAGTAAGAAAGTTGTAACTAAAATAAATACTAAAAACAGAAACAAATTTTAATTTCAGATGTTAAGACAGCTATCTGCAATAGCAGCATTTCAGACTGTCCTTATTTGTTCTTGTTTATTACACTGGTGCCCTTTGTGGCTTCTTGTATTTTAGCAACTGGAACATACACAGTAAAGCTAGCAACACAACACGAGTTTAGCAAAAGCAGCCATAATTGGATTTAAAAAAAACTACCACAAAAAAGAGCAAGCAGCTCTACAAACAGTGGAACCAATGTGGTTTGGCTTCCCATGAATTTGTGTCTTGTGGGGATTTGAAAAAACTTAAGTAGGCCCACAGGCTCACACCAAGATCTCTTTCTCCTACCTCAGAAGTCATTAGAATGAAATTTGTTGAAACTTGTAATCATCAAAATTTGTTTCTCCGCTGGTCCATCCCCACCACTGGGAATGACTTTCCAAAAAACAGTTAAAAGTCCTTTCTTCCCTAGACCAACAGGTCAATGAGAGGAGTACCAGATCCAGTAGTTCCATTTTTATGTAGTGGCATTTAAGAACACAAACTTTCCTGATCTCTGAACCAGGTTCTTAATCCTACAGCAGAGTTACCTTCTGTGACTTCTTGTTATATTTTAAACATGTTTAGGAGAATCAGTACAAGAGAAAAACCTTTATACAATGCTAAAATAGATCCTTGGTCAGCAAACTTCAATTTTTATCTGCAAGGAGATTTTAGCAAATTCAGAAATGGAAAAAATTTGTTATGGAGATCTAAAAGACAAACACCGCACCCGTGCCTCATCGCCCTCTCAAAGGGAGTTTTTTCCTATCTCTCCTGAAGGGATTTGGGAAATGGAAATTTCCAAAGCTAGACAAATGGCAGAAAATAACATGTACAAATTAAGAATGTCACAGAGTTGCACTCAGGAAGTTTAAGAGGTTATCTCTGGAAACACCTTCTCAAAGGGATAAATGGTGGTGGCAGCAATCATGGAGGATGAGGGAAGGCCAGGTCTATCTAAAGACAACACAAACTCACCAGTTCCCAAGAGAACACTTAGACCAAGAATGAAAAGATCTCTGTTGGTTAAGTTATTCGCTTTTCTCATGCGTTAAACCAAAGAGCAACAAGACATTCCAAACCCCTCTGAGTTACCCTGTAGCTGCTCACATACTCGAGCTCACACCAAGGGCTCTGGGCTGGCTGAGCAGCAAGCAAGGAAGGTCAATCAGCAACAAGCCTGCAAGGGACTTTTTAGCCACCACTGAGCCAGGAACAAAGGCTCTGCCTCTGAGACAGACCTGGGAGAGGGAGAGTCTCAAAAGAAATGCAAGAAATCCCATCACAGAGGCATTGTCTGGGCCCATCTCAAAAGCCAGGGGGAGCCAAAAGAAAGGCTCCAGGCACAGACCTCTGCACTGCTGTTCCACTGCAGCACAAGCATGGACCACCTCTCTCTGACAGGTGATGCCTTCATGGCACAAACTGGTAGCATCACACCTATCCCCTGAGATCATAATTTTCTCCAATTCCACTTGTTCTGTCTGGGGGGTGGGAGTGGGGTGATAAAGGATTTTTTGTTTGTTTGGGGTTGTTTTGAGGTTTTTGTTTGGTTGGATTTTTGGTTTTGGGTTTTTTTTAACGCTGAAATTCCCCATGCCCGTCTGGTATCTTGTAATAAGAGATTGCTCCCCTGATGAATGGATACCAGGAATATGCAAAATCTGAAAGCAGTTTTGAAAAAGCATTTCTGTGTATTCTCCCTGGAAAACAAGGTGCCAACACCCAACTGAAACAGTTTGCTGCAGGCTTCCTATGGTTCTGGTATGACTAATGTACCAGCAAAGGTCACAGGAAGAAAGGCATACACAGCAAAACCAAAATATTATATCTTCACTGGTTTGGAGACTTCATAGGGCTTTTTCTCAATATGTAAGACTCTAATGTTGGCCTGTTGCATCCCTCTGTGCATGGTGATCTTTGGCAAAATACAAGATAAAAACTGCTGAAGCACCAAGATGATCCTACAAAGCATTTGAGACAGCTGCCTACCTGCACACAGAAACACATGGTGGCCTGTGGTGCTATCAGACAAACACATCATAAATACCAAGCAAAGAAAAGCATGTGTAAAAGTCACATTACTCCTTAGTTTGTCTAAATTTAAGTAGCCCAATGAGTAAGGCTATGAATTATAGTTCTGGCCATTTAACCCACCCTTAGTTCTTTTGGCTTGGTACACTTGTTATCTGGCCACCTGAGCCAGGACACTGCTGCCAACATCTGTTTCCTGCCTCCTGGGCCCTTCCTCAATCAGAGCTTCCTCTGGATTTGTGAGTTTGCCTGAGCCAAGGAGCCATCAGAGCTCACTCTCCCCCAGAGGGCTGTTTGTCGCTTTGTGCAGCAAAAGGCAACTACAACTTGAGGAACTGGAGAGTGGGAAATGTCCTGCTTCAAAAACCTGTGGCAGAAGTGAAGGGACAAGTTTTACAGAACAGTTTCTTTTTTCACTTCTACTTCATCCTGTGCCTTTCAATTTTGAAAAAAACCCCAACTTTTAAGCTTTGTTTGATTAATTTTCTAGCTGAAAGCACAAAAGAAGAGGGGATTAGACAAAAAGCAAAAACTAAGTTCTACAGCCAAGGCACTGGGTATTTAGTCAGAAGAAAACAAAAGCCAGAAATACCATTTCACTGCTGAAACTGAAAGACAGATTCTAGAAACACAGCTTACATAAAGGCACGTGTCAAACAATATGCTTATTTTTTGCCTAAACACTGACTCACTGAGCAAAATCTATGTTAGTCTTTTATGTAAACAGGTCCTTTAAAAGCAGTAAAATTAAATACAGACAACATGAAGCTGAACGTGAACTTTTGCCATCCCCATTCAGGCATCTGTGTAATTATAATCATTAACTCCACTACCATGTACTGCAATGCAGAATGTGCTCCACATTGAGAACTCGGAGATTTTTTTTTAATTATATGTTTACATTAAGAACTTACTCATGTGATGCACCTTTTCAGATTAAAAGATCATAGGATGAGTTTGTTTCCTTTAATAAATGTTTGCAAAATGCAATCAGAAAGTGCATATAAAATTGTATCTCAGGCATCACTATGGCCTTTATTAGAAGTAGCTCAGCCTTATAGAACTAAGTTGGTTTGGGTTTTTTTCAGGCTAATTACTCACTTTGACAATGCTTTTCTTCTAAGGCAACGTTATTTCCAAGAAATGTAACTTATCTATGCATCAAGGTTGTTTACATTCTACACAAATGTTACAGTCTCAAGCTTTCTTTTTCGAGAATGTCAAAAAGTAAAGGGGATGATGCTGTGTTTGTAAAAACACTACTTATTAACAGAATGAGTCTCATGGTATTTTAAGTTTCCCACAAGACATTTTTCTGTCTATCATTTTAGAACTTTTTCCCACACATCATGTTCCTGATATAGGCTTTGGCAGGTTGTGAGATATGAGCTGGCTGGAAAACTATAGCTTGCTTTCAGCATGCTCTTGTACAGTTAAACATTAAACACTTTTTGCACAATATAGTTCAGACTGAGCAGCTCACTCTGAGAAAAGGCAACAGTTTCAGCTGAGGAAAGCTGAAGCCCTGAAGAATGTCACAAACATTGTGACAGTTTTACAGAGAAAACAAAGGAATCTTGAAAAAATAATCAGCATCACTTGCACATTCTACACTGACTTCATTCTGAAGTCCTGAGAGGCTGGAGAGCATCTGACAGTTAAAGGACACACAAACACAACCAGCAGAACAAATGCCCTCTCCAGGTACAAGAGAGGCCCAATCAGCCAGCCCACAATAAAGGCACTGACCAAGGCTTGAAAGTTATCAGAGAACATGCCCAAGTTTTCTTGATCAGTAAGTTCAATTTCCCAAGTATTTCATTAAGCAATCAATAGGTGAACCAAACTTGATGGGAGCCATGGTACCTGGCAGCCCAAGGAAGTTTCTAAAGCTGGAGACAGCACCACAAACGGGCTGTTTGTATTTTGTAAGCTTTTGTCTGTACAAATACACAAGAAGAGACAGGAGACTTTACTGACAGACGGCAACTGACTCATGGTACTGTTGCAAAGCTCACTAATGTCATAACACTACCACTGCTAAACACATGAATGTGAAAAAGACTTGAATTGATAAAAATCAGAATTCACGTAAGGAGAGAAAGTTTCTAAAGCTATGTGGATCACAGATATCTAATGGTACTTTTCACTTAGCCTTATGGTCAGCTATCTGCAAAAAGTGTATTTAATGTTTCATAAACACAGAGCTTAAAACAAAAGTGCTCCTAATCAGATCTGGCAGGAAAGGGAGAAATGCATACATAGAATGAGGTAAGTGTGATCTTGCCCAGCTGAAGAACAGGGAATGGCAGGGCTTCAGGCCATGACTCACACAGACACTAAACAGTAGAGAGCTACAGATAATTCTCAGGTAAACTTTGCATGAGCCACTACGTCATCCTTCTCTACCCTTCCTGCATTAATCATGTCATTAGTAACCTGACGCAGCCCAAGAAGAATGTCTGATTTACAGGGAGCAGAGCAATGCGAGCAGAACAAACATGTTGGCAGGTCAAAAAAGGAAAGACCAACCTAAATTTCATTTTAGTTTGAACCACACCCTAAGAGAACATGGAAACTAGAAAAAGAAAAAGCAAAAAAAGGTATCTTCCCACCAGGAGATTGCACGCTTCTTTAAAAGTTCCTGATGAACTAGTTACTTAAAATACAAATATGAAGGATTTGCAAGAGCACACAGATAAAAAGCTAGCTCAAACATGTACCTAAACAAAGCAAAGAGGAAAAAAACCCCCAAGCTTTCTTTTGAAGTTTTCACCACAGTTACGTAATTTCCATGTTAGATGTTTTCAAACATCTTTTACAGCGTACAGTTGGGAATCAATTGTACAGTAAGTACAAAGTGTACTGTTGGGATTCACGAATCAGCCAGGTATCTTAGCTACTCCACCAAATACAGGAAGGGCAAGGGGAAACACCACAGCAAGAGAAAAATAGAAAATTTCAGAATTAAAAAAAAAATTATTACTCACTTTGAATTGATAGCAGTCACTTAATAAATGTGGCAATAATTTAGAATATTGTATATGGCTATTTCACCTTAAACATCTCAAAAAAGTAATGGTCATTTGAAGGAAGGGCAGATCACTTCCATTCATTTTAGGCAAATAAAAACCCCTGCAGATTAATTTAAAAGCAGAATTAAGTTATCCTCAGTTTCATGGAACAAAAATTATCACTCCAAACATGCCAGAGGTAGCAATAGTTGGTATCAGCAGTGTTATTAAGTCCCCAAGCATTGTTTCACAGTAGCAATTCTCAGATCTTCCACAGAAAATGTGTGCTGAAGCCTCTCTAGGTGTATGGCAAACCCATTGCTTATGGGGTTTTGTTCAGGTTCTCTCAATGCTTCATCTGCTTCCAATTCTTTACAAGTAGGCTGCCTATTTTCTTTCTTCTCTTTCCTTTCCACAGAACAATCCCTTTCCCTTCACTTTCCTCTCCTTTTATCTTAGCATCAATCCAGATTGATTTCTTAGCTTCGTGACTAAACCACAGGGTTGCAGGTCTACTTTCCCGCTTAAAGTGAAGCTCTAGAAATTGAAATCTCCTTTGTCGCAGACCCACTACTATGGCTGTGAGTGAGTTACCAATACCTAAATGTGTCACCTCAGTTAGAAACAGGGAATCATTTTGTCCTTAATCTTATTAATGGCATCCTTTTCTCAATATTAAAAGTAACATACAAAATATGATCAACTGTATAGCTACAACATTAAGACAATAATAAAAGTATCAGTGGAATGCAAAATAACAAAGGAAAGGCATTTATCTTCTGGCATCACTTTGGAAAGTTTCTCCATCGTGCCATGACAGTAAGTCTAAATCTTTTCTTAAAATTTAAATCAAGATGTTTTGAATGGTTCATCAACTTATTTAAATGGCATGTCCCTTTCCTGACTTCTTGCTTTATTAAAGTCAACATTAACTTGAGAGAAACAAAAAGCTGTTTTGTCCCTGATAGCTGTTCAACATCATATGCAGAAAAACACTAATAAGCCCATATATCAAAGAGGCAGTTTCTGTCTTAAAACTATTCCCTTTCTCATCAGTTTTTTTGAAGGTCAGCTAAAGAGTATGTGGGCAACAGTGAAAAATGTCTCAGCAGAATGCCTACACCGACAACCAGGGTTTGCCAGGTTGGCGAGAGAGATCTGTTTCTGCTTCATTCAGCAAAAGTGTTAAACACAATTTAACAACTTCGGGGTTTTTGGGGAGGAGTGGGGGTGTCTGGCTCGTCTTTTTTAATTTAAGACCTGAAACCAAAGAAGATATTTAGAAATACAATGCCAAGAGCTTAATGAATATTCTCTAGTGTATGTGAGCACTGCGAGGAAAACCTGCACTCAGATAAACAACAGATTCCATCTCCCCCTGCCCTGAGGAGGATAAACCTGGCTCACAGTGTACACCTGATCTGATGGTAGCACTCAAAACAAACGGATTTCAGACATATTCTTCTTCCCACTCTGCACTAAAAACTTTCCCTGGGAAAAACAGTCCTCTTCCTTGACAAAGACTTCAAGGATATCTTCCAAATCTGCCAATAGCTTGCATTACGTAGTACACCTAAAAATTTTAAACTGACCTTTGTCCCTTCTGAGAAAGTTCTCTGTTCCAAATGGCCCACACACACTCAGCATAAAGCCAAAACTCCAAGAAAATCTTTCAAACACTTAAGGTATCTGCCACACCGGGTGAGCCTGTATGTGTCTCTGCACACATACTAAAGGGTGAGAAGAGCTTTCCACAGTCTTACATGTCCCACAGCACATCTGGATCCTTACAGTTCCTTCCTTTGTGCCACTGCTTCCTTCCATGTAAAAAGGGTCTCAAAAATTTACTCACACCTTGGAAGTACCATGCTCATGCACTGTGTCACTGCAGGCTGTGGAAAGGCCAGGAGGAACACTGAGCCCACGCAGGGTGCACACCTGCTGCAGTGAGACTGCCCCAAGGAAGCTGAAGCTTCCAGAGGAGAACAGGCAGTGGAACTTGCATGCCTGCTACAGGTCCCCCATGCAAATGAATCAGAGAATTGATTGGGTTGGAAAAGACCTCCGAGATCATCAAGTCCAACCCTGGGTCCAACTCCAGTCCTTTTACCAGATCATGGCACTCAGTGCCACGGCCAATCTCACCTTAAAAACCTCCAGGGATGGGGAATCCACCACCTCTCTGGGCAGCCCATTCCAATGCCTGAGCACTCTCTCTAGAAAGAATTTTTTTCTGTTCTCCAGCTTAAATTTCCCCTGGCAGAGCTTGAGCCCGTGCCCCTTGTCCTATTGCTGAGTGCCTGGGAGAAGAGACCAACCCCCACCTGGCTAGAACTTCTCTTCAGGTAGTTCTAGACAGTGATGAGGTCACCTCTGAGCCTCCTCTTCTCCAGGCTAAACAACCCCAGCTCCCTCAGCCTCTCCCCATAGGACTTGTGCTCCAGCCCCTTCACCAGCCTTGTTGCTCTTCTCTGCATACTATTCTGGTGGTGGGAACTGAATTTGATACCTTCTGCCAACTTAAAAGCCCATCCCTATCGAAGAAAAACAAAACAGAAGAAACAAAAGAGACAATGGCTACAGAGACTCCAGAGGAATGTAATGACTATAACAAAAGGCAACAGCAAGTGTGACAAGAGTGTATTAATGGGTAAAAAAACCAGGCTGAAATGACTCAGTGGCAGAATCAAATCCCAGCACGATTGCAGGCCTTCAGGCAGTTTGTATTCATGTTCTCTTGGGATCATTAAAAAGAAGGGTCTGTCTGGTCTCACCTCTCCATCAGAAGGGCACCTTACCAGAACAGGGCAGAACCACCACCGCCTTACAGTACAGCAATCAAATTGTACCCTCTGAAACAAGAGCAGCAAGTTCAGAGCAGAGTACAAACAGCTCCTACTAAACTGCCACTGGTGCAATGCAAATGGTTTTCTTAAAGTAATTGTAAAACTTGGGTAAGCAAATGCTGGTTGAAAGAGTTTGTACAACTGCTGTTCCAAGAGTACATTCACGAAATGGATACCTTTAATCCCCCCACCCACCTTAAATAGCTCAGTAACACAAAGATTAAAATATGAATTGAACATACATCTCAGTTCTTTGGATTTCAAAAAAAAATACCACATCAATTCCGAAGTCCTACTCTTTTCACTAACAAACCCACAGATTTTCAAACAGAGCTTTCTAAGCTGTAGACATTGTATTCCTTGATGTTCCTTGTGCACCACAGAAGAGCCCTTGAAGGGCACAGTCACAACAGCATGATTTTAGTTTCTTTCAGAATAGAAGGACAAGTGCTAAATTCCTCTATACATTTGGTGGGGACGTAAATGCTTTAGCTGGATGCCTAAAGATGAAGGAAAAAAGGCCAGAATATATTGAGATCAAAAAGGGACAGTCACAGAATTGGCAGGAATTATGAACTGAAAAGAAAAAAACCACACATTTTGGACACAGGTGAGACATGGAACAGACCTCTTTATAGTTGCCAAAAAAGCAACTGAAAGCCCAAAATTTAAACTTGCTGCAAACTATTACTCAAGGAGTGACTCAAAACAGTAAAGAGCTATTTAGTTCTTAAATAAAGTACTACGACAAAGTGTCAAGAACTGTTATATTATCTCAGTATGACTTCAGTATCTGTGAAAGCTCTGTAGAATGACTTCAGTTATTTGTGGAAGCTACGTAAGAAGTTTCCTATCTCCCAGTATGGAGGGCTTGGAGGGCTGAATTCCAGCAAGAAATCCCTGAGATCCCACCATCATTTCCTTGAGGATTTAACATATTGGACAAGTCATTGGGGTCTTGACAAGTGCATTAAATTCACATCTGCTATTTTCTTACTACCTCCTTCTCTGACTAAAAACAGCAAAGGACCAGAAAGTATCTTATTGAGCTATACTGAAAATCAGGAAAAGATTTTTCTTTTCTCTTTTTCTGAAGCAGAGACACAGAATTTTATCATGTACAACAAAATTTCCCCTTAAAGAACACATTTTTAATATCATTATTACAAGTAAACAAGTTAATTAAATACTCTGTGATAAGTCTCCTTGAAAAGCCAAGGAGACAGACCGATGGATCAACATACTCTTCCATATCTTGTACCATTAGAGGATTTCATAAGGTGAATATTTACACTGCATTTCATAGAAATCTTCTTATTTTAACCAATAATTAGTAAAATAGGATTCTAGTTTTATTTCCATCCTGTGTCTGAATCAGTAACTGTTTGGTAATTGCAGAAAATTTTTCAAAAGGCCAGCCCTTTTTGACTTCAGAGACTAATTTCCACGCTTCACAACAGATTCAAAATTTTGTGCCTGTAGTGTTAAAACACAAAATAAGTAAAATGGAAGTGACATTGCAGGGCATCTGTAGTTTTAAAAACTCAAACATGTTTCTTTTGTTAAGAGGTCGTATCGCAGCCTTTGTGGTGTTTGTGATCACATTAAACCAGCCAACAGGAAAGTGATCAAATGGCACATTAGTATGAGGAAGAGCATCGTGGGAGTACTTGAGATTAGCTAAGATTGCCACAGAGACAATTCTACACATCCACAAAGCACTAGGAAATCAACAAAGCCTCGTAGAACTTTAGAAATCTGTATGGACGGCCAGACTTCGTGACCGAAGATTTGGGCAGGGCTCTCCCCACGTGGGTGTGCCCTTCCAGCCTGTGCAGTGGATTTTTTAGGTGAGGCACAGCGTGCACAGAACTGGCCCCACCCTTTAACTCCTGAGGTCCATCTGCCACAGCCGAGTGAGCTTGGACAGTGACAGGGAAGTCCTCGGGACCGTCACAGCACCCGGTACTAACCGGGGCTGACCCTGCTGAGCATCCGAGATGTGACGGGATGGGATGTCAGGGAGGCATTGAACTGCCAGGGGACGGTCCCACTGAGACTCGAACTCAGGTCCTTGGGATTCAGAGTCCAGAGTGCTTTCCTTTACACCATGGGAAATCTAAAGAGTTCAAGAAAGAGTTATCCGGAACACATGAGCTAACCCAGACTAACTGGTGCCTTCTCCCTCTACTCTGTCATTATCCATCAGTAATACATGGTTTAATACTAGAAATACATGATGCAGTTTTTCATTCTTGGCAATAACTTCCAGAAACAGCAGACAAATAGAAAATATAATTCAGTTTGAAACAACTGTGTGTATATATTAAATAAGCTGCTACCAGCAAATAACAAAAATATGCCTTCCTGCATCCAAATAATCCCATTTTCTTTCCCTTTTTCTGTTCCATCCTTGGATCATCTCCTAAAAAGACAGATCTACTCGTTTCATTCCTCAGCACGTAGCAGGGCTGAGTTCAGCTTCACTCAGTTCTTCCTTCCAGTAACCTCCTTTACCTCCTCGTGCCCCCCATCTGAGCAACTTGATCACATCCATGTCAAAAAGACCAGCCTTTGCCAGTCCACCATTCAGCATCCCACAGCTCCCTGGCTGGGGGGCTGCACTGTCCAACGGGCCCTTCCAGAGCAGTGACGCAGCTTCACAAACTGGTGGATTTCCAAAGATAAAATTAATTCTGCAAGTTCGAGCAGCTGGAATTTGCTCACTCCTTACCAACATAAATGAATATTTTTCAAACTGTAGAAGAATACTGGAAAAAAGTACAGAAGAAACAAGTCTTTAAATGAAACAAAATTTAGAGGTTAAATACCTGTGCTTTATTTTAATATTCTTACAGGCATCTGCTAGACTTCATTACAGTTAATCATATCATTCATGTGCAACTCATTAAATGATAGAATCTTTATTGGATCTATTCTAATTCTTAATAACATTTTTTATACAAATTAATTAATTAAATGCTGAAATAAGGACCTCTGCAATCTAAAGAAACTTCTCAGGCAATATTTACTGATGCTTGCAAAAAAAATAATCATTTACTTTTGAATTTTACTGCAGATTCATACTACAAGGGACACAGTTCTGGAGACAACTAAGAGGAAATTTAGGGGAAAATATCCCTAACTATCAGCAGAAGAGCTCTGAACTGGTAAGAATGATTTCTATTTGCATGTTTTTAAGTGGGTGCTACTGAAAAATATAAATAAAATATAAGGTCATTTTTCATGTATTAATTTTTCAGTACAATGAAAATAATAGGAACCTGTATATATGACACTTTTTGCAGATAACTTGGTAGAGTAACTTGTAAAAATGTTAGATTTTTCAAAATCCAAACCATTCCTACTTTCTTTGCAAAAATTTACAAGATTTTCTCACACTTCCTACACACACTGGGCATTGCTGTATTTATCCAATTCTTTTAAATTCTAAGTCTAGAATGCATGGGGCGGGGAGGAAGGAGGGGGGTGTGATGGGATTTTGTTCTGCTTACTAACAAACTCAGTTGATTAAATTAGTGAAAACCTCATTAGATATCAGATCAGTCTTTGAGTGTAAATGTGAAAATCTATGCTAAGTAGTTCTGTATTTCCCTTATGCCACTTTTTCCAGTCAAAGATACCCTTTAAAAGTAGTAAACAAAACTATCAAAAAAGTATGTTAATCCTCCATATGTTTAAAAAGTAGGTTCATAGAGACAGCAATATCATTATAATTAAATACATTCAGTGATTAACTCATCTGCCTTTACCATTTGCACACTAGAGCAACAAGCAATGGTTTTCTTGGACTGAAATGATGTTTCTGTAAACACATTCTGGAATTTCAGTTTCATTTAAATTAATGTGTATCTTACAGTAAGTGGCCCTGGGAGAAAGCACATTTCTGATGTCTTTGCATGAAACACATACCTTCCTGAAACACTTCCTGCCTTGCACCCGTGTTTGGATATTATCACTGTTGTCTGACAAGAATGAGGTCAGCTAGGATTTGTAGGGATACTTTACAGCAGCTGTCCAGCAGCTCTTTGAAACTGCACAAGCCTTTAACTCCTGAGCTGCCTCACCAAAACAATGTAGTCTTACAGGAACACTAGAAGCATAGTAACTTTTCAGGGTGCACAGGATGCAGTTCACTGAACAGTCTCAAAGTACTTAACCAAGGGAAATAAGAGTCTAAGCTTCTCAAGTGAGACAAAAAATAAGAAAGATCACGAAGAGGTTGTGTGATGTGAAATTAAGAAGTGTTACCACCTTTGCAGCAGCCAGGCTGAAACAGGGATGGGGAGGCACAACAACATGATACAGGCACAAGAGACACACTGTGTTTCAAAAACAGCAGAGACAGGCTCAGGTTTAAAATAGTAAGGTTTGTCAGCATTCTCCAACAGACATCCACTTGTCTGACTCTCAGCTAATAAAACTGTCCAGTTGCTCAGTGGGACCAAAAAAGCTGAATTAAAGCTGTATAAGCAGCAAAGAGTCCTCTGAATTTGCACAGAATACAGTTATAAAGCGACACAACAAATTTCCATCCCCAACACCCTCACAAAACTTCCTGATGTTTTACAACTAGCTGTCTCAGGCCAGGCAGACTGTCAAAAACTTTTTTAACTCATTAATGAAGTGGCATTCACACAATCACCAGCATGAGCTCTGTGTATGAATGAATCTTTCAGCAGCAAAAGTTTGATCTGTACCAACCCTGCCCATATTTCCACTAAATGAGCCAGAAGTTGTACCCATGTTATATTGGCTGTGGGAGGACAGACAGAGCCACAATGATGCAGTCTAATGATACCTGGCATGCAAGCTTTAATTGTATAAAAGTAAATGTATTTAATTAGAGTAGGAAGTTCCATTCAGGGTGTAAATTTACTTCTGATCAGTTTACTGAACTCCACTAGCCACCATTTCCACCTGGAAAGCTTTAAGATGATACAGACTGACCACCTCACCAAATCCAAGTTTCTTTGCTTTATTGCTCTGTGACACACTGGGTAAGGGCTCTGGAGGAGAGGAGAAGAACAGCTCCAAGCCACACCACAATCTCTCCAATTCAGACACAAGAAAAAGGCTGTGAGAGAACAACAACTAGAAATGCAGAGTATGTTTTTAAAAGGCTCAGCTATGAGACTGGTGAGAGACTGTGATCATGTGGCACAAATCCCCTGGTCAGATGTGATATCCACTGTTTCTTTACTTTTTTCACTGTGTGTCCACAGGTGTCGCACACAACCTCCCCCTTTTTGCACAGCCATCCTAGTTTGCATCTTCTTTCAAGATTTTGTGATTTAAACCACATTTTGGTTACAATATTAAGGTTGGCATAGTTTTAAAAGAGCAGTGCTCCTCCTTAGACTGCACACTGCTCATACTTTGCTGGGTTTTGGCAGCAAGCAACTTAGCTCATCTGTTACCATACTGTGTAATGCTTCAGAATACACACCAGGTCTAAGAAAGCATTGACAAACTCAACTTGTGGGGAAAAAAAAGGAATTAGAAAAAGGTCTTTCACAAAACTGATTCTGTGTTGCAAAACGACTCAGTGTGCCTTTAGCTCCTTCTGTTCCCACCTGAGGCAGGGCGTATCCACAGGTAAGAGATGCTGTACATGTACATGCAGGTCTGCAGGACAACCCTCCCTGCTTCCTTCCAAATGGCAACTTTTCAAAAAGCAGCTGCTACTGTGCACCTTATTGTGTACAGTAACTCAAGCTAAAGGCTGAGAAGCAAGTCAACACACAAGAAATGAGCTCAGCAAACCAAGCCAAACACAAAGACAAAACGCAAAAGTAAGCAATTTCCAATTACCTCACGTGGCTCATGAATCAAATGAACAAAAGTTCATGAATCAAATAACATTCAAATGAATGTTTCTTGTCCTATCACTACAGTTCCTGACAAACTTAGTTATAATGATTAAAGTATATATTTACTGTTATACACACACACACATATATATATGTATATATATATACACACACACACACACAATTAAAAAACAAAACAGAGGCAACCAATTAAATTATAATAGACCAGACATATTTTGGGGTTTGAAACATTGCGAAAGCTACTGTATTTCTGGAGACTAATTGAACAGTTCAAAGTAGTTTGAACAGTAAGGTGCCCAAGACAAACACAAACAACACGTTCTTTAGGGAAAAATTACTTTTGATGAAGTGGGGGAAAATTGTCCAATTTTATAAGAGGCTTATATGAATAATTTTACTTTTTGCTTACTGATGAAACACTGATTTCATCTTAATCTAGCTTTAAGTGGCTATAATTGGCCTTTACATAGGCTTATGCATAAGTACCTTAGTGTTAAAGGGGAGAGGGGTTAGAGAGAGGAGAAAAAGGGAAGCCAGTTAGGAGGATTTAAGACACACCAAACTTTGTGCAGAAAATACAGTCTGAAACACAATAAAATACAATAAAACAAACTCCAACAAGTAGAGCTGCTTCACCTGATACATGCTGGGTGATTTAAAATGTTCACTGAGCCCTCAGTACCTCTCCTAAAACACTTGTAGCTTGAGGCATGCAAATGTTCACTGGTTCACACAGTTCAACAAAACAGAGACAAGAAGGAAGCCTGAATCGTTTTGCCAAAGCTAACAGGAAAGCAATCCCTGACAGTTTTGGTGTGGGTTCTGCTCTGGAAATGTAAGAACCAGGAAATATAAATGAGGGAAAAATTTCACAAAGTCTTATGAGGACTGCAAAATAATTTCCACAAGAATGCAGAGGAAGTCTCATCCCTTGTGATACCTAAACTAGATGGAACAAAATAGTGGAAAGTAACCCAAGGGAAAAGCCAGTACTGGCATGTAGACAGACTATATGGAATACATTTTTTTCTTGTGTCTCTGACTTCTATTAACATTTTTGTGGCTCTTAAGGCAGCAAGGTAGGAGCTTTGGTTTATAGTCCACAAACACAAGCCAAAAGCCTCCCACGGTTCCATTTGGTAACATCAGCTTAACATGCTCAAATATACACAGACTTCTGACAATGAGTCAAGTTCCCACTCAAACATATATTATGCCAAAAAACATCCAAGATTATTTCAACTAATAAACACTTGGTTAAAAAACATGTCAAATCAACTTGGTCCTGACATCAATTTAATCACCTCTTACCACAACCATTGTCTAAGCCACAGTGTGCTGCAGGAAGCACCAAAAGATAAAGGCGAATGAGAACATTCTCACAGGGCTCCTCTGACTGTCATCACTCCTTTGGTTGCACAAAGTTTGGGACTCTGTGCTTGGAAAAGAGATTCTCACAGAACAGAGCTTGTGTTGTGAACATTTTTTTAAAGAAGTCAATGTCCTGTCACCTGAAGACCAGAATTTGGGACAAATACTGCACTAAAATTCAGTTCTTAAAAGAAACATCAAAGTCTTGTATCCTGTTCTGGTACAGAGTTTCAAAGCTCTTTCAAAAGAGTTGTCCTTATAAAAGACACCTCTTCACGAGACATACAATACTTGAAAATACACACACTGTTACCCCAAGTTCATGCAGATGCTGTTCATTAGCATATTTTTTCTCTTTATAAAACTGTAACATTTGGATTTCATATTTTTCCAAATTCCATTCCATTTTCCCTACTAAGTTTGTATAATGACCATTAAAAGACAACCAAGCAAAAAAAACAAAAAAAAAATTCAGCTTAAAGGACACAACCAAAGTGCAAAGTAACTTGTGATATGCTGGATTTATAGATCCTGAAATTGTCTTCTCCAAATGATTGTTCTTTCCAAATTTTCACAGTCAGAGTAATGCAGAAGGCAGAGCTGGTGTCGTTAGCTCTTACCCAAGGGGCCTTTCAAATATAAATAGCATCTCTAATAGACCATTGTGACAAGCAGTTAGAGAAAAGTAAGGCTAATTGCCACCAGACAGATGAAAGGAATACAGTAGAAATGCATGTCAGGTAAAACATTGATTGGAATACCATCCCCAGCAGCATTTATAGCAGCTAAAAGCTGGTTTTCCTAATCAGGACTGAGCCACATTTGAGATGCTACGCTGAAGTGAACCTTCTCCATCAGAGCTAGCTTTTCCTCTGCAACTACCATTCTGAGGCTAACCATGGAGAAATAAATAGTGAATTCACTTAAAACTCGAGACAGAACTTCTTAGACAACCCCATTCAACTGAAAACACATGTATCTCAACACAATGTCCTGTCTCCAGATGTATTTCCTCCTACAGAATTGGTGACATGAGCTAAAATTTCATTCCCACTGAGAGATCTGTTGACTGCTCATGGAAAGATGAATCACTCTTCTCAATGGAAATAATGACTCGTGACAGCAGTTAACTTCTCATATAAAAAGTATCACATGGGCAAATTAGATTGACTCCCTGATGCAAATAATTAGTGGATTGCAACAAAATGTATTTCACTACCCAGCTTTAAAAAGTACTGGAGAATTAATGGTTCAGAGCCTTACCTGTGCTACAGGAAAAATGCATGAGGAAAGCCAGAGACTGATCTAGTTCTGAAACCTTTCTGAAAGCAGACAAAAACAGATGCTTGGACAAAGACAGCAATGGGAGCATCAACAGAGTGATCGTTCTCCTAACATGCTCTCAGCAGTCACTTAAGGATTTTAGCTGCCTGAGAACATTCTGCTGAACTACCACAACCAAACCGTTTCTCTGTGAATCTCCTTACTGAATGCACTGACACCTCTAGCATCAGCCCTATCCTATGGCACTGATCTCTTCGGTTTCCTATGTGCTAGACAATGAATTTCACTTTGTTTCAATTTTGTGGCAAACTGATCCTCTGAGCATCCCCTATTATCATGCTATGAGCAAATACTTCCATTTACTCCGTGTGTACTGCTCAGGATTTCTGAGGCCTAAATCACATGCCTCTTACACGTTTTCTTTCCCACTTGAACAATCAAGGTCTACTAGTCGTAGGAGATAAGAGCACAGGTAATTTGGTTCTACTTTACATTTTATAGAGATAGGGAATCAACTGCATCCAATACCCGAAGTACGTTTGCACAAAGGCATAATGATGCCTTCTAGTTTAGCTTGCTGTGTTAAAGCTCTCTGGTTTCTGAGCAGTGCTAGAGACTGAGCTGAAGCGCCCTCTGAACAATGATGAGGGATCCCCCAGAAACCCTCTTTGCCGAATAACAGTTGCTAGTAACTACCTCGGGACTTCTTAGTGATAGAAGTACCTAATTAAATAGGCTGATAAGCCATCTAAGGCCGTAATTTTCCTGCTACAACCCTGACACTAATTCTCCAGCAAAACACATTGTGGTACATTGCACTGAACAATCTCAAGATCTTTCAGAAGCAACACTGATTTCTTTGGGAGGGAAGAGTGCCCAACAGGAAAGGAAGGAGACTTTCATACCCCAGTCGTTAGGTACCCAACCAACCAGTCTCCTGCTACAGAGAAAGCAGGGCTCCTCCCAGGCAGGAATACACCTACAGAATTGTGGCACTGCCCTCTGAAAACCAGCACTATTCCTCTTCACTGCCAAGAGCCAGGCAGGCTAGGCACATATGCAAAACTAGTGTGAAATCCTTTCTGCACGCTCCCCTGCATATCTGAAAGCAAACATTTATAAGATATATGAATCTGGACACAGAATCATCCTTTTTAATAAGGTGTCATGGTCTCAGCCCTCACAATTTTTCCTTACAGAGGAGTAAGTTTGCATATAATATGTATACTTAGACATTTTTAAAGATAGACAATTTCCTACCTGTAAATATATAGGAGTCTTATTTGTGTCCCACAGTAGGGCACAGAGTCATTCACAGGCTTTCAGATGCTCTGTCCAGTTCAAGCTGCATGGACAGCTCCTGCAAGGCACAGCTGAAACTCACTGGAGGCCACTTCTCCAAAACCATCATACACACATTTTGTCAAGGGCTTCTTTCCTCTCTCCCTTCTGTCCCCTCATCCCCTCAGGCCACCCTGATGTCCCCAAGGCCAAGGTCAGCAGGTGCAGAGGTGCTCTGTGCTTGCAGCCAGGCTGGGCAGGGGCATGGCAAGGGTCCACCATACCCCAAGGGGCAGCCTCAGCAAGGATCATTGCTCCAGCATCAGACAATGGCCAAAACTCTGCCTTTGCTGTTGCTGCCAGGCTGGGGAACAGATGACCAGGGTCCACACTTAACCAGGCAGCTGCAAATTCAACAAAGCTATTTCTTGCAAGTATTGCACAAGCCCTTTGGGAAAGCAGCCTCAAATCTCCACAGGGTTACGTCTTGCACAGGTGGCCTGTTTAGCTTCACAGGATCCTGCTCTTAAAATTTTTTTCAAAGCTTGCTCACTACATTTATTACTGCAGTTCTGACTAAGCCTCCAAACTATTTTTATGGGCCTTGAACAATAGTAATCATTGAGAATCAAGTTCTGCTTGCTAAACTGAGTCGTATCTAGTCCAGATTCTTAAAACCCCACATCTCTGACAAATTCTGTTGATCACAGAACATAAAGGATATCAGTTGGGGTAACACTGGTTGATCAGATATGTGAAGAACATAAGCACAAGAATTTGCCATGAGGCTTCCTCATCGCTCAGATCCCGAAGAAATGCAGTGCAACAACCTCTTTTGAAAGGTGCAATGCAGATGGAGTAAGGTAAAGATGATCAGGTTTCTGAATCATCACTCTTGCCAATTTTTTTCAGTGGCATTTAAGAACCCTGCCTAGGACCTAGCAGGACATCAAGAAGTTGTATGTATCATTGCTCAAATAAAGCAATACTAAATCTAGAATATACATCTGCAAAACGCTACTTTCATTTTATCCAAAAAACACTGAAGATTTTACTTTACTCTTTTGATGAGTAGCAAAAAGTCAAATATTTTGACTAACTCATAGAAGAGCAACTTATTCCAATCTAATTCCATTTCCTGAAACAAGAAGCACAACTATTTACTGTTGAAGCATTTGCCTATAACCATATGCATTTTAAAGAAATCACTAACTAATACTAAAGAGATGGGTACATTTCAGCTGTGCAGCTCCAATTTGCATAAAGCTGAAACTATGACCAAACCAATTTATGACCATGCTCTGAAGATAAATCTACAGTTTGTCTTATGCTTGTGCAAAACAAGGAAATAATGATGAACACGTATAAAACACTATACTCCTGATGTCATTAATACCAGTGTTAGAAGCAACAATCTACTTCAATTTATCATACATATGCATTTCTTCCTTATTTTTTCCTTCAGTTCCCACTGTAAATACCAAACTGATCAGTTTTACTTCTCAGTTATCATGAATATACTTTCCCCTCTCCTATCCCAGTGAATTTTATGGTTTGGTGGTTGTTATGGTTTTTTTTTTACGATGGTGAGGTTTTGTTGGTGCGTTTTATTGTTTGGGGTTTTTTTTGTGCATGGGGGGGTCTGTTTCTTGTTTTCTTCTTTTTTTCAAGGCTATATGGCAAGAAAATTATTAAACCTTAAAGAGAAAACATCTTATTGTCTCTACATTTGTTTCCTTACTTAATTAATATGCTTGTGTTACAAAATACTTTTAAAAAGCTACATTTTCAGACTATCCAGACTATATTTAAAGGAAAACATGTGCATTCAGAGTTAGACAAACAGTAAGATTCAGAAAACACAGTCCCTAACCCTGTAATCTAATCTTGCACATGCAGCCCCACAGACTTGTGCCTACCTGCACAAGCAAAGCTTGTAGAATGCCACCATATTTACTCTGATGTTTACTGGATATTCAGTATTAAATTATGCATGACAGACTCTCTAGCCTTTCATTTACTAGCCTTACCTTTACCTCCAGAAATTTATTTAGGAAGAAAACTCAAATTATGGTGTCAGAAGAGCTTTAAGATTTGTGATTGTTCCTCAAACAGAACAGCTTGCATACACAAGAACAACTTGCTATTCAGGGCTGTGTATCATCTTCATCAAGGTAAATCCACTCCACGGTTAACACTTTTTAAATACTTACTCCATCACTTAAAACAGAATTGATTTGGTTGGAGGACTAAGAAAAATTATCCTCTTAGAGAAAGAATGTAAATACTCTCAATGCATGGGAACACATGATCACTATATACCCACACCTGCTGCGCATTGAAGTGACTCCTTTATAACCACTCAGTACTCAAAGGAGGGGAGGGTGTCTGCTTGGGAATTCATCTTTTTTTTCATGTTAAGCAAATGTTCACAAACAAACTTCCATGTCAGAAGTTTAACCAGGAAGCATCCTTTTTATGGATGTATATACTGTATATATATATGAGAGATGCGTGTACGTATGTAATGCAGAATTAGGAGGACATGTTCAGATGATGAGGTGCACAGGTATTTTCAGAAGTGCCATTAACGTGCTGGTTTAATGGGTAACAGATTAGCATTATTTATATGCAGAAGAGGCACAGCCTTCTTAGGAGCCAAGTATCAGCTTCTGATAAAATAATTTCAGTGAAGTCTTGCTAAGCAGCAAGCTAAGGAAGCTGTCTGTGCCTACAGGCATATGATTCACTGCTTCACTAAGAAGCACCTGCATGTAAAATGCAAATGTTTATAGTCACCTATTAATGTCCCCCTAAACACACCTAAAAAACTAAAGACTTATCCTTAGCTGCCAGGAAAATACCAGCAGGAAAGCAATACAATTGCCCTCAAGATCAAAAAAAGCAACTCCAATGGGACTCCTTAAGCAGATCACCCCATTTATGATACCTTGATACCTGCTGCTCAGGGAGCAGTTCCTTCCCAAATTTTCTCGTTAGAACTGCAGGGCTAATCACAGGCAGCAGAAGGGTCCCTGCTGTGTCCCTCGGGTCCCCACACTGCTTCTTCCTATTGAATGCTGTTTGTCACTGGCCATCAGAGGCACATAGACAAGCTTTCCACAAGTCTCTGCAGCACCAACACACACATAACAATGCTCCACCAGAATGCAGGACAACTGGTGCTAGGCAGTTAAGCTGGGCAACACAGAGATTCTGCTTTCATTTTAAGTACCATTCTTCCAAAAGGATAAACAGGTATTTTAAATGGGCTTTTCAGAGAGGCCTTTAGAGGGGTGGTGGTGGGGAAGAAGGCACACAGAGCTTGATGTTCCCTTAGGACCTTTCTGAACATCAGGCTCTTGTAAAATATGCATAGATGCTCTCCTTTACATCAGCAAAATATCTTTCCTCAACTCCCACTAGCCACTGGGCTAGCAGCTGGCCACAGACATACTTCATATGAACAAGTGGAAAAACAAGGAAAGGAACAAACAACAGTAACCCACCTCTAAAGCATACCTTGCCCTTCCCCTGAGCGCTCAGCTAATAAACAAAACCAGGATGAAGTCACAGCTGCAGCCACAAACCTACAAGTTCTGCCTTCACATGTGAACCTCATGTAGCAAAATTGTGAGGTCCTTGTGCAGCAATGAAAGAAATATATGAGTTTTCTCTATTTGTCCCATGACAAAACACAGATGATGGCCTCAGGATCAAATTTCCAAGGCGGGGGGGGGAAAGAGAAGAAAGCTCAGCTAGTGGCTGAGAGGAGGTCCATCTACCTGGCTCCCTGATCAACATTCTACTTTCATTTTACTGTGATGAGGCATTTTAACTTCAGTGCTTTCAAGAAACTTCCTGTTAGAAAGCTGTGGTTTCCAGTGCCTTTTTATTGCATTTTCCAAAGTTGCGTCATCAGAGCAGAGTATATTCCTGTGGGAGCCAAAGGTCCAGCACTGTAAGGCATTATAATAAAGAATAAGGAATGTATTGGCTAGTAAAATCTGTAATATGAACACACACACAAATTAATTTCACTGTGTACAGTTACTTTAAAAACTCTGTGCTTTTCACATTTTCCTGGCAGCCACATATATACCCACAGTCACTAATTAATATGAACAATCTAAAAAAGGATAACCCACCACTGAACATTGTAATTTTACTTTCACTTATTAAGGTAATAATCAATCTTAATGAAAAAATATTCAAAAACCTAAAAATGAACTACAAACTTGACTTAAGAATCAACAGGGAAGCTCACATTTCCTTTGTGTCCATTTGTGTGGAGGTGAACATACACTAGACAGTTAGAAATATTCTGCTGCCACAACATCAACAAGTAGAACTAAGAGTAATAAGAACAAAACAAAAGAATAATAAAATCCAGATAAAACAAGAGAAAAAGTCTCCAAAACAACAAAAACCAGAAATTCACATTCTTGTCACAAAAATAGATTTTGATTCAAAAGACCAACACAACACTGACTTCCACCAAGCCTAGAAATTAATGTTTTCAGAATTTCTTAGGAGCACCGTGTGAACCATGGGCACTATTGTGAAAATCCTGCAAGTAGTCACCATGAACCATTGCCAGAGCTCAATGGCAGCACAGGTGGAGCTGGATAAGCATCACAGAGGGCAGTGCCAGTCAGCACTCCTGGCTCAGAGATGAGGATGGAACTGATGCCATTCATCTGCACAGCAGCATCCCTTCCCCTCACCAAAACCCCAAACCTAAAACCTCTGTTCCAGAGACCATAAGGACTGGTCTGCATAAAAAAGTTATGGTGACAGGACTGGGGATCTGAGAGATTTTTTTTCTTTTAAATTCCTGGGGAAAAAAATATTTAGGATATTGATCCAAATTTTTCTCTTGAATATTAAATATGTAGAATGGGGAACTGGGAAGCAGCATAAGGAATCTTCCATGGCCATGCATGTGTTGCTATTTTGTAGTTGCAGCTGGAAGAGGAAAATACCAGTGCTGATCTTTTGCACAACTGAAGATTATCCCAGTCAGACAAAAATGTGAGCCTGCTGTTATGTTCTTAGGTATTGTTATGAATGAGAAAAGCAAGCAAGAAGAAAATAACACAAAATCACATTTTTATATTGTTTTGTATTCCAAAGAAAACATAAGAATTTCTCCAAAGTATCAAATCACAGATGTAATAAAGATTAGAACTTTAGGATATACAAGGAAAATCCAGTACACAGTTAAAAAAAACCCTAAAATCTAAAGAAAAGAGAAAACTGAATTAATTAATTTCTGATCAGATAAACCAATGAAATATTATTGTCCAATTTCTTGATAGCAGCAGAATATAGTCATTGATGGAGATAGTATTAAAAAGTTTGCCTTGAAATAACAAACAGAAAACCCCAAACCAACTACCTGGAAATCCCAGGTTTAGATACAAGCATGACAAAACCAGTAAAATCCTTCAAAAGAGAAACGCTATTCTCAACATCTTCTCTGAGTTAAGAACTCTCTGCTATCAGACAGCACACAAAGAATTAGTCTGACTATAAAAGATGCAGTTCATGAAGGAAACAGACACGAAGAAATAAATAAGAAAGAAACCCCAGGGCTTAGAAAGAATAAAAATTAATTTATTTTCCTGAAAGCTGTCTAAAGGTGGGGAATTCCAGAATAGAGAGAAGTTCACAAACTTCCAAAGCTTAGCTCCTATGTGTTCTGTGTTACTTAGATGCAAAAAGAGATAAAAGTCAAACCAAAACCAAGCAAGCAAACAAACAAACAAAAAAATCAGATGTAAAATTTCTGTGAAGGCTTGAAAGCCATACCTGGACATTTCACTTAAATTCAGTAGCCATAAAAGAAAGAAAATTGATAAAATGAAGAACATGTCAATTGACTATTACAGAAAATTCTTGAATATTCACTGTTAAAGACAATAATTTGAAGCAGAGCATCCCAAACAGCACAGTGGGAAAAAACAAGAGTTGGTTTTGAAAAGTTATTTTATTCATGCCTGTCTTGGTAAAATTCAGGAGTATCTGTGGATTCTCCGACCTCCTTCTTCTCCAAACAAGGCATCTCCTCTTAGAGTAAGCTGCAAATGATCAAATGAATAGAATAATGATCTTGATTGTCTTTGCCAGCTCTCCATAGACATGAGTTCACAAGAGAGGCAGCCACGCAGCTTCCTCAGACGTTAGGAGAGACTTTTGATCTCTCTTTGAAGAAACTTTTCTCAGGATATTTAAAAGTCTGTGGTTTAATTTCTTGTGTGGGGAAAAGCAACACTGAGTTGAACACTCCCACACAAATGCCTCAACAAATCCACGCTTGTCAAAAATTCCCTTGAAGAAAATTAGTATATATGCACTTTGAAGGTGTACGTTTTTACTCGGCAATCCTCACTGTGGTCTCTGCTGCCTGTTTCCTGACTCGTGGATGTGTGGCACTCCATGCCAACACCAAGCAGACAAAAAAAAAATGAAAAAAAAGAGCCCACTTGAAATGGGGGTGACTGCAAGGGTTAAGAAGTTTGGATCTCAGACTAAATACTGTGGGGTAACAACAGTAGATAACATAACTACATAATCCTTGCTTACTAACCATAGTTTTTTCATTGAAAACAAAGACAAGATACTTCAAAACTTTGTGTACTTCTACTGCTATTTTGATGAAAGCTTACAAAGGACCACTTATTTCATATTTGTCATGAGCATCAAGCACAAGAGCATTACACAGTATCACACTTGGTACACAAATACATTATTTAAAATGTTATATGTGTCTGTACAGAGACACACACATGTACACAAAAATGCAAGAAATACCATTTGTCTCTTCCTTTCCTTTTGCCCACAGCTATTATAGCTAATAACATCATAACACTGTATTTCTTATATTAGATTCTTTCTAGACAATTTTATTATAGGTTGCTTGTCAAAATGACCTTATGCCACATTTACCAGCATATCTAAGGGCACAGAAGACGACTGTCACAAGCACAAGCCAGAGTAAATTTACCTTCCATCAGAAAGGCAGGACCATACTAAACATAGTGGCCAATCATTTTAAACAAATCTACTATGTCTAGCTACAGAAACTGTAAACATAAAATGTAATAAATATACTGTAATTTTCCAAGACTACCATCAACTTAGCAAAATGTTGGACCACAAACTACGAGAGCTGAAGTCCTGTGGAGGAGGGAGAAGAAGAGTTTAGTAGAAGTTAGAGATTTGTTCCAAATTACGAACAGAGATAATGAAAAAAATCAGTCCATGTCTCAAGGTACTGATTTCTGAGCTGGAACCTTTGTGAAATCTAGGCCTTCGTTTCACATTTCAAAACTAATACCCAGTTTTGCCAAAGAAATGCTGTGTGATACATCAAGGAGCCCAAACCCTTGATCTTCTCATGGATCATCACAAAGAGGTCTAGTACCCAGACTGCTTGGTTTTATGGACCATCTGAAGAACCCTGGTTAGTACAAGATCTGCTATCTCTGAATAGTATACCTTCCTAACCATACACTCCTCTTGTGAAAATTTCAAGTATGCTCAAGGTGAGGAGTTTATTGATTTCATGCGGAGCTCCGAGACTGTGAGCACTTCAAACTGCCACAGGATGAACTCAAATATGTGGGAAAACACCACCTAAGATTTAGTAGAAGATGGGCTGAGATCACCTAATCTACAGAAAGGACTTAACTCGAGCTCAGAGGCACAAAACCAACTGGCACATGGCACCATTTTTTCCTCTACTTGCAGGCACAAAATCCGTGGTGTGTGTGAGTATGTGTGTAACATCTCTATCTGTGGTTAGAGACATTACAAGAATGAAGACCAGATCACAAGTTCACACACCAAAAATGAAATGACAGACAAGTGACACAGATACATTCTTCCAAAGGACCAGGTCAAAATCTCCCACACAGACTCAGCCTTCTAAAGATGACTGTAAGCTTGCACATGCAAAATTGATGTGGGAAGATCTTACCTAACCACAACCTCTACATATGTGCAAAACTCTACAGGATTGAAGTGGGAGGAGGAGACAATAGATGGTGGAAATTTCACAGTATCTTTACTGTGAGCAAAGGAACAGGACA
Organism: Sakesphorus luctuosus; assembly: GCA_013396695.1. Classification (NCBI taxonomy): domain Eukaryota; kingdom Metazoa; phylum Chordata; class Aves; order Passeriformes; family Thamnophilidae; genus Sakesphorus; species Sakesphorus luctuosus. The sequence continues at coordinate 324,330 of VWZD01006658.1, read as the reverse complement.
ACTCTACCACAGTTCAAAAGGCCTCTTGCTGTCTCATAAGAGGCTCCCTGTATCCAAGGGATGAGGAATCTGACCTGTGGTCAGATGAACATAAACCACAACCAGGACAAAAATTACATCAATTTCTCACTCATGCACTTTTCCTGTCTGGGAGTGTTCACATCCTCAGCTGAATCCACATTTTCTTCCCGATTGAGTAATTGCTATTCTTGCAGGATCCCCAAGGGCTTCACAGACCAAAATTTGACAAGATCCTGCAAGAGGGGAAACAGACTTCTAATTTATTTTCTTTCTCCTGCTTGACTTCCTGCAACTCTGCCTGCCAACAGATGCACCAGGATACACAGGTAAGCACTCCTGCATCAGTTTTCCCAGAGAATTAGCTTAATCTTGCTGTTCCCTGCCAGAATGGAAACACACACTTATCCCAGAGCCCCTGGGTGAAGAATCCTTTAAAGTCTCTTCTCACTTACTGACCAGCACAGAGTCTACTGAGAATGAGAGCACAGCTCAAATGAGATAGCTGGTCATGATATGACAGAACGTCCCTCTGGACAGAAACCACTGCAAGCAGCTTTGAGGAAAACACTAAAGTAGTCTACCCAAAAAGAAGGGCTGTTATCTTTGGAAGTGGTCAAGTGGTGTAAATCTACCACAAAGCAATGTATTCCCACTTAGTGGAAGAAATGCATTCTCTCAGAAGGCACTAGTGATGCTGTGACAAGCACAGATCCTGGGATTCCAATTAATAAAAAGACGTCTATGTTCTCTCATGATTCAGCATGGCTCATCTGCTAGCCCTCAGGTCACACCGGGACTACAGAAGAAGAGAAATTTGATTCTTTTTTTGGTGGAGGACGTGATGTGGCCTGGCCAAAAGTGCTTTGCCATGCCTGGACACCCTGGCACAAAGCCATACAAGAACAAGGACAGGAGATTAATTTCTCATTAGGTGTGCATGCATGGCACTGAGCCGAACGTGATTCTTCAAATTAGCTTTTGCTACACAAGGAAGGGGGAAAAAAAAGTCTGTAGACCTGTGGCCACTAAGGTGAGATTATCTTTTTTCTTGCCTCAAATGATGCAAAGTGATTTCCAAAAGACAACATGTTCTTTGCACTCTTCCATTACACTGGTGTGCTAAACAATCACATCTCACTTAAAAGTCAGTCTGCTGGTAGGAGTCCTATCAATTTCAGCAATCAAAAGCACTAACCTTCAAGGGATGTTAAAAACTAGAAAGGCATAATTTCTTGCTTAGTCATGGATTTTTAGAAGAAACAGCAAGTTCTCAACTATTCAGGGTCCTTATCCTGCAATTAAGGGAAGATTTGGTCCTGTGAGGGATTTTGCTAGCTCATAAATCAATCCTGACTAATGAGAAAACCCTAAAGGGGAAATAAATGGGAGAAAAAGGGATGTCTCTAAAAACCCTATGATGAAGTAATCTCTGAAGGATATTTCAATCTTTCCCACAAAAGTGCAGGGATTTCTGAACCACCTGCTTATTCACTGCTGCCAAAGAGACAAACACAGTTCCACCTCCTTCAGAATATGATTGAGAAGGTGGAGACCAAGTTAACATCATAGAAACATTTGGTCATTTATTCATCTGGCTCTTAAGGAAACTGTATTTTGACTTGTCAGATTACTTGTTCATCTCCAAGAAGAGGAAAATTTCTCCTTTATGTGCAGAAGGACTGCATGCATGTTCAGAGATGGGCAAGGTCTTTAAAAAAACAGAACAGAAAACAAACTATAAGCCAAACAAGAACATGAACACTGAGATTCAAACTTTGCTGAGTGCATTACTTGCAATAATGAGATTTAGCAGAACCTTTCAAGGTAACCCACCCTTACGCCACTTTGAATCTGGAACCAGCCTACCAAGTTGCACAGAATCTGATGAGTTTGAGAACCACCACACTGTGACTTCAAGCAAGATACTAGTCCAAAACCTTCAGTAAAATAGACACTTCATAATGTGAAGGAAAGCACAAAAATGCAGAACAAACTTAGCTCTTTGATTAGCACAATTATGGAAAACTAAACTTTATTAAGTACCCACTGCATGATGGTCTGTGATTTCAGTAGACGTGACTTCATGATCTGGATCATCCCTTTCAGTTTCTTTTCTTTTTGAGGCAAGCAAGGGTTCACAATGCATCACATGAGAACACCTGCAAGTATTCTTCCTTCTGTTCACATAGCTACAATCCCTGCTGTCTAGTAACTGATCCAAAACAGATGAAAGATCACTAGTGCAAGGCATGCATAACCAAACAAATCTTTTTTAGCAGTTGCTTACTGTTATATTGTCATCCTTCTTGGTTGTACAGAGAAATAGGGCTTAAATTAGCTGCTATACATAAGTTTGCCACAAGATACAAGAGTCAGTCCTCCAGGAGAAATTGCAGAGCCTTTGTGAACTACAGTCTCTGTTACACAAAGAAACACTTCTTCCTTACCTCTTTTTGCATGACAGCTTTTTTGTACACAGACCCCATTATTATAGAGTGTAAGTGAAAATAGGTTGAGACAGACACGCCCAATGGCCAATTTTATGCTTATTAGGCTAATCTTGAGTGTCTGGGCTCACTATTTTGGATGCCATGAGACAACTGATACTCACAGATTTTGAGTCTATTAACATTTTTACCTTGTGAGGTGGAAAAGAAAAGTTGCTCTTCATTAACCTTCAAGAACATGGAAGGAGTTCAAAACCAGAAAACAACTCAACATACCAAAACACACAAGTGGAAAATTTCAAATTACTCTACATCTATCTTCAATGTCTCACTATGGTCATTCAAGGGTTTAATAACATTGCAGAAAATCAGCATGCTCTGGACTAGAATGGATGTTTTTTTCTGTTTTCTGCCATGGTGCAAGGGCATGACAGAGCAGCTGATATTCTGTCCAGAATGTCACATGCACTTTGAAGGTTAGTCCCTCAGATGGTGCCACATCTAGGGAGTCTGGCAATTTGAAGGTAGTGAGGAGTTTCAAGGTCGCTGGATGAATGTTTATTTTTGTTCATTTCTGAGGTCCTGCTTTGGCTGCTACACCAGCAATTGCACTGTAAGGTAATCTGAAATTCTGAACTGTCCTTCTGTTATTCATATCTACCTCCTTTTACAACCACCTTAGTACCAGCATCTTTATACAAACAGACAACACTCCAATTAATAATCCTGTCAATGTGCAAGTAATAAGAAGGCTTAAATAAATCAACTGAGAAAGAATATGTTAATAAATCAGGCTACTAATACCAGAGTGCTCATGTTTCTTGTCAGCTACATTTAAGTACCATTAAAAACATGCTTAAAGCATTCATTTAGTATGTCACTCAACCTCTAATAATTCATGTTAATTGCTAAATTTGATAAATATTTGCATTAGCAGATTTGATAGTAGGCACTGGCATTCTGGAATGTCTGAACAGAATACAGGTAAAGTATACATAAGAACTCTCAACAAGAAAAGAAAGATAAGCTCTGGGAGACTGCAAAGGCACCATCTCCATGGGAGTGTAACCCATCTGGCAGGTCAGCTGGCCTTCACAGGGACCAAGTGCCTTTTGCCAGTGAGGCAAGGACTGATGGATCTGATTAGGAAGAAGGCATGACAAGCTCAAAAGGGAGTCACAGCTATCCCTCTGCAGCTATGACAACTGTGTGCCATGCTGCCTTGAAGCCAACAGCAGGCATACAGTGTAAGAGAAAATGCAAGGGAGGATATTTTTCCTGGTAGGACTGCTGAGACTACTGTCTTTACCAGTTTAGCATTTCCAGGTGCAGCCAACTCAAAAAGCCTGAAAAGGTACAAAACTCTTCCTTAATTACTGCTTTCTTTTTCCTTCCACAGTAAGTGTCATATTGACACTTGCTATCAGACAGTATGACAGCTGTTTGATGTCCAGTTGAGACCATTGATGCAACTGGGACACACAAGGGAAAAACACAAGGACTTCTTGGACTTTTTATGCATTTCATAGTGTCCTGTGTTTGTGGCAACAAAGCACACAGACAAGCTCTGAGTACATTCAGATTCCTTGGTTTAGCTTACAAGTTCCTGTATTTGATCTTACAAACACAAGCCTTTAACTGTACACAGAAGCCAAGCAGGCTTTCAGCATCTTACACTCAAAGGAAGCCAAAGCTCTTCTTCTGAAACAATAATACACTAAGCAAGGTACAAAAGGCGAGTAAGCCTATGAAGCAGAATACAGTTAGCAAAGGGAAACGACATTTGATTGAAAGACCAGGATGAACACCAACAAAAACTAATCACCATCAGCTAACCCCACTGCCATCCTGCTACAAACAAGTCTTGGTTTCCTCCATGCACTGTAACAAGCTCCCATCCCAGTGTGACACTGTTGATGCTTCACAATGCAGGTTCCATTGCACACTGACACGCAAATATGACAAACCTTACATTTTTGACACTTTGAGAAACAAGTTTTTCTTACTAAATGCAAGCTGTTATGAGTGCTTCAAATCAGACTAGAAGACAGCTCAGCACTATAGAAAATGTCACTTGCTCCTTTTGTAATTTTGGTAAATTCTCCCCACTCTAAGCCATCACCCATTACAAACCAAAAGCTTCTTCCACTTCCTCTGTTCTTGCAGAAAAACAACAAAAGGAAGTGTTTGTAGTGTTCAGTGGAAAATTACCATAGTTAAGGAGTGCAGTCACAGAGTTTAGGATTTAGAGTCAGAATCTGGTGGAATGGAGTAGGGGAGGAGGTTCTGAAACAATTTTATCAGCCACAGATTTGTGAGGCCAAAAAACAGCTGCACAATCGTTTCCTGCCTATCATAGGCCATAACCCTGCAGCAATTAGTTTTACAGTTTAATAAGAAGAATTGTGCCTTATTTGTATTTGGAACATGTTTAATTTCACCTCTGAATCATACAATGAAGCTTTTGTTTGCTAGATGGTATCCATGACTACAGTTTTCCAATAGAGGTGAACTATAATCCATTCATACCTTAATCTGAGTGGTGATAACAAAAACAGAGTTCCTGAGGTTAATCAATATTTACACAGTGTTAGTCATTTATCTGCAAAGGCATTAGAGTATGTTTCCTTAACAGTGGCACTTCAAAGGGGCCTAGCTAGGTTAAGTTTCCCTTTCACCAGGTACTAACACCTTCAGAGTGCTGGACTGTAGCACTTAAGAAATAGTAAGGTTTTATACTACATGGTTTTTAAAGGTGGACAAGTCATGATTGGCAAGGTAGTTTGGTTTTAGAGGTAGTGGTGGTGGTGTTGGGGAGGGCATTTACAGTGATGCTCACTCCTTGCAGCCTGGATGTGCTTGCTAACCCCTACATTTTGCCAAACATGGATAATGCAACTGGATAGCTCAGAGCAGTGGATGACCACTTTTGTGCTCTCCCCTGGGAAGACAAGGAAAAACAGAATACAGTAAGGGCTCAAACACTATTAAATTGGAACAGGAAGATCTTCCTAGTGAAAAACTTCTAAATCTGAATTTGCCTCATCATAATAAGACCCAGGCCCTGCCTCTCAGATGGGAAACGTGGTGTGTGATGTGCCCAGCAGTGCTACTAAAGGTGCTGCCTTTGCAAATGTCAAGGAGGGAACTGTGACAGTGGCATAAGGCTCAGTAAAGATTCACTTCAGTACAGACATCCAGGAAGGATCACAGCCCAGGACTGTTGGTTTATATAACGATGTCAGCTTTTGTCAAATGACAAATAGCTTTGTGTGGGAGGGAAAATTACTATTCTGGAGGGAATAATACCCACCATCAACTATCGTAATAGTTTTGTAGCCTCCGTTAGTTGAAACAATTACTTTTTCCCCAACTTCCTCCAGCTGCAGAGATACAAATCATGCATTCCAGAAGTAACAGCACCGAAAGCCCTACCAGACCAAAGCTGAGCCAGCCCAGGCCAAAAGACCACAGTAAGGAAGAGGCTGGTTACAGTGGGAGAGAAAATGCGCAAAAGCGGCAGAAAGAGAAGGATGACGGAGCCCAAGCCAGTACCATCCCAAGAAGCCCTAAGGCAGAGAAAAAACAAAGAAGTTCTGTCAAGAAAACGGAGGATCTCTCTCGTGATGACTTGCTATTCCTTCTTAGTGTCCTCGAGGGTGAATTACAGGTAACGTATTGCCTCATTTTATATTTCAAATTAGAGGACGCACCACCCCCCAGGCCCCCATTCCCCCATCCACCACAAACATTTGCTGCTTTTATGTTAAAGAAACACCTTACCTAATTTGATACAGGACAAATATGAACGGCAAAGTACAAAACCACTCTAAAATTATAGCTATTACAGCTATCAGATGGGAAATGTGATCCTTACACCCCATGTAACTCTCAAAGCTGAGAACTCACAAAATTTTCCAGTTGTCTGTCCTATTCTAAGTATTTTGAATACAAAGTATTTGTCATAGTAAAACTAGGACAGAGAACATATTTAGAGACCGTTAATGTCTTTCACTTCATTATTTATTATCCCCCACCTCGTATGAAGTCATGAGCATTACTCCCTATGAATCAGTATGTGCCAGATGTAAGAACTCGCTCAACAGTATTTTAACATCTTTTGCTAGAAAAATCAAAATAGCCATTTTATTTCCCATAATATGAAGCATAAGTGTTGCATGCCACTTAGCCCACTAGACACTGGATTTTGAAGAGAGAGCACTTTTCTACCTAGAAAAGGAACCAGCTGTCAAGTGGTAAATGATGCCTAACCTGGTCAAACGTAATTGCAGGAAGTGGGAACCACATTTCCAGTGAGCAAGTAAAATATTTCTGTGACAGACTTATTGCACAGAAGTAATAACAGCCACTTTAAAACTGATCACAGGCAGAGGAAAAAGCAAACTGGCTGAAGTGGTATAAATGGGTATAGCACATGGTTTCAGAGTTTAATACCTACACAGCATCTGAGTAGTTCTATTCTTAACATATGTGTGTACTTTTATATAACAATACATACATGCTGAACAGAACACACATGCAATATGAGTATTTAATAGATGTACCGGTCTGTGATGGTGGATCCAAGGCAAACTTCTATACACTGTTCCATTATGCAAACAACACGATTTCCATGTTTGCAAAACATTTCTCTCCTGCTCACTTGGCCTTTCCTCATTTAGGTTAAAAGGCAGATGTCATACACTCTTCCAAAACAGTTCTCTCTTCCTCTCAGTAGGAGAGGCTTTTAAATATATATTTATGTATTTATTGATACACACACTCTTCATTACAATTGTGCAATATAAATAGATAAATATACACACACACACACACTTCAATTCTTAAGATTTAAAACTGGACTAGAGTGAAATGAGAAACTAGAAAACAGTGAGCTAAACATGAACATTTTAAATCATGACTGAAATTCCAAAGGAGGTATCATTTTTTATTCCTAATTTCCACCTCCTGTAATGCTAACTTAAATCTCTGAGGATCAGCTGTCAATCCAACCATAATTCAGCTTCTAAGTTAGATGCCACTACTTTCCAAATTCCAGAACATTTAAGATGCACAAAGATCACTCTTCCTATTCTTTCCCACAATGCCAAGGATTCGAAATAGTCTATTTTGCATTTTAAAATTTGTTTAAACAGCCATACATAGGGATACAGAAGTCTTCCAGCCGAAAGGAGTCAGAATGACAGTGTTACTCTTTCCTGACAGATCCCTCTTTCTGACTTCCTTCCTTCCTATTCTACCCCGCTAGGATTAGCACATACTTGCTTGAAACTGAGATCATTGCATCCAACAAAAATGGATGTTTGAGACAGTTCATGCAATTATGTCACTGTAATGGAGTCAGGGGGCAACCTCCATTACCACAAGATGCGGGGCAGGGGTCAAAACAATAGACACATCTGTAGCAGGGTTGAAGTCCAGAAGCCATCTGCACCCAAAACTTATAGGATGTGCAACACTTTCAGGCTGCAAGAAGCATCTTGCACTAACAATTTAAAGTCAGTTTCTAATACCACAAGTCAAACTTTGCCCTGAAATTTTGCCTTGTGAATGCTACACATTGGTCTAGAAACAGCAATACAATCTCATCATTAACAAAGTATTTAAGCTTTGATGAAGGTTCTAAAGATCTTGGGAGTCTATGCTGAACTAATAAAATACAAAGACCAAAACTCCCCTGACACTTTTCAACTGTTTTCCTGTTACTGACTATTTCGGGTCACTTTATATACACGGGAATATTTAAAATGTTTTCCAATTTTCTGAAAATCAAAAAGCAGAGAGCTAACCTGTAAATACATTTAAACAGTTTAACAAGATAAAGCCTTACTTTGTGTTTCTGCAGGCCCAAGATGAAGTTATAGGAGTACTTAAGGCTGAAAAAATTGACTTGGCTTTGCTTGAAGCACAATACGGCTTTGTTACTCCCAAGAAGGTGTTAGAGGCACTCCAGCGAGACGCAATTCAAACAAAGGCTGAGCAATGGCAAGAAGATATCTATGAAAAGCCTATGGGAGAGGTAAGAACAAGTAACTTATATTTAACCAAAGTTCCCACCAAATTCAATAGAAAATATCTCACCCATTTCCAAGGAAGAGAGAAAATGAGCTCTAAATGTAGAATCTAACATGAGTGTAAGTGCCAGAGAACAAAGCCCAGGGTCCAGTTGGGACCCAAATCTTGGGATCCTCACTTATCCTGTGGGCTGGGGGCTTTACACACTGATAGACACGATGTTGTCTAATTCAAATTCTGGTGATCAGCTTTCTATTCTTGACACCGTCTTTTCTTCCCCCCTTTCTGTTATCCATATTGACCACCCATGCAAACAGCAGCTTCCCCATGCCCCTCTGTCTCATGAAGGGCACTGCTGGCAGGGCCCCGTTCAGCAGTAATGACACAGCTGTCCACCTCTGCATATCCCAGCTCCATCAGTGGAGGGGAGGCACAGCTGCACCTGCTGGGTCTGACTAGTTATCAGAATGAGCTGCCATTAGAAACTTCATCCAGGCAGGAATCTAATAGTCTCACATCACACCTAAGCAACCTTTAGTTTAATTACACTGCAGCAGCCACCATACTTCCTGAATAATGTTATCTGACTGATTTCTGCCCTGCAATGCAAATCACTGCATATTTAAACCCTTTCACATCAGAATGTGTTTTTTTAATCCCAGAGAATAATCTCCAATTTACATAAACATTTGTAATATGCTGCTCAGTATGAATAAACATAATAAAAATAAAAGCAGAAATTATGATTAATATTCTCCTAGCAAGCATTTTCCAAGTTTTCTGAACAGAAATGTACTAAGGATATAGAGATCATTTCAGAGAACATTATGTGAGGCAAAAGGTCAACACTCATTGAGGAAGCCCAAAGGTTAAAATCTCTGCATATAATCTGAAACACACAATGCTGAAATGTGAAGGTTAATTTTTTTTATAACATTGTGGCATTCTGTCACAGAAACTTTGAGCATAAATGGAAATTTATTTGAGAAGTCTAAAAAAATTGGAAAACTTAAGTTCAGTCTTTATATATAAATTATATACACACTTATTTCTTCTTACACTTAATAGCAGAGAAAGAATTTCTAACACCACTGGATTTGGCAATTCCAAAAGGCAAAGGTAAATGTTCTGAGACCAACTGAAAGACTAGAAGGACCACTGCCACTTCTTGATCTTGGTAAACCAAAGGATGCTGTAACAGGCAGGCATTCCACAGTTTCAGTTTCAAAATTCACCTAAATTATGTTAGAGATCCATTTAGGTTTTTTTTTTTTATTTTTAAAACATATGTGAAAACCAAAGGAGAGGTGAAACCAGACACACAGTCTGGGAACAGACCATTTAAATTTCCCCTTTGCCATCACGACAATGTACCTTTATATCTGCATGTGCATCTCACCCCTGACAGTTTAACCCGAGGGTTAAACTGAGGGTTTTCAGTCAAACGTGCTCTACAGCTATTTCTTTCTGCAACTTGACAAATATCAGCTTACTCTTATTCCTCACACATGAGGGGCATATAAGAAAACAGACTTCCATTTTGGTTTTGCTTCTGATTCAAAGGCCTGAAAAGGTTTTCCATCTTTGCACAGTTTATACCTTTAGACTGAGTCAGGTACTCATGAAAAAATCTGCCTTCTGATCAATTGCCACTTCTCTTGAACAGAAAACAAAGAGTATTTAGCGTTTGAGTATAGACAGAATAATAATGTAAGAATCATTTTCCCACATTTCCAAAAATAACTTTTTTTTTAAAGAATCAAAAAAAACATCAGGGAAAGTGATGCAGGAGAAGAGGAAGATATCGCAGAATTTATGGTATCTTTCTCTCATGTTTCAAACCTTCACATAATTACAAAGCAGATTCTGGTTTCTAACTCTATCCAGCTTCCAATAATGCAGCCAAAGATAAAAAAAATCGGGTGCCTCACTGTTAGAAATGGGATGAACAATACCTCCTACTACTTCAAGAACTCCTCTAAAAGCAGCCAAACTAGAGGAAAGCCTATATTTTGCATCCATCAAGGTTAATTAAAAATTTAATCCATTTTTAAAATCCCAGTGCCAATCAACTTCGGGAAAGATGCATCCTCAGCAGCCTCTAACAAAGTACATCTGATTGTATCCTCACAACATCTTGTAAGTGTTGGTCAAAACCTTCCAAGGACAATAGCTGTAGGGCATCAATAATTTAGTCATGGGAAGAGCCTGAAACAATAATGTTGACAATGTGGCATTTAGGAAAAGAAGATTAACACATACACATGGAAATTTGGCTTAACTTGGGTTGAGAAAGGCAAGCGCTCCTATAATGTCTGGTAATCCTAAACTTGGGATTATACACTTATAAATAATGACCAAGAGAATATTATTAACACAAATAATATTATACTGAACTTTGGATAAAGAAATGTAACACCACTAAACACAAAACAGCCTAAAAAGAAGATTAAGAGTTCAGTTCTAATGTAATGGATTTGGGATATACCATCCTAGTTCGACTTCAGACAGGAGTTAGTGGCAAAATGTATTTAAACTATTAAGTGTGTGTGAATTTTTAGCTTGCTGAACTATTCACAGTTACGTAAGGCTGTGCCTCTTATTTTCCATTGTATTGTACAGCATGTTCAAGTATTAATTCTAGCAAAAAGCCCATATGGTTAGGAAGAACAAAACAACAAATCACTAATTAAGATTTTATCACTTTAATTTTCAACAGAAGACACTTATACTGCTACTTATTAGTCCTCTGTGGTTTTAGCTAAGAACTGTGTAGCCTGAGTAAACGTCCATGTGTGCATATGAATGGGGATTTCTGCAGGTGCAGATTTAGCATTGGGCCAGAGCAATCTGAGGAACCCAGGGCTGTTGGAGATCAGAGGTCACTTCTGTGTGAGGATCTCACACCAGCAGGGGTTCACACAACTCCTCTCTTCTCTGCTGAGTACGTGGGAGGCAGCCACAAGATCTCACAGGGAAAATGCAAGAGCCACATTTGCTCCCCAGGGAGGTGCCCTTATCTTGCAGAGGGACACAACAGCTTCCCTAGAAACCACAGGGAAGTGCAGCAGCCCAGTAACAGGCTCTGCTCTGCTCGGTCCTGCAAGGAGGGAGAGTTCCTGAACAGGAACATCCACCAGTGTGATAAGGCCAAGAGCCCACACTGGTCACATGTGTCTGCATTAACAGTGATGTATGATCTCCTGCCTCTCCAATACTCTTCTCTATGACCCACCTATACCAGGAGACAGTCCCAGCACTTCTTTCTTTTTCTTCCAAGTGGAATCACAAGCTCACACTCTCCACCGTGTCCCAGGCACAACAGCCAAATGCTCATGGTAGAACTGATTTGGCAGCATGCTTGAAAAGGAACCTAAATGCACCCTCTAATCCAAGCAACAGGAGAAAACTGCAACACACAAACTGCTTTAATGCAGCACTTCATTTACTTTTCTCTCTGACCCTTTAATGTAAGCAGGTCTCCCCAGGACACCACTGTTCTTTTCCCCACTTTAAAATGCCTCGTTCCACTTCCCTGCCTTGAATACACACCTCATCCATCCCAAATACCAGTTATAGTACAAACTGGTTATAATCTGAACACCGACAAAAGCACCGCTTTAAAGTGAAAGGCACTGGCATTGCTGACTGAGAGCTGCAAAACAAGAACCTGGAGTTACTGCCCTTCATCTTGCATACATGCTGCTTGGATTACTGCTTCAATTAACCTCTTACAGCCATTCAACAAATACTCCAGAGCAAACAAAATACACTGAACCTATAAAGCCCTGCTGGCAGGCCCCACATCCTTCACACCCAGCAGTGCAGAAGCAACAGTATTTTATACTTGGTTACTGTTGCTTGGTTGATGACTAATCCTCATCTCCATCATGCATTTACATGTTTGGAACCAGGCACATTTGATTTATGATCAGCACGTAGCCAGAAATGTCCATGTTTTCTCATGACAGCAATTTACACATCCCCTCAGATTCTCCATATACTTTCGAAGCGGTGGTCCAATCTATACAAATCTTTACTTTCTTAACCACACCCACACAGACTGCCTACCAAAAGAAACTGGACGTTCACACCTTTGCCTTCTTCCCACCTGACTTCGCACTGATAGCTGTGACCAGCAGGCACTCATGCAAAGCTGATGTCCAGCTCATGTCAATTTAAGCAAGACAAGGTCACAGCTGCAAGCTGCACTGTACCACAACTCTACAAAAAAACCAAGAGGCAGGTTGCTTTCTGAGAACAGTGTAAATTCACCTGACAGCATGACCTTCAAAAAGATAAGGATCAGAAACTCAGGTGATGGCACTTCACGCATCTGCAATAGCTGTTCCAAACAACCGCTCCGAAATCTTGTAGGGACAGGGGAAAGGTTGATAAAACCTCCTTCTGGTAAGTTAGTAGCTGAACAAAAGATTTCAATTTGTGAAATTTCCACTTCTGGTAAAATAAAGGAGAGTGTGAAGAAATTAAAAGAGACAGTTTTCTTCAACCTCACCTTTTAAGGCAATGCAGTTTTCAACCTCTTTAAAAGACACTGAAAACACAGCCAAAAGATTACTGCAACACTTGCTTACTAAGAAAGCTTGCATATGCAAGGGCTTAGGTAAGAAATGTTTTTCCAAGATAGGTCCTGCTTCAGGATTATGATTCCAGAAAGCAGTCACCTTGCTACTATAAAGTGTACAAATTATCAGTGAACAAGATGGAAAAAAAAAGTAATATCTGCAGTAAGAGCACCATAAAACAACCAAAACAAAAAAACCCCATAGGCTTCTTTTTATTTCTTGATCATGTGTGAACTGTGCTCAGCTATGGTACAACAGAAGACTCTCTCTAATATCCTCAGTTGAAAGTGCAGGAAATTTTCAAAATGGTCTACTTTTTTGTTGGAATATTTTGGACTCAAATTATGTTCAAAGTCTTGTCAATAGCTCTTTTTTCATAGCAGTGTCAACAAAAAGTTAACAATTATTTATGAGAAACATAAAAGAATATATATAGCTTTAAAAAAAGCTGAGATAAGCAGGGGGAGACTTGTAAGCCTATGCAGAAATTGATTATATCCTCACTCATTCAAGGAACTCATGTTTAGGCATTCCAGCTTTTCCTCGCATCATTTCTGTTGACCAAACTGTGAATAAACATCAGGAAAAGATAATTAATCGTACTCTTTGGAATTAAATTGTCCAAAATAAGCAGTGGCTCTAAGAATCTGAAGATCCAGTGTTTCTTGTGGCACATGGAATTCCTTGTGGGGAAAACATCAGAGAAGCAAAACCAGCTCTGCTTCCCACACTGCCCATTTGTGAATTCTTTCCCATTAATAGAGTGAAGCACTACAATCAGAATGACCTACTAGAATAGTCTGTGGTTAAAAGGGGGCACTGGGCTGTGAGCTCAAAATTTCTCTTTTTCCAAAAAGGATAGAAGGTTTCCTATGTTGACCTGATGAAGGAGGCAGTCTCCAAAGGGGAAGAAGCTCAAACTTCAGTTGGATCAGGAATGTCTAAAGAGGAAAACCACTTACACACACATTTGCATAACTTTGTCACATACTGAATTCAAAATTATAACAGAATCCCCAGAACAACAGTTTTCTCTACAGACACTCTTTTGCTTAACAGTGTAAGCCCAGCAAACAGTTATGCCAATAATGGTGGTTCAAAAAACCTCAAAATTATTACCAAAACATAAAAGAGATTATTTAAATTAAAATATCACTATATAATAGTATTTTTAAAAATTGAAAATTTTGCACTGAAGGTTTGTCAAGCATTGGGATGCCCAGAGAGATGGTGGAATCACTATCCCTGAAAGTGTCCAAGAAATGACTTCACGTGGCACTTAGTGCTGTGGTTTAGTTGGAATGGTGGTGTTCAGTCAAAAATTGGACTTGATGAACTTGGAGCTCTTTTCCAGGCTTAATGAATCTATGATTAGAAGTCAAGCAGAAATCCTTGAGGAAGGGGAGGGAATTTGATGCTTTAAGTCTGCTATAAAGGTGCCATCTGTAAGACAAAGACCTTAACAACATGTACAATTTAAGAAACAAAACAGGAAATGACACCGTTAAATACTTCTAACTATTAAAAAATTTAGCACTTACTTATTCCAGAAATCCAGAGTCATGCTCAGAGTAAGCACAAGAGACAGAACTGTTTTCCACTCTTGGCACTACCATGCATTTACTGTCAAACCAGAAAAATGCTTTTTGATCTGTCTACCTTACAAAAACAATTTAATGTTCCTATTTCCTATGCAGCTACAAGTGAGGCAGCTATTTCTGTTCAACCCAAAAGCAGTCAGCCACTGTGTGAAGCAGCAGATGAGGCTTCTTCTGCCAAGACATCTGGTTCTCTACCACAATGATCAATGAGAAAAGCACAGCCTTGGGAGCAGTAACTGTTAATTAGTAGCTGTTAAAGAACAGTCATGGCAGGAGAAGGAAAAGAAGGCAACTGAGGGTGCTGCAAAACAATACCTTATTTTTCAAATTTGTCAGAATTAGACTGATAGAACTAGATAAACCTTTCCAAACGGATACCAAAAAACCTGGCCATTAAGCTATAAAGTGCAGTTTCTATTAGTAAGCCACTCTTACAAATTTTTAATAATGAAAGCCTGAGCAAGCAAAAGTTTCAAAATACTTCAGGAGTCTTTTCTTTTTTTGTAGCTTGATAAAGTTGTAGAGAAACAGAAAGAAACTCACAGACGAATGCTGGATCAACTTCTAATGGTAGAAAAATCACACAGACAGACTCTGTATGAACTACAGGAAGAGAAGAGGAAGCACAGCAAATATATGGAAAAAAGTGATGAGTTTACAAATTTGCTGGAACAAGAATGTGAAAGGTAAGGCTACCTCTTGCCATAATACTAAGAAATATGTACAGTTTAACATTGCTGTCTGCTTTCTTATCCTGCATCCACTAAACATCAGAAATATTTGTGGAGCTATATGTTGAGAGTTTAGCTGTGAAGATATGACTAATTACCTCTACAAAATAACAATGTCTAAATCTTCATCAGCTGGTGAGGTAGGTCAAACTGGTGGCAGATTCTTCAGCACTTCTGCAGGATGCCATGGATGTTACACTTATAGAGAATACAGGGAAACATGCAAATGTATAAAGTTATAACCAACATCACTCAGGTGAAAACACCTTTCAGTGTGTTTTAAATGCTCAGTATACACTACAGTATGTAAGTAACAGAATATGAAATCAGGCATGCAGTCTTTGTTGGCAGAAGAAAAAGATAGGAGGAGAAGTAGGTGTTTGTTAGAAATACAGAGAGAGGAAGCAAAAGAAGAGGATAATTTACAGAAAGCTTTGAAAATAAAAATGAGAAAGTTCTCATATCAGGATTAGCATAAATTCCATAAATCCAACTTTATTTTAAAGCATAACCTAAAAGTATCACAGCTTGTTTAAGCACAGTGTTACAATATCAATATCAATTTTCAGAAGAATTTAATAATTTAATGTCATTTACTGTCTTTACAAAAGCAACTTTATACTGTGACCTCTGCGAATCTGTAGTAAAACTGAACACATCCTAAGGAAAAAAATATCAAAGAACATTTCCTATTCCTTGGATAGCTCCTCCAGAAGATAGGAGAATATTGTCTCAGTTTCCTTTCACTTAGGAACAGATGGAAATGTTTGGGTGTGAGAATGTCAAGCCTGTTCTAAACTCACATTATGCATAGATAATTCCTCCTTTGCCTCGCCTGTGTAACATCATGTTCTACGTTCTTTGGCAGTGTTTGCACTTTGCATACACCTCTCTCCTGCACATCTATCAAACACAGCACATGCTTCCCACTGAGCATGCAGCCATACTCATGGCTGGCAACTACAGAGGCTGGGGAGAAAACCCCTTTGTTTCCCAGAAAAAATGTATACAGATGCAGGCAAGCACAAACACACATAGAAAAGCACATACTATGAACTGTTCTTGTGAAACACCATGGTGTCAGGAACCAGAACCTGAGATCAATGGAAGTTTTTGTCTCTGCTGTCTTCTTCTCAAAATCTAAGACACTCATCTCTGAGACAGAACTAAATAAACCACAGTTGCTAAAAGTGGCAAAACCTCAGCTGCAGGTGCTCACACTGTGTGAAAAGCCACACAGAAGAAAAGACTAAGCATCAGAGTTGTTGCAATTTATTTATTTTCTTTAAACAGGATAGACATGGGATTAAAACTTTGTGCCCTGCCCTTCCTTCACATCCCTCCCTCCCCTCTACCCCACTTCTCCAAGAAGATTATAAAACATTTATCACTATCATCTGCAACATTTAGTCTAGCTGCCTGGAAAATGGTGAGAAGAGGGAGGAATACCGAGGTGTCTAATGGGACCTTAGAGAATGTAATAATAGATTTCAGATTAAGTTCAATTTTTGTTGGTTTTTTTTTTGGAGGACATATTTTATGTGGAAAACCTTAAGGGGGTATGATGTCACATGCTGAGCTGATTCCAAAATGTTTGCCAAGTAATGTCACCATCAAGATCTCCGTGCAATTGCCTGCCATAACAAAAAAACCCCAAAAAAACAAAAAAACCACACCAACAAAAAAACCCCAACAACCAAAAAAACACTCGGCAAGTTAAGGCACAGCTCTTTCTACATCAGCTTGCCTGACACAGAAAAGTGACTTTTTCTTCCATTTTAAAAACCTTAATCCAATTTAAATCTTCTCAGGATGTGAATTCTGCATTTGTATTAAGAACAAATATAACTCTACCACAGGTTTCGTACATAATGCAATGACAAATGAATTTTTGCTTACCCTCAATTAAATTAAAAAAAAGGCAGAAGAGCAGTAAGTATTCATCAATTAACTTAATTTCTGTTTTCAGCCAGAAGCAATATTCTCTTCTGTGTGATGCATATATAGCATTCCTAACAGTATTCCACATTCAAAGCAAAATCTTGAACTTTGATTAGTCAAAAAAGTACCTGGCTTTTATCAGAGAGCAATGCTATAGTATATGCTAAAGATAGCCTTGAAGAATACAAAATGTATGCAAGCCAAAGAAGGTACATGAATAATATGCAACTACATGATCAAAGTGAAAAAAATCTAGATGCTATGAGACAGTGATGCTGAAGTTCTGAAAATTACTCCTTATGGCAAGAATAAACAAATTATTAGTCAGATCCAACTCTACTTACTATGCTGGGTATTTTCAAAGAGTGCAGAAAGAAAGCATTTCCTCTTTCTTGCTTATGGTCTCAGGAAGAACAGAACCGAAGAATTCTTAAATGAAAATTTTAGTGATGTATTTATCAGATGATCGTGTTCTACATAAACCAGGTAACCTTCCATCCCTAGGGCCTTTCCACTGCCTTACACCCTTCATCAATGACACTTCTCATTAAAAGAGCAAATGTTTGGATTGTGCAAAATATTAACAGTCTTTGATGACTCAGTAAAAACTCTTTAGCTTAAACAATTGAGAATTGCTTTGACTTCATAATAAAGCAACAAGACTGTCCTCAGTAATTGAACATTGTCAGACTTGGGAGTATAAGCTTTTGACAGGACTAGTGACAGCTTTCAAGATATGAGGACCAGATTAGATTTAATGTTAATCCTTTAGGAACTTTAAGCGTTTTTCTTGTTTCCAGCCAAAACTAAGTTAGATACACAGATTACGAGGTGCACATGAAGAATCATAGCATAAAAGCCACTGACCTTCTTTAGAAGTGCTTGCATTTCTGGGGGTTGGAGGATGGAGAGCAGGATTAAGGACTAGCAAGAATACTCACTTTAGATTCTAACACAGATTCCACCATATCTTCCCAGAGGATGTACCCATTTGTCTCAAAATACTAATCCACATTCCATATTTTTGCAGCACAGTAAAATAATACAAGCCGCTGTTTTAGAAAACATTTTACAAGGGTAAAATATGAAACTAGAAAGTCTTCTAGATATGCACATTCCCAGTTTGAATACACATGGCATATGCATGCAAGTTTTTACGCATTTACACAGTACTCTCCACCCCACGCCAGAAAAAAAGAAACAAAAGAGCAAAATAGCAAAATGTTTAACACTTACACAGTCCTTTTCCACTGCAAATCTCAAGGAGCTTTAAACATTATGTAAGCACAGTTATTCCCCATTTTCTAATTACTGAAAGAAAATGAAGGTATCATGCGAATAAATGAATCGCAGGTACTTGAGGTTTAAACTGGATGAAAGGAAGAAATCTCCCAATGTATAGGTGTGTTCCATCTTCAGACTTTCTATATACTATGCAGACTCCAAATTATACAAAGGGTAAAGCTTTATAATGAAGATACATCAGTTAAATAAGTGAATGTTATTCAGTAGGATAGGGAAAAATAGTAGTTTGCTAATAAGCAATGTAAGCAGATTTTTAAACGCAGTTATGATAAATAAAGCTCTCAGAATTAAAATATTAGCACAAAACTCTGCAGGGTGATGTAGAAGTAATTGATAAATATCTTAAGTTTAAAGATCATCTACCAATATGAGGGTCTTTTTCTACAGCAAGGAAAGCCAAAAGATTTTGTTTCAGCTCTGAATTCACACTCGCAAAGGTCATTTAGAGAACTTAGTCCAAAGAAGAACAAAACACTATTTTTTACAAAAAAGAAAATCCTAACGTTTCCTAAATGCAAACTTACTCCCTATGCTCTAAGCAACTGAAAAAACCCTCAGCCAGGCACCTTACTCTACTCCACTTGATTGGATATTTGTTCTCAACACATCAAGTGAAGGGCCTTTTCAGTGTTAAGATATAAGTCGTCATTATACCCATCTGAGGGGTCAGCATTCACCAAGCATAAAAAATGAAACTTAATCTGCAAATAGCTCACACCTGTAGTTTCATCTAACAAAACCCCACAAAACACTGTGCTTTTTGCTCCAACTGCTGCCACCCTCAAGGTCAGTCAGTTCATGTGACATCCTGTTGAGTGACCCAGGTTAGAAGAGATCTCTGGAGATCTCCAGCACAAACTGCTGAGGGCAGGGCTAACTTCATGGTCAGATCAGGTTGCTCAGATCCTTGTCCAGTTGACTATGGAAGACCCCAAAGGGTCAGTGATTCTGCTGGCTGCTGGGGTCCTTATGCAGTCTTAGGCATTTTCATCAAAAGACCTTTTCCCTCAGTTTCATTGTAGGTATCATTCTGGTCTGGCTTCTGTGCCATGTTCAACAAAAACTGCTTTCATTAAAAGCTTAATAACATCTCTTCTGGCAAAGCTCTGAACCTAATCCATCTTCACTGGCCCTGATCTTTCAGCTGCCTTGGACACAAAACTAGTTTTCAGCACCTCCTTGCCACCTTACCCACATCTGTGATATCAGCTGGACACACCTCTCTGGGTGTTCCACAGTGGCGTCTGAATTGGAAACTTGGCACTGTCCACCTCTGCTCTGTTCATAGGACTCCACAGGTCTTTTCTTTGTCCTTTGCGCTTCTTCTCACAGAAACTCAAAGCCAGCTGGGCATCATCGTAAGCCTGCTCCAAACACTACCAAAACAACAAATCTCACCATTTGAGCAACCTGCCATCATCCCTAACTCCATGAGGCCAGAAGGGAATTCAGCCTTTTATCTGTCCTTGGCTTCAATTCTCTAATACCCTTCTGTTCTTAAAACTGGGGTAACAAAGACATACTGCTTGTCACTCAACCTGTTGTACCCAGGCACACTTTAACCTGAGCCTTTCTAGGTTTAAGTCCCACAAATTTTTCTTCATAGTGCCTCCAAGAAAAACAAATACCAAAAACAAAAGAACAAACAAACAAAAAACACACACACACAAATAAACAAAACATATTTTTCTGTATTTCCAAATTAAAACATTTTACAGGCTCTCACTTCAACTTTTTTATCATTTCCACATTAGCTATTTCAGTCTTCCACCCATGTACCCACCCTCACAGTATACTCTTACCCTCTAAAGCAATATTAATACATGGACTAAACATCACACCAAAACTGTATCAAAATTAAATCATATTATCTTATAATACTGCTCAGGTATTGAGTAGGTAAGAAAGACGATTTCATGAAACTGAGCACTGGAGGTGAAGTGTTTTAGGGGTTTTTTAAGTGTCAGGTGAACTTGAATTGGTCAAGTGAACAGTGCTTGAAAATTGGGACAGCACATCACGGAGAGAAGGAACCATCCTAGTGAAAAGGTGAAGTGTGTTAGTATGTTGCCAGCATAACATTGCTATTCTTTAATGCAAACACATTTACACATTGGAATAACACTTTATTGCAGCTCTGGAAAATTAAATACTCTATAAGAGTGGGCATAATTAATATTTGCAATTTTTCTTAAAGAAGCCAATTAAATATTACAAGAAGCAGGACCTTATCTCTATAGAAAGCTGTAGTAAAAATAAACACTGTTGACTTATTTATTCTACATGTGTTACCAGCGGTTTTTAATTTCATGCACACTGAACTATTGTTGTAGATTGCATTGTACTCAAATGTAATCATTTCCTTTTAGCTTTCTGGCAATGAGTTATATGTATTACATATGCCAGAGAATATGTCTTGCAAGTTGTGAAATGGATGCCAGATCTCTGTACATTTGACCTTTTTCATGGGTATCTAGTGTTCTGTAGGTGAATAAGAAAGACCCACCACAAGCAAACATCAGCATTCTTATTCTACATTACACTCCAATGGGACAGTCCCACTAATATTACCACTGAGGCACAAAGACAGACTCAAGGAAGTGATGCACACAAATTAATTACCTCATGCTCATATATGAAAAACTATGTACTGTTGCACTACATAACTTTCAACAGATGTTGTGAAATCAAACCCTTGTCAAAATTCAAGCACTCAAAGATTCTTACAACAGTCTCCGTGTATGACGGAAGACAAAAGTAATTTATCTTAGAGCAAATAAATAGAAATTAGAGTTAAGACCCCCAAAACTGTTAAACAAGGTTTTTTGATACTAAAATTAAGAATAAATAGAAATACAAAGAAGGTCTTCAACTCAGTGCAACTAACTGAGAAATTCTCTAGATCCATGTTGCAATTCTAAATTATTGCATCTAGTGTAATCAGCACACAGATGCAAGATCTAGACGATAACCACTTCTCTTGGAACTCCATTGACATTGCTGGAATGACACAGAGAAGTGAGTCTCGTATTGAGTTGGGTTCTTTTTAATTCTGAACACATAACACGTCTGTTCACTGCTTCACTATCATGATTACCAACCAACACTATCATTGCACACTTTGAGGATGGTGAGGACACAATGAATAACCTCAGTCAAAGACGTTCTCCTACACTGCTACCCCATGAGTGGGGAAAGAGATGCTCATTGCCATATGCCCTCTGGGCAAAAGGACACAAATTCTCCTGAAAGGGACAACTGTGGAAAGCCACCCTGGTGATAGCACTGGTCAGCACTTTAATCCCAGTGTCAGAGCTCAAAGGGAATGATGATCTTTCTAATCTGGCAAGCCTCAGAATATTTATGGCTCATGTAAATCAACACCTCACCAGTGACCAGCATGAAGCACTGGCCAAATATGCTCATGGTGAGCCACTGCCCTCAGTAATGGGGCACTCGCTTTAGCCACCAACTTACATTTCCAAATAAGACTGAATGCACCACTCCACAAGTGGCACAGCAGAGAAAGTCTAATCATAAGCAACAATAGAAGCAGATGACTGTACCAAGACCTGTGCCCAAAAAAAGACACAGTGCACTTCTGATTCATGGCAGGGTGGGGCTGTGAGAGGAGAAACTGGCACACAATTTCATAACTGGGATTTGAAAAGAAAACACACAACATCAAACAGCCAGAAAAATCTGTAAATCCTTCTCTAAGATACAAAATTTGACACTACCATAATTTTTCAGCACAAACCATGGCTATGGGAAAAGTTGTGCTCCTGCTTAAATGTGGAGGAGGAGGAATCTCAATGAAGTTAAGATCTTTCTCGTGGCAGAAAAATTTAAGTAACTTACATGTGCTATAATTAGTTTTGTATCTTAAGAACAAGCAAGAGAAAAACGGCCCTAAGAACTGAGAATGCAGGTCACACATCAGTTAGCAAGACTTGAGATCTAAACTCAACCAAGTTTCCCATGGCATGCTGTGAACTTCAATGCATTTCTGCCCAGCTAGGAAACCTCTGAGCATTATATACACGTATGAAAGCACTTCAAGAAAAATGTCACACCCTCAGTCTCTGTGCCGAAACATTAATTTCAAACAGAGAATAAATAAGAACAATCAGGAGCACTAAATCTGTTGAGAACAGAGATTACTTGAAAAAATTGTTACAAATAAACATGAAAATCTTATTATATGGTAATTTCGATTTTCATGTAAGTACATTATTTTGTTTCTTGAGCCTGAACTGCACATTGTTTAGCCTTTCAGGAAAACACCACATATTTGGACAAGGTAACACAATCTATTTAGAGTCTGAAGACCAAGAGTGTGAACACACTGAAAAAGTACGTTCAATATTTGAACCCTTCTGCTAAAAACATGGGGAAAAAAACCACAGAACATGTATAAATTTGAAATCAACTAGAAGTTCAGGAAGGACATATGAACTTTCATTGTACAAATTTGTGATTCAGATCTCCACAGTGGGGAAGGGAAACAACAGGACACATTAGGTGGGTGGCTCCAAGAAGCAAATGGGAGCAGACAGAAGAAAAACCATTAGACCATCTAGTCTTTCCCTGGCAACAGAGGGTTGTTCTCCAAACACAGTCAACAATGTCTAAACTGCACATCCCCTGGGATAAAATCCCAATACAATGGCCCCTGGGAAAGACTGAGCAGCAGAGAATGAACCAGTCCCTTCCCACTCCCACAGAAAAGCTGATGCTGTGAAAAGGGCCGGTAAAAGCTGGAGTTTGTTCAGACGCATTGACAACAGAAGGCTCCAGCACTAAAGACTCTCGAACCGTAACTTGGAATCTTCATTAATTTTCAAGTAGAAAACGAACCAAACCCAACAGTTGCAATGACTATTGAAAGAAGACAGGGGAAGTATTCTGCCATAGAAAATGCTATGTCCCCTGTCCCCCAAAATAGGAAATTAACTGTGCCAAAGGGACAGAAACACTGAGAATATGCAGACAGATAACTGAGTCATGTCTGCCAGGTTTGGCCCGACAGCAGCCACCTTCTCCCAGACTCTACTTTGCCAAGAGAGTTGGAGAGCAGAAACATGATTTGAAAACATGTTTTCAAAGGTGTACATTAGCTTTAGAAGATACACCTCACACAGGTCTGCTATCACTCTCTGCCCAAGGTACTTGGAGCAGACAGCATCCAAGCTACAGCATTGCAAAAGAATATCACTAAAACTGCTCTTTGACGCATTTACTTCCTTGTCAATACCTTTTGAGTTACACACTTTGCTTGAAATCACAAGAGCCGATTAAAACCTACAACTTAAAACAGAACTCTTTCCTTTTAAAAGCCCTCAAAGCCTTGTATGCTAATGGCAAATTCCTCAGCCTCACCACTTTGATTCACAGTACCTTCAAGTCACTGGGGAAAGACTCATGTCCCACAGACATTATCAGGGTACAGGTACAAACCCGTTTTTTCCTGAACTGTCCTTCCGTCTCAGTAAAATCCTAATTGTTACCATCTCACTTGCACTTCCTTACATACCTCTTTCCTCCCCACAGCCTGAACAAGACCAGACAATTCTGTGGAAAAGGAAATACAACCTAGAAATGGAGACCATGCACCCTCCTCTCCCTTCAATTTGATTTGTATGCTAAAAACGTCAGGGTTCTCAGGAAATTCTTAGCACTATAAACCTTATTCTCACATTTATGACTACTAAGATGACTTCTAGTAATGTTCAGATCCTACAATTTGCATTTAAGTCATCAGGAAATTGGGACATCGTTTAATAAATGTTTAGACAATATTTCACGTGTTTCTCATTTCAAAATTTCATCTTACATCCAACTGAGGAACTGAGAAGCAAGACCCACTCCTTGAATCCTAAAATTCTCCCTTTTTTCAATAGTCTTGCCAGCTAAACTCTGGATGTCTTTACATTCTGTCAGACAGGAGAATGAGTCAGTCTGTCCCTAACTGGCTTTCTAAAAGGGAAATTGAGAAGTTTGAGGACATATTTGGATAAACACACTCATTGGATAAAGTTACTCAACTTTTTATATCTCTAGCTTTGCTATAAACCTTCAAAATCCTTACAGGCTAGATTTAAGAATAGCCAATAAAAACTATGGGTTATAAATAAATTTAATGAAAACCACTATATTAAAACTCAAAGGACCTTATAAACATGCTTATCAAAGCTTCACCACTGTAATACAGCACCACATCCATAAATCAGTGTTATACGTTGCCAGTCATCGACAACTCTTATTGAAATATCAGCCTTATATAGATCATCTTTGGTTCAGAACCCATTTTTCTCATGGTCTCTGAACACAATTTAACAGCCAACACTGTAGCTCTGACTGAAGAAGCAATGAACAAACTGACTTTATCCAGTTTAACTCTCCTGAACAGACAGTGAAAACTGCTGTTATCATCTCTATGTGCTTTAGATCTCCTCAAGTGCAGTATTTGGCCTGGAAATAAAGGATGACTGAAATATACAGTACTGAACCTACTAAAGGGCATAAATACTGAGCTGATTTACCTTCCTAATCTCTCCATTTACAAAGGGGTAAGGAGGTTTATAATACCATTTTGGAATGCATTCTTTCTTGCAATTGCTGATATTCAACAGCATGGAGTGTAATTCAATAGAGTTTTATTAAAGGATTGTACCTTACAGATTCAAGATCCCGATCTCTATAATAAATTCCCATCTTCTTTAGCTCTGTATTAACTTCAGATGCAAAGTAAGAAAGGCAGGCATTCCAATTCAAAGGAAGAAAAGAAGACATTCCAAACAGACCTTTTACTAGTTTCATAAAATACTTTTATACATTAATTATGTATCAGCCTATTTTCCATAGATGCTTACAAGGATTATCAAATTTTAAGAATAGTCTGGTCTAAGTTTCTTGCCTGTAGCCAATCTAAAAATTAAGCTAATTTCATATAATATCAGGTTTCACTGCCAGCATTTCATTAAAGTGTGCAGTTTAACACTCATATGTGCAAAGATCTAAGTCTCAAAACAGTATACACAAATTTGCCCTTGGGTATTCTGATTACTAAATGCAAAGACAGTTGGTTTTATAATACCCAGCAAATATCCAGATCATTTCTTGGAGAAAACTGAGGAGGTGTTCATTATAAAAACAGCAACATATAAAAGAATTTGCAAAGTGCTTGAGGAAAAAAAAATTAGCTTTTTATCCACCTGACAACAAAACTGTCTCCATGGCTACATCTTTTAAATAGTTCTAGTACTAAAGTACAGGTTCTGGCAGTGCAGTCGCATTTCAGAAAGTGGTTGAGAAAATGATGTAGGAAGGAAGAGTTCCGTTTTATTAGACTATGGAAAGACTTCTGGAATAGGATGCACAAACTTTACGTAAAATAAACCAAAATGAAGTTGCTAGTATTTAAGTTTAAAATTAAGATGAATACTCTTTAAACTTAGCAGAAAGTTGGCAGGTGCAAATGCATGCACAGTTCAGGATGACACACCAATTAGGGATGAAATCATTATAACTCTGTATGCTTGGAAATAAAGCATTTAAGTAGCTAATGAAGTTTGACAGAAAATAGCAATGCTCTGTCTAACCACAGAGCATTTCAAACAAGCTGAGTTAAAAAAAAACACAAAAGCAAAACAACAAACCCCAACAACCACAAACCAGAGAAGGGTACAAGGACTCCTATACAGCTCCAAGTCCAAGAATCCAACATAAAAATTAGTCTGTCCAGTTGTAAATGTAGACATGGATAGAACATGATTCTATGCTTCTAAAGGATGTGAGAAGAAAACATTCAGAGGAATATGATTATACGATTGATAAGGTATTTAATTCAGTATTAAAGAACACATTATGGTGATGTAGGAGCTGTACAGCTGTAACAAAAAAAAAAGGAAAGGAGAGGAGAAAAATAAGATAAATGTATTTAACTGTGTAAAAGCACATCCAGACTTCCTGTGAGTTGACGTACATATATAAACAGATAATCACATAGATGCTAGACTAGGGACCATCAATCCAAAACAATGTCAAGGACAGAAATTAGAATCTGGACATTCTCCTCCTCTGAACACTGAGGTATAAAATTAATTTGGTTCATCTGTCACAACCTTAGTTCTTTTTCATTTGTATTTTTCCCTGACTGACATCATTAGATTCCAGTATTTTGGATGTCAAGGAGGTTTTCACATTAGGCTATGGAGAAAGAGTCTGTGCAGCCATCTGAAACTGATCTGCTAATAGAAAAAGCTTTAAATCAAATTTGTACAACACAAAGCAACAAGCTTATTAGCACTTTACTAGAACTAAATGGGATTTAAGTATTCTAAAAGAACTTGTATGAGAAACTGGTGAACTATTAGCAGGCGAGTAATTCCTCCCTTAGAGCAGACAGGGAAATGGGAGGCAGCACCATTTGTTAACAAAAGAAGAAACTGTAGTTAGGAAGAGAACTGGGCATAGATCTGGCAAACACAAAAACTCCAGCCTCTTGAGAGGAAAGCAGAATCATGAGCCAAGTCTGCCCTCCTTCCCCACCAGCCCTTAAGTAACGCTTTGCTGTTCCACTCTGCTAATTCTGGTATCTGAACTGAAGCAAGACTAACTGATCTCAAAGCAGTTCATTTACCCTCTGCCAGCATGGATATGTTTTTCATGTACTTGAATGTACATTAAAAAAAAAAACCTCACGGGTCTGGCTATCTGCTTACAATTGTTTGAAATAGATACTTACAAAGGCCAATTTTTAATTGAGTTTCTTAGGCTGTGCACCTACCCACCATCATCCTCAATTATCATTCCTCAGCTAATTTGCGCTAAACTGCAAGAAAGAAACAAAGACTTCTAAACTATTAAATGCCTGTAGGGCTCTTGAAAACATTTCTCTTTTAGTGCCCAGGATATTAAGCAGGAGTCCAGTTTGACCTCAATAAGAGGACATTGCAGAAAAACTTTGTGTTCACCCTAACAGGATGGAAAGCCTAGTACCTTTCACATTATTGGACAATAAAAGAAGTCCAGTCACAAAATGAACATCCATAACTCATTTTGTTCCACTACACAAATAGCTTTTTTCCACAGCAAATAATGCTGTTTTTACAACCCTTACAAGAGCAGCTACCCATCCTTACTGCACACAAATGAACAAGTAGTATCAGAAGTTTGATTTGCCATTGCAGAAGCTGAATCTCTGGATAGCTGTAGAGCATCACAACCTTCCCTTTTTCCTTGTTTTCCTTCTAGAAATCAAAGAATGAGATCATAGGAACCCATGCATAAACCTCTTGAAAATACCTACAATGAAATATTTAATCAAATTTAAAAGAAATAAGTATTAGCATGTGGGGTCATAGTTTCAAGTAGCTTAGGCAAACAGCCTTCATCCTCTTAAGAGAACCACAGCCAGACTTCCCAATGCATTAAGGCATGCAGCAGTTAATCAAAATAATGGGGAAAGGAATAAAGATGCTGAGCTCATGGGAACAGTTAGGCTTCTAAAAATTATTCCCAATAAAACAGAGCTGTCCCACCTCCAAGAAGAAAGGGAGAGGCTGTTTGTTTTTAGAAGAAAAATACTAAAAATATCTTCAATTACATTTATCTTAAAAAATGCTGGAGGGAACACACTGCAAGTCCTCTTCAACTGAATCCACACAAATAAAAAAGCAATTAGGCAGAATGTGTATGATGAGTAATTAAGACACTGAAATATCTTCAAGAATTAGGATTCAGCAATACTTGAATCCTAATGCAAGATGACACTGAGATCAGGAATGCAATAAAAAACTATCCTGAACCATTTGAACACCATCCCACTTTCTAGTAGCATCCAGACCACTACCTTAATTTTTTAAGAAACTGCTCATGTTATCTTGCTTGTTTAGCTGTTATAATTACAGTGGGAAAGAAAAAAGCTGATTATTTGCTGCAAAGCATTTAAGAAGTCCTTCCTTACTTGACACAAACTCCCTCACATCCCTCAAGTGTAAAATGGAAGGATGACACAAGTTATTACTGGTGTCACGCCTTGTTCAGTGTCCTTGCATTTAGAACAAATACATAAAACAAGAGAATACATACAATTCCATGCTAGAGGAATTCATAAGCTCTTCATAAAGCATATATCAAGCAGACATTCACATGTAAGTTCTGTGCATTGGTTTCTTATATTTTAAAATATATTCATTCTATTTCATCCATCCATCCTCAGATACTACAGTCCTTAGTATTAAAATAATTCCATTTCATTTACTTTTCTGTTGTTATCAGCTCTACAGAGAGTATGTATTTTTGCTGTCATTATGGCAAAACATGTATCTTTGGTTGCAGCCCAGAAAGAACCCTGACCTTCACTTTCTGATAGGTAATGTTTCTGTTTCTCTACTCTTGCACAAGGTATCTCAACAATCTTACAAAAGCTGTATTACCTCACCTTTTAGTAAGCCTAACTTGGAGCAAATTCCGTCCTCCTAGAGCTCATGTTTCCCTCTCTGCTTTCCACTGTAGCTGTAAGTTATGTTTGGAAACAAAAGGTAAACTCTGTTCCATGCTTGACATTAAAGGCACAATTCAGCTTATCTAGATGAAGATATCTAAGGTGAGGGACTTCGCCTGGGAGGTGGCACCTGAGATCCAGTGTTGTCCATGGAAATGTACTCATGACAGCTCCATTCAAGTGACTGAAGACAGACGTCTTTACATAGATTAAACCCCAGTTCAAAGGTGATAATTTGTAGATAACTGAGCTGAGCCACCACTCCTTTCCATAACCTCTCCTGGAAAAGGCAATTTGAAAGACAGATCCATACTGGGCTGTTAATGTACAGCACAATCACTTGCAGCAGTTTCTTGTACGTCTCCCTCATGTGCAGGTATTGACCATGGGAGTGAGGAGGCTTATCCCTTTCACATCCACTGCATCTGCCCATTCAGATTTCTTACCGTCCTACTGCTTTTTACACAATTAGACTTCACATTTCAGCTCTTAAGGAAACACTCCTTTGGAAGAAAATTAATCCTCCAAATTGGAAAAAAAGTGACAAACAGCAAAATCACAGAAATATCTGAAAATTACACATTTCACAGAAGTCCACTTCCATTCTGCACTCCGAGTTTGGAGCAAGTGGAGTGCGATTAGCATATATGCCATGTATCGTGGAATTTGTGTCAATCCTCACTAGGATACACTTCGTAGGAAAAGATAAAATGGTTAGGAAACTGGTGCTAAACTCATATGGTTATTGAAAAAAAAAGTGAGAAAGAAAAAGGGTTCTTTGATTCCTGCTGTCTTTTCTCATTATTCACATTGGGATATCCCTATTTATCAGCAAAGGAAAGGAAAAATATATAATGACATTTTCACGGGAAAGGGAAAAAAATACAACCACTATTTGATTCTTAACTGTTTGGCTACGTTTAGAGTTCCAAAATGTATTTACATTAAGAACATGAGCTTTGTTTGAATGTTTACTTTATGAAAGTTCTGAGCTGAGAAGCCAGCAGAGTGAACTGCATGATACTGTCAGCGTAAATTACAGGTTCTGTTTGCCACAGCCCTCTGCAATGAGGAGCTGGCCAAGAGCCAAAGGAAAGTGCATAATTTAAAACACTCAATCAGTTCTATTTGGAGACATTTTGTTTAGTGTTTAATAAGCTCTCCAGGGATGGAGAAATTACCAAAGCACATTGTCTTGACAAGAGCTAAAAAGGTCCTCTCTCGTCACCGCATTTCTGGGAATTTGACATTAATGCATTAGATGAAACAGATCCATATATATACATACATTCACATATATACATGCTCATATTTTTGCATGTATGTGTATTGAGATACATTTTATTTTACAGTTTTGCACCCCTGATGTTATATACTGCATTTCATCTTTCAGCTGAAATGTCCATATTCAGTGAAATTTCCATACACATCTACACATTATTCACTCATCTACTCTCTCTGCACAGTATCTTGTTTCACATATTGAGAGGACACAATCAAATGCATCACAGACAATGCAACATGAATGGAGAGTGAAGGTGGTTCAGGAACTGCTCTTCAGTTTACCTCACATTATGGAGAGAGAGCCTCTACTAACATAAAAACACAGTAACTCCAAAACTAAAAGTAGATCAAAAAGTTTGTTTATTTTATTGATGATAAGGTTATGACATTTTTAACAAAAATTTCTATGTCCAGAAATTTGGGAAATTCTGCCAACCCTGTAGGTGCAAAACAAAGGCACTGAAATGGTTAACAGCTGTTCCTGAGGATTCAGCAGCATGCATGAAAAAGAAGAGAAAATTATTTTGAAATCAAATGTATCTCCTATTAGAAATCGAGACATTATTACAGAAAAATTATTCTGTCCCTGCATACCTTACAGTTTACCTCATACACTTTCCTTAGGCATCCTATATCAAGAGTCCTGATATTATGCTAGAATAAGTATCCTAACATTGTTTAAAAGATCTTTTTATTCTCCACTTCCAAGTCACAGTGAATAGCAATGGCTGTTGCTGGTGCCCTAAATACACATAAATCAATATGAAAAAAAATAAGTTAAGAACTTTTGGATTCCTAGAAGGCAGCAAAGAGAAAGAAATTTGTAATGCTTATTCCCAGAAGGGGAGAAGTCCATCAGAAATGTAAAATTCCTAACCCAGTGACCATAATCTCAAAAAGTGCATTTCAGTTTCAATTACTGTCATCTAATTACATTGTTGAAATATTTCTTTCATTAGTGTACAGGTAATCTATTTTTACACACTTCAATTTCTCCACACCAATTAACTAACATCCTGGGAGTTTACATCTTTTAAAAACATACAAACATTCTACTTAAAAGGAAAGGGTATAAGAAAGCATCAGAAAACATTCTAGACTTTAAAAACCAAATATTTACACATGATTTCTACTCTACTCATGTTGCATCCTCCTCTTAGAATATATACAAACTTGAAATTATAATTTGCAATAATGCCCCCAAAGCATTAGATTTGTTGTCTCTTTTATTTATTCAGAGAGTTCTCCAGAGTATGCAATTCTTAATCATTTCTAGGCAAAATTTTAGCATGGAAAACAATCTACAACAGCATCAGCAATCCAGACAGGATGGGGAAGTAAACAAGAGTACTGATCCCCAAGACCCAGGGAAGAAACTCATCCCAGTACAGCAAACCAACACAGCTTATATTTAAGCCTGAAAAAACCATTCTAATGACACTAGACAAAAGGATTTAAAGAATTCTAAATTTTGAAGCAGTTCAAATCCACCCCATTAGAAGTTGCAGCTGAGGGAACATCCCATCTTCTCAGCATTAGAAAAGGCAGATTGAACTCAACCATGACTGTGATATCCAAATCAAAGTCAATTTGTGACTCTCCTCAAAATAGCTCATCTCCACTGCCACGTGACAGCACATGTAAGACACAGAGAAGGCAGGTGAGAATGATTAATCATGCCAATGATTTTAGAATCAGCTAAATTGTTGGTGGTCATCCTTCTAATATGTTAGATCTTTAGGTATCTTCCCTTTCCTGTAGAAACATGCATTAAGTGAACTCAGAACGAAGTTTTGTTCAAGAAGGTAGGAAAAGTTGCATGAAGAGATTGTCCTACTTCAAATTCTGTGTGGCAGATTTAATGGGATTTCAGATCTGCAGCTTTGTAAGTGAAGGATACAGCCACACTTCTGATCAATGGGCAGACCAGGACTGAAAAGGGTTTCTCCCGATGACTCGACGGCAAACCTGACAAACCCAAGTTTAACACAGGACGAAGATACCAACTTTGCACCACAGACAAATTTGGAGTTGAGTCTACAAATAAAGCAGTCTGCTGAAAACTGAGCATCACACAGACCATAATTCAGAGCATGGGCAATGAGAAGCCCCTTCCCTGCCCCCTCTGCTGAGAAGGCTGCTGCATTCCACAAGAAGGAATTACTCACGCTCGCATGTTCCATGCCCAGCAAGCAGCTCACTCAAGCCCATTTGAAATCTGCCCTTCTACAAGATTGTTGCCAGTCATGGCACACAGACATGCTGAAAACCCTGTTGCTTAAAAAGGCTGCACAAACCATTTGAAGTTTCCCACATGGTAAAGATGCCGCACCTTTGAGACTGTAGTTACGTGGTGGTGGAGTACAGTGACCACCCTCTGACTTTTTGCCGAAACTGCGGGCAATAGCTTGTATGTTTTAACTAATGTACTGAAGCAAAAAGCTCTACCTCAAACATGACAAGTAGTCATAGCATTTTATGCTCCTGTGATGGCCAGTTCAAAGGAAAAACTCCAATCAGCTGAAATGTTTACAATGCATAATGTAGTTATTTCCTTGGCCGTTATTCGCTCAGAAACTGAACACAACCAGAACTCTACAAACTGAGTCATAATCAGGGAGCAGGGCCCCACAACAGGGATTAAAAATCCTTGTCCCTTCTGACCTGTATCACTGTAGTCCACACATCATTAGTGACAGGATTCTGTGTGAACAGAAGTGATTCCACCAGTCAACTTACTGAAACAAAAAACACCCAAAACCAAAACCAAACCAAACCAACAAACAAAACAATAATAAAAACAACAACAACAACAAGAAAACACAACGAGACAGATTATGGGACAATTGAATGCATTTACATTTAAGTAAAATAAAATATATAATAGCTACCAAATAAGAGTATTTTTAATAATTTTCCTGAAACTTTAAAAATGTCTCCTCTTTCTCCTCCAAAACAAGTAGTACATCAATAATCTTTGTTGCACAGGTTCCCCTCCCCAGATAAAAAGGAAGTAAAGAACCCCTAACTAACTCCACAAGTTTCTTCAAATTTCAGATGCCGTTTCCTGGCTTTTTACTAACATGGGTGACAACAACATAACATAAATAGGTTTCTTTTCAAAACATTTGTTTTCATTCCTTCTGCTGACAGTAATTGTGATGTCATTTACTCCGGTAAAGAAATGAGCTGAGATTTCTCAAGTTTTCAGTGTTACTTGTTAACACAGAGTATTCATTATGGAGGCTGTTTTAGTTAGGGTTTTTATTAAAAACAAGCTAAAGCTGGCTTTTTATCAATTTTTATAAGTTTAACACTGCATACTTTCTGAATGTAAATAAGATTGGTAAAGCATCTGTGCTTCGCAATCCCCAGGTAAGCTACATTTGTTGGCATAATGCAAACAACTTAGGAGTATTTCTTTATAACCTCACCTAAGACTTGCCATCTCAAAATGAAATCACTAGACCATAAAATCCCAGAGCCAAAAGAGGTCAGAGAGAAGAGTTAACAAAATCAAAATGTCGTTAAGACAATTTTTCTTTTCCATTTGAGGACTAAGATCCCCACAGAATAAGGGTCATAAGATGACCAACCAGTTGCCAAGTTACAGTTCTCCAAGGGCCCCATGACTCTTGTGCAAAGAGGCCACAGTTCTGAAGGCAAATGTGGTGGGAGACATTCTCCCAGGCTTTTGATTAATCATTTTTCAATAGAAAAAAACCCCAGACTGCTTCCCTCCTGAGCATTTTTTGAGAATATATTACTTGTATTGCAGAGTTTTCAGCTTCAGGCCAAACTATATTCCTAAACACACATTTTGCATGTCAACAGATAGGACCAGATTTGATCTTGACTTTCCCAACAACACTCTCACTTGAAATTAATTACATAACTCAGGGCACAAAATTAACTGAGAAAATAGAACAGGCTACCCACATTCTCTCCACATCACATACAGTTTGAGAAACTGCATTTTGCTTACAATTGTGCATAGATGAATGCGTGGGTAGAAACTCTTCTTTGACTAAGTCAGCAGGTTACCTCAGCATGTACCTCACAATGGAAAACGCTATTTCAGATGATGCCTGTTTCCAGGACAGCTATTCTTTTCACTGAGCAGAAAATCTTAGGTTATATTAAGCCATAAACATTCTTGCTAACTCAACATGGTAAAAAAATTTTCCTCTTTTAAAATGAGAATATGAACGAAGTTAGGTTTGTGGATGTGCATCCAGATTTCCTCCTCTATTCCTTGGCTGCGGCTCCGAACCTCTCCCATCACCTTCCACTCCCTCAGAGAGCACAGGCATTACAAAGGCACTGCAAGACATAGGCCATGTATAGAAAACTTGAAGAAATGGAGCATAAATTTTTGACTTTGAATAAATCAGTCCCTCAGAAGTTAAGTGTACCAATTATGTGGCTAACGTCAGGGCAACAAATTTTTCCTTGCCTTCCTATTGCCATATGCCTGTCATTTTTTTCCTACAGTTTCCACTCACTGTTTCAAACATATGTTGCCACTTATGTGCCAAGAAAGGAATCTCTGAATTACCCCCTTCAAGTATGATGAAACGGCAGACTGAACGGAGCCAGAGAGAGCACCATTAGCAGTTGTTCACACTTCTGTTTTCTCTTAACTTCCTCTTCGCCGAAGTTTGTTCCTCCTATGCAAGGGGACATAGAACTCTAAAGCCATCTATGACTCATGCTGCAAAATATATAGATGCAGCAACATACCAGAGAAGTAATTTTTATTTTTCTTAAAGGCCACCTTAAATAAACTTTTTCTCCTTTCAGCTTCCAGACGGAAGAGTCTTTTGTGAATTGCTTACCCAAGCATCAACACTGGGGATCCAACATTCTTTTCTTGTAAACTCACTGCTCAGTTTACCAGTGGTTTGCAGTCTCTCTCCCTGCAACTCCTGTTTCCCAGGGTCATCCTGGGCACATACTTCACAATTCCAGAGCAGTGGACCTCAAAGAACATCTATAAAACTACACGTCCTCTTGTTTTTGTCATCAGAAGAAGAACAAGAAAAGATAAAGTCGTGTAGAGAATTGTTCAGGGAAAGGTGGGCAAAAAAAAAAGTAAAATATGAATGGAGCAGGGGAAAATAACGCACAACAAACCAAAAGAGCAAGAGAGCAAGTAGATTAGATGACTTCAACTCCCATGGTGCCAAGGCATTCATGCTCCTGAGGGTGGTCCTTCAGCACCCTGGAAATCCAGCTGAGTGGAGGCCCATGAGGATACTGTATCTTCAGCTCACTGTGAAAGTAGAAAAATGCTCCCCACTAAAAGAGAAGCAAGCAGCTACCTTGGCACCATTAAACAGAAGTAATTAGTCCATCAAGAAATACATTTTTAAACAGGTTAAAAATAACCAAGCATTTCCAGAAGGCACTCAATGATAAACAGTCTAAAAGTAAACATGTTGGGTAGCTTCAAGAGAAGTTTCATGGAATAACAAGTGTTACTAAACT
The DNA here is from genome assembly GCA_013396695.1 of Sakesphorus luctuosus. Lineage (NCBI taxonomy): Eukaryota > Metazoa > Chordata > Aves > Passeriformes > Thamnophilidae > Sakesphorus > Sakesphorus luctuosus. The sequence goes on along the minus strand of VWZD01006658.1, from coordinate 288,378 downwards.
AAATTGTGTTCAGGTAAAACTAATGCCTTCACTATTTTCTTCTCTGATGCTCTTGAACTGATTATCAACATCACAACTGCCATATGGTAATACTCTATTTTTTCCTCTTCTGGATTTGTTTGCCACTTCTTTGGTTGGTTGGTTTCAGGTTTTAGTTGGTTAGCTGGGTGGGGCTTTTTTGTTGGTTGCTGGTTGGCTTGGTTTTTTTGATTGTTGGATTGTTTTTTAATGTGATGAGAACACAAACAGAAGTTTTCAAAGGAAAAAAGGGAATCCTATATTGAATGTCAGAAAATTAATTCAATTGCATAATCAGAGGCTAAAGAATTACCTTTTGCCTTCTTTTAATTCTCAAGAGCACAATGAAACCTATAAAGACGCACAGCTCGAAATCTCATCTTTTTTAATTTTGTAAGGCCATTTTTAATTACTTAAAGACATAGGTTTATGCTAACAATTGAAACTATCCAACATGTCTTACTTTCATTTACACTGTTTTGTTACTGATTGACTCTTCCTGGACATAGTTGGGATATTTTTACCTAGTTTTTAAACATAATTGTCATCCTGGTGTTTGATGTTTGATACTTCCAAGATATCCTATGAAACCAACTGTAATTCACACAGCATTACACTTTTCCTTAATTCTCAGAGTAGTTGCCCCAAAAGTGGAGTGATCTTGTTCTTATTCTTTTTCAGTGCCACAGATTTCTGCCCTTACTGATATGAACCTCATATTTTCTGTAAGTTAATAAGCAATTATCTTATTCCTCAACAAACAGAAACATAGAAAATAGCACAAAGGCTCATATTTATGGTCATTCAGAAGTGAAAATTTAAAAAAACAGAAAAACGTCCACCACTTAATTCCATCACTGAAATGAACAAAAAGGGCAGAACACACTTCAAAGTTGTTTTTTAATTATGACCTCCTTCAAAAATCATGTAAAGAAAAGAAACAGTCATCAGGGCAAAGGAGCAAATGACACAATGTTTGTGAACGAATGCAAAAGTTCTTTGGCCTTTTTGCAGAAAAAGAAATATTCAGGCTTAAGCCAGAGAGAGCAAAAAGCAGGAAAGTCATGTGGTAAGCCCCACATATCAAAAGAAAGAAATCCTACAGGCCGACGCTTCTCTGACAAAACCTGGAGGGGGTGTATGTGGTGGTGGAATCGATTTTTTTTCCTTAACACATCAGTATATTTAGCTCTTGAAATTAACTAATAATCCTTTGTCCCAGCATCTGCTCCACAACTGGTATAAATATCGTGGGGACCCTGAAAAAGAGAGATGTCTGCATGAATAACCAGCAGGGAGAAAATGTCACACAACCTCCTCCCCACTTTTCTAAACAGAGGTGCTGATGAGTAAAAGTAAAGCAACTGGGAGGATGTTGAACACAACCTACTGCCCATCCAACAGGTGACAGCTGCAACTTACACTCATCAAAAATTGGCATAGTAATGATACTGAGCCTACTGAGTGTTCATCAATGCTCTGTCCTGTGCATGTATTTCCAGAACAAAAGGTGAAGAACTACACTGTCTGCTGTCAATGGATGAAAATAGAGCAAAGTTTTAAACAAGCATTTTCAGTACTTGCCTTGCTTTTCACTTGAGGACCTTCAGTATTACACACTGGTCTGTCCCAGTGGTCCTTGAAGGATCAAGGCAAGCATTTTGAGGCCAACACTTCCAAAATCAGTATCTTGTTCCAAGATTTTTATGGGAGCACTGACCATCTGGAACTGATTTGGAGAAGAACTGGGGGGATTCTATGAAATGACCAAGTCAAATTTATTATTTCTAAGGATATGTAGGGACAGGCACAATAACAAAAGAAGTTGCCAACAAGTTCCCACTCTTCAACAAATATATCTCAAAAGCAAAGTCAGTATTGATGGATTGCTCATACTGGTGCCTAACTCAGTCTGGGAGCAGTGCAAGAGGGAAGAGAGAAACAAAACCCACGGCCTTGGGTTCAGTCAGCATTTTCACTTTCCAGCCTAAGAAGTACACCTACCTAAAGGCTGACCAGCAGTTTTAATTTGAAAGTTTGGTGCAATTTAACCCTGAAGCCACGTATAAAAACTGAATTAAGACAACACAGGAAATCACATCTAGATCATCATAACATAAAGCTCAGACTTTTTATGTGTTTTTTTTTGTCTGGATTTTTTTTTTAACATGGTCTCGTTTCCCACAGAGTGGGGACTTACCTATTTATTTAATTTATTTTACTTAATATGAGGTTTATGAAATCCAGGTTCATTAAAACTAGGCTGAGATCACACAAAATACCATGACAATCAATAAAAGACCAAACTGGTATCACTTTCATGTAGCCTGAGAACTATAAATTTCATATTATACCTTTCACAAGAAAAGGTCTTACTAAAAACCAGATCAGTTCTGAACTGGACCAATTAAAATTACCAGACACATAACAATAATTTTGCACATATGGCCCCTAACAAACGAATAACTCTGAAAAGTGCTTAAATTAGCTTAGAAAGACAAATTTAATATTCCATAACCAAAAGAAATTCTTTCCAGTATTTTTAAGTGGTTCATTTTTCAATAAATTAAAACCACAGACCGAGTGGAAATTGGTCTAACTCCTTTGAATTCATTAACAACAGTAATTATACCACATGAAAGTTCAGCAAATCAGTCTATAAACATATCCGTAAAACTCGTTCTGTTTGTTTCAATACATTTAAGCCCATTTACAGAAAGAAGATGAACTCTTTCAACCAATTTAAAATCTTATTTTCTTTAGCTGTACTGTTCCCAAGTGAGTCATATCCCCAGGCTATTATTTCACTTCACAGTTGTTGATAGGATGGTTAAGAAATGGTTAATTCTGCAAGATTACGTCTTCCATATGCAACTACCATTCAGCATCCCACCCTAAGGGTACAATCAACCAATAAAGGCTTTGTTCTGATTATGTAATGCAGATATTTGATATCCCACTTGAGAGCTGTTTTGGATGTAAAGACAGCTATAGCATAGTGACTTGCAACTAAGATGATGTAATATTACTTTGGAAGCAACAAAATATCTGAGCATGCCCAGTGTGAACCTGAGAATTCAGAAGCCCAAGCACTTTTTGGTCTGAACCACTCAATTGCCCAAGAGCTGTGTCTGCCTTGATGGTTTGCTTGCTCTGTAGCTTTTACAAACTTTCTGACATCATGAACAGAATCACAATTTTCTTCCAAACTAGTCACACAGAAAAAACACTCAGAACAACCCAACTGCATTTGAATTTAACAGGTTTTCAAAAAATGGAACAAAACCCTCTCCCAGCTTGTATCTATGAATAAGAAAGCAAAAAATGTTTTCTTTAAGGAACCCTAATGATGCCCAAAAGGCATCAGCCAAAAGAACACATACAAGATCCATCCAATTCCTAAGAGAGAAATTCTGTGTGGAAATCCAACTTTTATCAACACATCTGTAGCTTAAGAGTTATGAAGGTGTTTAAATTAGGATTTACACTCAAATGTTGCACATGAACACATTCCCATTATGTTCATTGTTCATGAAAGCAGAAACAGTAATAGATTATTAATGTCATAAAACCAAGTGCACAAACACACACTTTTAAAACAACTGTCACCTGATAGATTTTTACATAGCACAGCTTCCCTATTGCAGGTCAGTGAAGAAGTGTTTCTTAAAAGAGAAAAAAAGTTTACCAAAAGTAAAATATTCAAATTTTCACCGGGAAAATCACACAACAAAACAATATGACTCTATTATCAGTTCAATAAAGTGACTCTCAATTAAGAAATTACAATGAATAATGATGGACAGAACAATGTCAGGATCAGAAGAATGAAGACAGACAAAAAAATCAAACCTAAGGCTCTACTAGAAAACAAAGTGAACATTTTTCTTCATTGTGAAAGAGGTGACTGCTTTCACTGTGCTCAATGCTACGCAACTCACAGTTGGCCCTACTTGAAATAAAAGACTCCTAAGCTAAGTGCATGCAGAAATGCAAGACAGCCATTGTCCTTTCTACACTCAGATTAATGTCCAAGTGAAAGGCATGTGCTTGAGACTCTATGTGGATTACTTCCTGATTCTGGACCGCTTTCCTTTCCCACTGACCTCCCTAAGGGAAAAACAGGGCAATCAATAAGCCTCCCTGAATTCCAGTACAAATGCTAAAAATACCTCTAACCATTCCTTCCCAGTCACTTCATTGGACACTGGCATCTTCACATGGTCCTCCCTCCACCTTCCAAAAATCTACTAATGAATTTTCTTCTTTCAACATGACAAACTGAAACCTCACCTGACAAATGTTTGCCACTTTATTGCTTTTGGCTCCTGGATGCACTTAAAAAACAGAGACTAGCACAGAATAGCACAAGAAGAGAAGAGAAGCAACCTCTTAATAGCTGGTGAAGAAGTTAAAGAAAAAAAAATCCAAACTTCATGGGGTGACTTGGTCTCTCTGTTATACTGCACTTATAAAAAGAAGCAAATTATTATACTTGCAAAAGGATGCACAAACATGATTTCTCATCTTCTTTTTGAATTACTTATATTGATGCTATTTCCTGAAGCCTGTAGGAATTTACTACCACAAATGGGCAGCTTTCCTGCTTTTGAGAAGTACCTAAAACAGAGAAGATGCTTCTAGGAAAGCATTTTGCAAAATACTGAAGCAAAAGTAATGAGACAAAATTTGGTTAAATGACTCAAACTCTGTGGCACCAACACCTGTGGAACACAACACATACCAGTACAACATTTAAAGCTCAGGTATCGCAAACAGCCCTCAGTCACTTCTTCTAAAGGGTAACTCGGTGGAAGAAACCAGAATCAGTTGGAACCATCGTCCATAAAAGTTCAGAAGGACCCACAACTCCTTGTATACAATTGCATATGCACGCTTTTCAGAACAATTTCTGAAAGGTCTGGAGGCACTTTCAGATGTCACTCCCATCTGCCCCTGCCCTCCACAAGCAAAGCCACTGACAAGGTTTCCCACAAGCCTCTGAACTGTGAGTCTCTCTGCTCCAGGGATACCTATGCCTACCAGAACTGCTCCAAGAACTTGCAACCACCCCCCACACTGAATACTGAGCAAAATATACTTAGCAACATCTTTTGGGCATGACGTCTTCACACAGATAATTAAAAGTTAAGGCTCCACTTACGTTCCCAAACCCCAGGGTCAAAGGCAATCCATAGCTCTCAGTGTTTATTCTTGTCAAGCCCTCTATAACCTTATGTCACTCTGGACAGTCCTTAGACTTCTAGCAAAATAACTCCTGTTTTGGGAGTGTTGTATTCATGTGTGCTCGTTTCTTTTCCCCAGCAACAATGTCAAGGACTGATTTGTTTTACGTGATAACAGCCTTTGCCATCTACTATGGAAATTTGAAATAAAACCAAATAAAAACAGAAAAATAGAATAAAATAGAAATGTAAAGAACTAAAAAACTTCATGTGTCTGAAAACACAGACATCTTAGAGCAGGAAAAGCCAACTTGAATCAAACTAAGAGGTCATGCACAACTGGTTGTCATTTAACCAATACAACACACACTAGGAATTCAGAAAATACTTGTTCTTTTGCAATTTTCTAGTTCTAGCTCCCTGTTTATTATACATGGAACAGAGACATTTCTTTATGGATCGTGTTAAAAGTTAAAGTAAATAATAAGTGGTGTCATTTTCCACAAAAAGGCTGCAAGCAGTTATCAGTCCTTTCTGCTGGCTGGAGTTTTGCACAAATATTAATCTATACATAATTATGTATTTACTAGGGAGGAGAGAGAGGGGTGAACAGCCCAAAGATCAACACATTTAGAATGCTTAAATCTTTGTTCTGTAGAGTCACCTAAGAGTATTAAGGTCTATGGTATTTTGTTGTACCCACTTAAGAAATCAGCCTGTTTAACTTTTTTCTTGAACAACAATACGGTCTGCTTATAAGATGAATTATTAGCAATTATCAAAAGTACTATGAGGTTTTGTAGCAAAAGATACCACTTCAGATTTAATTTCTATGAAATTGTATCACTACAAGAAAGAACCCCAAACATCACTGTATGTAATCAATTCTACACAGTTCATCATGATCACATATTTTATAAACACAATTTGTATGGACTGAGCTATCTTTTATCTAATTAATATTAATTTTCATATTATGAGCTCCTGAGTTCATTGCTCAGGGCAAATGGAAGCCAGAATTTATGCTCAGTCAGAATGCTTTCAACTAAGTTACCAATATGAAACAATGTAAAAAGGAATAAAAACTTCATCCTTATGACTAAAAATAGGTAATTGGACAAAGCAGATTAAAAACAAAGTATTCAACAACTAAAAACCTTCACAAAACTGCACAAAATAGAGCAGACCATTAAGTAGTGGGAAAGGTTGCAGGGAAGACTGTTAAAAGACCATAGGATTTCAGAGACTAAAAAGGAAATTTTGACTTTCCTTCAGGTGCTTGAACAGGATTTCCTTAAACCACGTTTTTTGTGCTTGACTTCAATTTTCAAGCATGAAGCAAACTGTAGGTTATTCAGGCATGTAGTTCAACTCTTAAAAGACTTTCTGAGTAATAGTCCACCCTGTTGACATAACACTCAGAGACATGAGATCAATAAAAGTGTTCCCAGATATGACACAACTACAATATTGCTGAGTTGAAGGTAATGGTTCTTAAGGCTGACATGTCTCATGTGAGCTGCCGTAAAAAAGCCAAATTAATACCCTTTTGTATTTGTTCCCCTTCCTCACTCAAGGGTTTTGTGAAATTTTTGTTGCAGACTCTGGAACTGTCTGAGTCTGTTAAACACATTTTCCCAAGCCCAAGAGACTCCTTGAACAGTACCTGCTGTGGGCAAGACTAACACAAAGAGCTACATGTGACTATACACTAGGAGATCAAGAAATTCTAAATACTTTTCCAGACCAGAGAATTGAACCACACAACTAAGTCACATTTCTAAACCATGAATCTATCAGATAGCTCAGCAATTCTGAATCCCAAAGGGATTGAAGTTTTACAAGTTACACGACATCCCTAGGAATTGACAATCTAAAACAGCCTGTCGGGGATACATTTGCCTCTGCATTATTTCAATGCATATTCCTTGACCAGGTATTGAAATCACCAATAACTTGAAGCACAGTGCTTTAAAGAGGGACTAGTGTATAGCTACTGAAATCACAGAGAATAAGAAAAGCCTTTTAAAAGGCATTTCATAGCAAGAATCCCAAGGCAGGGGAGATTTATCAAATTAGAAAAGATGTCTGTTATTAGATAGGTTTTGTAACATATATGCACCATCTAGAGACCCAAAGAAGGGCCTCTGGGCCCAAGAACATGACTTATTTTACTCTACTACTGCAGGCAGATCGGCAAAAAATGTTTTCTCTCCTTGCAAAGTCTGCTTTCCTTAGCATCCACTGCCATTCTTTTACCACCTTACTCCCTTTCAAACAAGCTCTTTAATAGCTACATTTTCACTGGGTTAATCTGTAGGAGGCAAGAGAAGCCTGCTCAACAGAGTTATAACAATGAAATGTAGGACTCAAGACACATTTGAATTCTGGATTCTCTCGACTTACCCACTAAGAAAGAAAAGGGAGTATGACAACTTCATACTCCTCTTTGTCTAATACTAATGGTGCCAACAAGCCTTCTTACAGTTCCTATGCTGCATTCAAATCCGTGTGTGCCTGACAAGCGCGTGCTTTCAAAGCCTCATGAAGCTCCTGTAAAACTTGCAACCTGCAAGAAAGGCACTGAATGCCAAATCCCTGCATGCTGGGCCTTGCACTCCAAGCCATTGGTGGAGCAGCATCACCCAGTAACAAGGAAAGAAACAGATCTGAAGGGAGAAGCATAAGGGAAGAGAGATGGTGAAGGATACGGAGGAACTGAACAAACCTGCAATAATGTTATCTACTTTTTCACTTCATATCATAAAAGCTTTGAAAGGAGTATCCACCACTGGCACCATGTTCAATTCATGTCTATGCAAAAAGTTGAGTCAACTTGATTCAAACCTGTACTGGTTTTATTCAAACAAGAATTAAACCGCTCAGAAAGAGGTTTGATCACTTTGAGTGAAATGACTGAATTCACAGTTTAGAATGATCTGAGACAGAGTTTTATGTAGAATCAGGCTTGAAGCTTAAAATGTTTCAGCCACACCATTTTATTGAAGTTCTACAAAAAAAATCTTTCCTTGTCTGAATTTCAAAGGAGATAGATGAAGAAAAGTAGGTAACTAGTTGCATAGTGACACACATTTTTTCTGAGGTCTAATGACCAAAGACAGAGGTTCAAAATATGTTCTACACCCAAGTATGTCCACAGAAATGGAACTCAGAACTTTTCAAGGTGCCTTACTGCACAGTCTTCACATGATTAAAACTCAGTTGTGCTATTGCATTAATATTGAAATGACTGTCATGCCTCAAGAAACAGCCCAGCTAGACAGGCATGCTTGGGGGTGGGAGGGGTGGGGGGTACAAAAAAAATCTCACTGCAGAACCCACCACAAGCAATACAAAACTCCAACCCCAAACTCCTTAAAATACACTATTGTACAGAGTTTTCATAAACTTAAGAACTGTATCTCATTTCATTATGGAGAAAAGATTACTTGGCTATATAGGGTTTATAGAGATTAGAGGAAGGCATAAAAATTAAGTTTTATTATTCTTTGGTAAACTCTGCCGTGCAAAATATGCCCTTTTCATAAAAACCTATCATGATCCCCTGTGCAAAAGGAAACCATCTCACAAGCAGATATCACACACTTGCAAGTTCTCCTAGAAGTTATTAGTACTTAAGAGGTGCAGTCAGCAACTTCCCAAACAGCAACCAACATAAAGGGATCTAATTATCCCTAATATTTGGCTAGGAATTCTATTTGTGTCTGCCAGAAAAGGGGAGTATAATGGAACCTGCAAACAATAGAAGAGTCTGGGACAATATTTCTTCCTGCTGTCAAAAAAATTAAAAACACACAGTAATGAAGATATGAATCTCTTTCTGTCCATAGTCCGCAGCACAAGACACATGAATCCAAAGAATGTTATCTTTAGAACTTTCCCCTGCTTCTGCCCCTTGCCTTCCCCGTGCATTTACGAGTTGCCAGTGCATTTCAGACTGTCACTAAGCCATAATAGCCTCCATATTTCCTTATTGTAATAGTCACAAATTAATCTATACATCAGGATATAAAACACTAAAACACTTCACTGATGAAATCTAAGAGACCATCAAACACAATGCTAGAAGAAATAATAAAGATAAATTGGGTAGAAAATGTTTGAAGGATGCTATTACCTCAAGAAATAATTAGCGAGCCTTCTTACATTGAGTTATGTCAAAACTCCCAGACTTCAGAGACAAGGCTGAGCACACAGTGGAGAAAAATCCTTGAAGGCAAATGAGTTATTAATCAAACACTAAACAGCAGATTCCATTTACGCAAGGCATTAAAATTCAACTTGTCAATCCTGCAGATGTTTCTGTTCAACAGGTATTTGGAAAACTTAAGCACACCACCTCTAAAAAAGCAAAGTTTGAAGTAATGTAAAAATACTATCTTTTGCACTTCTGTAGATGTCTGTTTTAGGCATATGAAAACCTAAAGATTTAGACCTCAGGAAGAATTTCAAAAACCCAAGTTTCAACAATATCTACATGAGGTAAATGTGATAAAGACCCTGATTTAGCCAAGCATTTCAATATATCATTAAAATCAGACTTCTGCTGAAGTCCTTTCCTTTTTCAACAAAAATACACAGGGCTATGTTTTAAGTGCTTTGTTGAACTGAGGCCCAAGTTCTAATTTCCTTTATTTATCTTAGATACAAAATGGCCAAAGGAAGGGGTCAAATGCTGCAACAGATAGGTTATGGGTTTAAGGACACTGGAACTGCTGCTATAAATTGCCATGGGAAGTAAAAGGAAAGAGAAGTAGTTTAACGATGGAATAGGAGGAATTCAGATAGTTTAAGATAAAGTCTAAACAATCACCTCGAAGTCTTTTAGCTTATTTGTCCTATCTTTTCCCTGCCTTGTACAGTCTTCCATCTTTCCAGCTTTTATTTTTTTCAAGTAAAATTTTGAGAGAATGTGGGCACAAATAACACCAAACAATAAGCAGAGAGACCAGACAAAAGTCACTGCAAGCAGCCTGCAGAAAGTAGCCCTGCATTGTCAGGGGTGAAACAAATGACCCAACAAGATTTTCATTTGCTCTCTAATTTCTATGAATTTGGTTTCTTTTGCTGTCACAATGCTTGCAAATGCACCAATTATGTGCAAAACAATGTCCAGTAACTAAGGAAACAGAATTCATTTTCAGGGAGCAATGGAGAATGAGACAGGCAGAGCTGCCTGCCCAAAGGCTTTTTTTTCTCTTTGGTACAGTTCACCAGTGCCAGTATTCCACCTACAGATACTAGAAGACACTGTAAGAAAGCATTAAAGGAAAGCTACTCTGCAACTCTATTCATTGCCTCAGATATAAATAAGCTTTTCACGTTGTAGTAATGCAAAACTTGGAGTTTTAATCATATAATTCTTTAAAAGTACTTTGAATAATACCGTACTCTGCGCTGACTTCCTTCTCTTATATTGTCACAACTTAATGATGCTCTTTGATAAAGCTGGTTTGCAGAAGGTCACAGTTGAGCACTTTTGCATTGCAGAGGAGAATTAAGAAACTAGTTCGTACTTTGGCCATCCCCAGATGTAAACACGAACTTATAAACAGGAGGACTTGCACTCCTATTCCCTGCTTTCAGACTGCCAACAAACTCACCATCAGCACTATCCAAGCTGCATTCCTTGAAACTCCCGAACAGAACTGGACTGCAAGGATGCATTTTTGATTACCAGCTTTTAAGAAGTCCTCTTCTTCAAAGCTGTGTATGGTCTAAAGCAACTGTTTTCATGTGGGAGGACAAAAATGCAGGTAATTTTCATATAGATAACAAAAATGGGGTGTATGCAGATGAAGATGCGGAAAAAAAACGCAGAGAGAAGGAAAGAAAAAAAAAGTTACCAAATAAAATACAGAAACAGTAGTTTTCACTCTAAGCATTTCTATGTTTGCCTACATGCACATATATGTAAAAAAGAATGCACCCACATTTTACTCCTAGTCCCTTTCCACAGTATAACTTACCTGACTCTGCCCATAAATTAGAACTGAATACAGCAGGATCTCCACAGCCTGCCCTAAGACAGTACCTTGCAGCTGCAGTTGTCCTGTCTCTTGAAACAGAGGCCCAGCAGACAGGGTGACTTTGTGGCTGAAGATGTTTCCCATACCCAGGCCCCTGGATGACCTTTTATATAATTCAAATTATACACTTGGGCATAATACTTTTGAGAAAAACTAGACAAAATGTTATTTTCCAAAAATATTAGTCAAGTCACGGAACAGGCCAGTTGGGGCTAAAGGTTATTTTGTTTTTGTTTGGCTTTGATTATCAAATCTTCCTAGAATAGTAAATAAAATATTATCCTGTCTGTCCATAACTATATTTAAAAAAACCACATTTCTCTATCTCCAAAACAATTTTGGAAGGGTTAGTATGTAGTGTTGCACTATTAAATAGATTTGGAGGGGTTTGATCAAGCACCCAAATCTGAACTTCCACAGGAATTCATAAAGGAGACACAGCAGGATCACTCACACACATAAGCAGCACAGTTTTGAGGAAGTCTTCACTCAGCAGGAGTGCAAAGAGTTGACTGAAATTTTCCAGCAAAATAATAAGTATCTTTTTCAGACTACACTGCGGGTAAATATGTGCAAAGTAGCTAAAAGATGTCTGCCTTGTTAACGAAATGCAAACACTTTAATCACCATTTGTCTTCATACCCACAGACAACACCCCCAAATAATTAAATTGCCTTATGTTAGCACTATGTTCAAGTAGGACATAACTCACAAAAAGCAGGCAGTAGGACACCTTAAGCTATATCAAAGTTTATCTGAAGACTAAAATTCAAATGCTGCAAATAAATTAATTTTGGGTGCACCTACTTCAACATTCTACACTTCAACAGCCGAGAATGCCTTTCGATGGTCTAAATTACCCATCAACATAAAAGGAGTTTATTTCGTTGACTCCTGTTAACCCTCAGTGGAATTTCAACAACAACTTTTGTGCCTATTTCAAGTATTTCTTCCTTGTGTTTTCAAGGTTTGTTCATGGTGTACACTAAAGGACAGGGAATACAAAAGATACATTTTAAGCTCTTCAATCTAAATCCGACTTTTTGGCTTCCTGCCTCTTTCCTAAATATCAAAAACAAACGACTCATTTCTTTAAGACATTCTTACTAAAAATAGTTGGTTGGACTGCTTAATTGTGTTAGCTGAAACACAAACATATGAAAAAGGAAAGGGTTTTGTAGAAAAAACATTGAAGAGAAAAAAAAATCAGATTTCATCTGGCCTTCCCATCATCACTTAGAGAATTGTTTTGTAGTTACATCATCAGGAAATAAAATACTATCCTCCAAGGACCCTGACTCTTTACAGAAGGAAAAAAAAAGGAAGGCTCGAAGTTCATATCCCCCTCAGAGGAGTTCAGCAAAAGTCACATTTTTGCCATATTAAAAAAAAAAAAAGGAAAGAAAAACAGAAAAAACTCCCTTAGAACAATTAATTAAAGAAGATGACCTGGAATTTAATTTTTCCCTTCTCAAGTTCTAGGCTGCAAGTCTAAGTGGAAAACATTGTACCTAATCAGCTAACAACTCCTAACGACTTTATTATCAGCAATAGAAAGGAACTGCCCTAACCCAAACCTTCCGCACATTCTTCTTGGCCATGAACTAGTAGACAAATGAAATTTTTCACACAGTCCTGAGCGTCAGCTGGAGCCAGAACACATTAACAAGCTTTCCAAGCTCTGGCTATCACTGAAGTATAGAGTCAGACACGACGAGCCTGCACAACACGGAGCGCCTTATATGGCAAGGCAATGACGTAATGCTCCATAGGCTTGGGGCATGCAAAGCGCCCATCCCTCATTGTTTGGTGGGACTGCTGGAATGCTCGCAGCCTGATGCTACAGCGCAGCGCCCCGCACCATGGAGCAATAGCTGAGCCGGGATTCCATAGCCCAGGAGCGCAAGGTAAGGGAGAGGGTGGGAAGCAAGCTGCTTCTGGCCAGCACTGCCGCTTCTTGCTTTGCCTACTGAGATACTTTCTAAAAAAGTTGCTTCCAAAAGAGGGGGTGAGGACTGAGAAACAATGAAATACCCCAAAACAGCACCAGGAGGTCTAGAAGATGCCTGATTATTCAGCTATAGGGCGACTATTGCAAGCATTAAAAACTGTGTTTTAAGCAATTCCTACAGAGCCAACAGATGCGGAATTAATTTAATGTTAAAGAAGGAGGGAGTTATGAATTACACACACTTTCCAAATGGTCGGATAAAATCATGACTGCATGTAAAGCTGTGGAAAGAGTCCAACAGTATTGTAATATATTAGGTAGAGCTACTGCCTCTCCTTATGCTGCATTTACATGCATATGCTATGTATTAGTAGACATGTATGTACATATGTCTCTAAGCATTTACTATACTTCTGAACAACTTCTACCGTAGTTCACAGAGGGATATATAAATTGCCACAAACATTACTCTGCAATAAGATTTTGCTATCTCTGAAAAAACCCAACTGTAACTAGTTTAATTACTAACAAACTTTTCAACTCCTACACACTGCTTCCCTCTTCTGTGTCTTGTGTGCAAGTGTCAAATCACAAGAGAACAGAACTGTCAGATTTTGATGAAAAAAGACTTTAAATCCTGGTCGAACACGATGAGGTTTTTAAAAACATCAGAAAACTCACAGGTCTCTTCAAGGCTTATTCTGCAAGATGCTCAACAGTATCACACTTAGTAACTCCAGAAAACAGAGAATGAAAAACAGTTCTGAGAAGGCACTAAGCACCTTGAAAGATTAGACCTTAGCGTGTTTATAACTCACACCTGCATAGCGCACAAAATTGCACTGTCCTCCTCTCCCCTGATTAAGGGCCAAACCCTGTCCAATTCTTGTTTATAGGAGCAACTGCAATTAAGTCAATTGTACTGTCCTACTTGCAAATTCAAACTACTAAGCACTGCTCTCCAGAGTCTTACGTGTAATTTAAAGTATTCGAAAAGATAGACTCCTTAAGATCTTCCAACTCCAACTCTTCTTAAAACATGTTTTTATTGTATGTTTTCATTTTCCTTAATATGAAATTAAATCAGCACGAAATGTTAGGACAGCAGAGAGGATTCTTTTTCCCTTAATTCCATGTTTTAAATCCTCCAAAAGCTTTGTCCAAGTATATATTTAAGAAAAATCAGAGCTGATACAATCATATGCATTGATGTAGTATCATACATACACAGATTTAGAGCCCGAGTCAAAATTTCATGGGTGAATATTTTTGTAACTTTTTTCATCTTTAAATAATAGGAAAATATTAAGTAGTTATTTTCTACATGCTTCTAAAAATATATAGGCAAACAATTCATTTAAAAGATATTTCAGGTATTTGTGTATTATTAACCTTGGCATTTAGATAAAAGTTACGTCCATGTTTCCAACACAATATTTCTTGAAACAAGCAGGTTACACCTCTGTTCATGCCTCGAGTCTGCCTAGCTGTAGAATCAGGGGAGAGGACACTGTATAGTGTATATATAGAATGAAAAGAATCCTAGCAACCAGAACAAATGTAATTTATAGTAGAAAATCAATACCCCAGATCAGTATCCTAAGCCCCTTACAAAGCCTTCTGCTCACTATTCTGTCCTATCTGCGGACTTGCAGCCTATGTCCTACTAGTTCTAGAATGATTATTTAGTTTCCCAAATGTCCAGTGTCAAGTTAAAAAGCAAAAAAATTAGATACTTCATGAAAAGATGTGTTACAAACTGAAGTTAAGTAACAGTCCTCAAATTGTGTGTCTGAGTAGAAGGGATAAACTGAAGGACTACAATATGCTAAAGAAAAAAATATTAATAGAAATGCTACACATGCAATAAATACAGAAATTTGATAAAGTCAGTAAGTAGAAACAGAAAAAAAAAGCCTATCCATAGGTAAGAGACTATTTTAGCTACTCCAAATCCAACTGAGATGGGTAACTTTTATCATTAATTACTGCTTTAGCAGTATTTAAGGGACCATCTGTACTGTGAATGCTGCTAGCCTAATACAAATCATAACATCTATCAATAGCCAGAACTCTATTTCCCATAATCTGTCTTTCTTAGATTGAAAGGGAAAATATTCTTCACTTGATACTTACAGAGCCAAGTTTGCTCTCGTTTATACTGGTAAAACTCCAAAACAATTAGACCAAGGTATAATGATTAAACTGTCTCAGTGCTGTCGCATGTGTGCCTGTCCCCCCTTGCCTATCCCCTCTCCCCAGTATTAGTCTCCTTTGTTCTTAACATGTAGTGAGTATTATTTGATAGGCATTCCTAATTTTAAGAGATTAAAATGTAAACTTGTGTTAATTAACAGTAAAAGGAGACAGTGAAAGAAATTAATTATCATATAATGCAGTCTTAAACAACTGTATTTCTTAATTTAAATTTCTTTTATAGTAATTTTTCACAACATCCAATGTGAAGAGAAAACATTTTAAGAACAAATATATCCTTCAGAAATGAAAGTCAGCTTCCTATCAAACTGCACTGACCCTTTGTTCCTTTCCCGTCACTTCCCTTTCCTCCACTGACAAACATCTGCTGACAGCAGAATTTTTAGAGATTTGATCCAGAAAACCAAGGGATCTAACTTAAACTTAGCTTCAATTCCCCACCAGCACTAGTAAAATCAAATTATTTCTTCGTTTGTGCTGAGTAACAGCATTTTCATATTATTTATCTAATACTGTGATGAATTCCCAAGTTTGCTATTGTCATGGGATGAAAAAACAGCCTGGTTTTACTCCCAGTGAGTTTTTCCTCAGTGGCAGTTCTTAAAAGACTAGTATTTTTCCCCAAAAAATTCTTTACCATGCTAGTTTGGCATGGGCAAGTGAGCAACCACTGCTCCTCTGGACCTCTCCTGCAAGCAGCTTTTCTCAAATCCTGGGTGTGGTATTCCCTCAATACCATTCATTAAAGAAGCAATTAAAATATTTATGTCAGACAATCCTAAGGAGTTTACTATGTAGGAAGCCATATCTCTAAAAACGGTCATGCAAAACTTTAGTTCTGTCTCATGAGTGGTTTCCCTTAGTACTTCAGCCTGTCATCAAGTTGATTTGAACTTAGAAACCATGCCTTATCAATAATTTTTTTAATTCTGTAGGTTCCTTTTTTTTCTCATATTGAATGGATTCTGCCATGGCACCCTTGAGGTTTAGGTTGAATTTTTTGATGTCGTTGAAAGCTTAGTTAGTTCAGCCCCTCACTAAACTGTATTACTTGGCTCCAAGAAAGTTTGCTGCTGAAAAATTCTAAATATACTGCCCAGTCTTCTTGTGATTTAAGTGAAGCAATGGGCATTTTGACTCTTAACACTTCTCAGTACATTATGCTGGTTTTGAGGCTTAGTGTGTTTTCTGTCAGCAAGATAAAATTCACTTTGATTGCATGTCCAGTGCACCATGTTATTTGTGGAGGTTCAGTGACTGCACTCACACCCAGGGACCAGTGGAGCACCCTCATTCACAGCTCACTTTTCTCAAGTGTTTAAAATTCTAGGAAAATATATCTGAAGATTTTCCAAGACAGTCTGTAGCTGCCAGTTAAAAAGAGTACCAAAAACATCTCCCAAGGCACTGCCTCCTCACCAGAACAGAACTGAGGTGACAGTGAAGAGGTGAATGTTCATGCAGTAAGTGAATGTGGCTGAAAAAACACCCCACAACAGCATTGTATAACTCTCCTGGAAATTTTGGGGGTCAAACCAACCCTGCTAGAAACATTTCAACACAACTCAAAAGCTCTGTAACCTTGGTCTCTCAAGTTAACAAATGCATGTACTTTTTGACTGTTGAAAAAGTCACCTTTCTGCTACAGCTCATCGCTCATGTGATGATGATGTAACACAACTGCTTGACTTCAGCCTGACGCTGGGCAGGTGACCACCTGAGAGGGGCTGCTCAGGTAAAGAAGTAGAACTTGAGCCATTTTGCTTCACATTGCATGCTCACAGAAGCTGAGAAACCAGAGCCCAAAACCATCACCTCACTGCTCATGGCTTAGCTTCAAAAAACCTTTACAGACGTACATCAAGTAGGGCACACAAAGCTCCAGTGAATGTACCTGAAAATATGGATGGGAAAAAAAGTTCTCCTGACAAGAAAAACACTAGTCTTGCATACATTTCAGGATTGTGCAACAACACATCAGACTTCATTATCCTCTTCATATTTCCAAAGGCCAGGCAAGGAACACAACGGTTGCACTTCAAAGAAATTATACACAGAGTTCTTAAAGAGCTGCTTTAAATGTATTATTCAAAGCATTTTCTTTCACATTCATTGCAGAAAGCTGATTTAAAACTTTGTCCTTTTTTATTAGAGACAAAAAGCTTATCTAGTGTTTGCATAGCAACTATTGCAAAGCGAGAATAACAGAATGAGGAAAAACTTTTAAAATTGAAATGAAGCAACATGTTGCTACTACCATGAAACACTCACCCCCCACAAAACTGGCTGTTTAAAAATGGAAAGTAATGCACTCATAAAACTCACATTTTAATTACACATTGGATTTCAGAACATGAGCAAAACCATCTAAGAGATAAGTTCAAGCTGACTGAATTCTGTCAACTTTCTATGGATTTAATAATTTTTTTGACATTTACATATCACTCATAAAGTCTAATTCTCAAGAAATTTAGGAAATTTTATCACTTTTAAGCTTGGTCTACCTTGAAAAAGGAAAGTGTGTTATATAAGCCTAATTTCTTTTTAAAATTTTGGTCACCTGAACCTGAGGGAATAACAGCTCCACGTTTGGGGCAGTCAACCCCTAATCTAAATATCTGAAATCCAGTGCTGAAAACACTAACCAGGATATAGGAAGGTGGGGAAAAAATGCAATCTGTTAATGCTCAAAGCTGAAACATTTTCCCATTGAAACTTTTCAAATCTGTGTTTCTAAAAACATATCTAATAGATAAATGGGCATGTGCATTTGTATACATACAAGTAAGCAGAGCAAGGGGACAAAAAGCCTCTATAGTGAAGTCAGCAAGTACAGGTTCAATATAGGTCAATTCAGACAGACAAAGAGCTGCCCACAAGGGTGTGTGAGGACAGCACCAACCAGTGGAGAAGGTTCAGGCTCACATGAGGAGATACATACATTGGTTCGCTTTCAGGAAAGCAGTACCCAACAGCTGACAGGAATCTTCAGACTTACATACTTTGCAAACCCCTATAAAGGAGGAGGGAAGAAAATGTAACATGGTACACAAAGGAGCAGCCACTTTGGAAGGCGTCTGCTTGTCCTTGCTTTGTTCCCACCACTTCACTTAAAGCTCTGTATGATTACTGTCATCTCTGTAAAGAGCAAAATTTCCCTGTCACAATCAGGATTAACCGGGTGGGAGGAACCAGAAATTGCCATGGTAACATTTTATAACTTGTAAACGACCCTCTCATGTAGCTAGACTGATGCAGTTAACCAAACATGCAAGCTCTGTCTAGAGATAAATACCTCTTTATTTCCAGCATTTGAAACCATATTATAAGTTAATGATAAAAGATAAAATATATTACATCACAAAGATACTGCACGTGAAAGCATGCTATGGTTCCTTCATTTTCAGTGACATCTGAAATAAGAAAATATAATCTGAGCATCATACACAGATCATCAGCCAAGAGGCAAGAAAAGAGATCAAATAGGGCATGTAGCCAAATGTCACATAATGATACCGAGTTATCAATCAGGGGGTACAATAACAAGGCACAGAATGTTCAACTGAATTAAGAGTTCTTTGAAGAACAGAGAACACTTGGAGTTCTCCATATGAAGGGGAAAGGGAAGCATGCATGCACGTGACCCTCCTCTTTCCTAAAAAAGCCTCTTTGTATGACAGTTTTTGAAAGGCAAAGAATACTGGAAAACAACTAAAGATGGAAAAAGTAAGTATCTCTCTTGGCTTTAGGAAGACTGCTCAGACCAGTTTTAAAGGAGTTTAAGAAATCACTGGTCACAGAATAGCTAGAACTACTTAAATGCACTTTTTTCATCCCAACAATAATTTAGGGCTTTTCCCTAGGAAATAGAGAAACATTTATTTTCCAAAGCAAGCGAGTTACTCCAGCTGCTGAACACACATGCAAGTAGCTAAAGAAAACCCCAAAACACCACAACCACCCCAAACACTGTTATTGGCACGTTGAGTGGACATACAACTAAAAGACCCAATTTCTTTTACTCTTAAGCAGAGTATTTGGTCTTTAACACAGTGAAATCCCAAGGCTGCAAAAAAATGAAAAAAATTCTTATTTCAACACATCATAATCAACAGATCGGAGAATAAAAGATGCTCCTCAGTTAATTCCTCACTGGTGAAGAGGCTACTTAAGCTACTGTTTTCTATTTAAATATGCTTGCTATTAAATCTATGAAGTAAACCTTGGTTAGAACTATAACCATTAAAAAAATTCTCAGATTATATCATCTTTAGGTCTCCAGTGTAGCTTCTTGTCCTGTAGTCCAAAGCAATGTGTTTGTCCTCTTTGAAGAGGATCAGTTTGGAGAAACTTCAATCCTGAATGAGGGCCCCTATGCTAAGGATTAACACGCTTTAGATAAAAGGTGCATTGACCTTGCACCTTTACATGATTCATCAATAACTCCAAGGCCAGTGTGGCCAGAGGTCTGCTGAGACAAGAGAAAATGCAACTTTCATACCTTAGAACAGGTAGTAAGAAAGTGAATTATGTCCCATGTAGCAAAATCATCATTGCTGCAGAGCTTCAGTACCCAGAATTGTACCCAGAAGCAACTTGTAATGCATCAGAAATAGCTGAAGCACAATTTCTGAAGATCCCACAGTGCAAAGCAGGACACCAGCAGGATTGCCCATCGTTTATAGCTTCAAAGCCACCTTCAGCTAGTTAGCAATGCTGCAATGTATTGCTAACATCTCGCTCAACTGTCCTCCACGCTGAAGCGCTGGCAGTGTCCATCACAGAGAAAATGGACACATTCACATTATCAGGGCTATGGGAAAAAGATTTAGCTTCAAAGTAAAATTTCTGTTTGACATTAGCATTATTGCTGCTCTTACTACACACAGTTTTGTCTACTAGAAAAATTTGCCACTATCAGCAAACATGATAGAAGTCTTTAGCCTGTTTGGAAATCCTCAACTGCACTGCTTCAAGCAACCTAGCATCAAGGAAAATTTAAATACCTCAAGATAATTTTGCAGTAACAATTAAGATTTATGTTTTCTGCCAAAAAAAGAAGGAATGGGGTGCCACCCAAACACTCAGAGTTTATTATATACGTACACAGAGCTACTTCAGGCAATAAGCATGTGAGGAAAAGGGCTTACTTCTGTCATAGAATGTATGTGTATAATAAAGATTTTATGGGTATGAACAGGAAAAGACCTTCAAGAAGGAATTTTAACTTCCTGAAAAACAGCGACACCACCTACATAACTTCCTGAGGAATGTTTGTCTAATAGTTTCTAGCTAGCCCTGATTCCCCCAAATGATGGCAACCTCTCAGTCTTCCCTGACAGTCACACCCAGTACTCAAGTACCTTTATTTAACTTACAGTGTTTAATCTACATGGTTCTGATCACAGTTTCAGCACAAAAATTCTAGTCTTGTGCATTGAGCACAAGGAGAGCATAATAAAGTTTGCAGCCAAGTTCCACCTGTCTAAAAGCAAGTGGCCACTGTATGGCTGAGCAGGTTATCCAGGGATGGCAGCCACAGGAACGATGCCTTCAGTTCAAAAGACTAAGTGCGCATGGCAGTATGGAAAGTTCTAAATTTTACCACTGCTGATGACTGATAATATATAAATAAGGTCATGGTTAGCACAAGAGATAGGCACAGTGCCTACTCTGCCCATGGATGAAAATGTGGCCCCAGAAATTTATTTTTATATAAAATGTGTGTTAAAATTGTTTTAGAGAACATCCAATTCCTGTAAATGCTATGGGAAAATGACATTTACAACTAACCAGTCTCCTCTGAGTAACATGATGTGTTATTGTTGGCTCAGTGCCATTTTCTGTCATACAAAAAATATTAACTGATTGACATTAAAGGTTGTATAAATTGGATCCCTGAACAATTATGCCTAGTTCTGGTCAAGACAGCAGCACCAGCACTGCCTCAGGTGAATCAGATACCACAGCAGCACCTACTTTCCCAAGTGTTCCCCAATAAAAAGAGTCCATACACATTATGATATTACATACAAAATAAAAAAAAAAATCACAAGACTTATCTATAGAAATAAAGAAGCCTCAGACTGTTCTCTTAATATAAAAAAATACTATCATTAAACCGAAGTGCAAAAAGATGATTTAAGGGTTACAAACTTACAGAGCTAAAGCAACTGACTCATTCAGAGAATCAGAACTTCAGCAAAGTCTCAGTTAATTGAAGGATGCAGAATAAGTAGCTAAGACAAAAGCTCACACCTCCAACTATTACACTTCCATGAACAATAAACACAGCCTGGCAGCGACAACTGTATTTGCCATGCACAAACTAAACACACATGGCTGGGATCATCAGTGGGCAAGCTCTTTGAGCCTGACCTTCCCACGGGGAACGGCGGTGAGGACAGGGACGGCTCTACAAGACAGTTTTAAGGAGCTGAGTTAACTCCTGTTACAATTTTTCCCTTGGTAAATCCTATCAGCATGGCAGGATCCCAGAGTACGCAATGGCATCAGTTACAGCACCAACACCCTGAGCAGAAAATGCAAACCCATCCACCTGCCCACAGGGTAGGGGTGGTGGGGTGTACATGGATTAAGCCCTGTCCTGTTTATCTCTGCAGTACTGAGTGGTTTAGAACACTGATGATTTAAAAACAGCACAATAACTGTGGTCAAGCAATAATGTTACAGCAAGAATACCTAAAGTATACACTTAAAACAAAACTCAGGTTCAGGAAGACACAAGATCTCTCCAATCAATTTAACTTGTTAGAATATAACACCAAATATCAAATAATCAAATGCAATCCTTTCAAAGACAATGTCATGTAAAAATCACAAATTATTAAAAAATATTGTCAAAATATCCTGTTACAGTAAGTTCACACTGCTTTTCCATTTTCATAAATCTGAAGTTCAGGCACAAAAGTTTACTTGTTAGGGATTAAGATATGACAGAAGTAGGACCTGGACTAGTAACTGAGAATTTCTGCCTCAGTGTTGTTGCTTTGACCTCTATACCACATCTCTTGTGGTTCATCTTTCCATTTCCTTCTGAAATCTTTCCATCTGCAAAACTATCATTTTCTGGCTGACGTAAATTTGAAGAGTTCCAAATTCTGGTGTTGCATCTGAAATTACTTGTTTTATTCCTGACTTTACAGGCAGTGTGGAGAGAGTGAGAGAGATGGGGGGTGGGAAGGGGGGTGAATGTGCACTATGATAATATGAAAAAATCCCAAACTACTAACTAGCAAAACCCAAGGGTATTCCCATGAGCTCGTTACATTGTTGATGAATTTACATTCTGGACAGAAGAGGATTAACAGCCATGCTACCTGCACAGTCACACGGTACTGAAATGCCAACAGTAACAGATACCGACTTTAAAGAATACCTGAAACAGTTGTTAAATCTAGAAAGAGGGAAGAAAAAAAAGAGGGCATCTGAAAAATGGTGACACACCAGCGTCCTGCTCACAATCCACTGTGCTCTGTTTCATAATAGCCAGACTCTGGGACACAGAGTTTTTAAGGCTAACTTCAAGTAAAGCTCATTAATATTGTGATCTTGTCGGGTCAGTGTTCATTTAAAATTGTTTTTCAGGATAGGCAGTCAAGCAAAAAACCAAACCACACAAAAAACCAAACAAACAAACAACCTGTCAACAATTTAACAGGACAGCAGCTTATTCACTCCCCCCCTAAAAATCCCACTCCCACCTTCCTATCACAGATTCAGACATTGTGGATGGCTGGCATTAGAAGATTAGAAATGAGCATCCAAATTAATTAATAATTATCCCCCTGCACTTTTGGATCCTTATTGCCACAGAAAGCACTGGGGCTTTTTACACAAGACTGATGTTTTGAGGTGATTTCCAAGAACATCTAGACATGGAAAGAATATAACTAAAGACAGAAAACTGTTTTCTTAAACTGAGGTTTCATAATAAAGCAAACCTGAATTTTAGTGCTGAAGTAAAATTACTCAAACTGGAAGTTAATCTGGCCTTAAATCTTAAATTAACCAACAGAAATTTCCTAAACATTTCTCACACTATTTACTGTCACTGAATTTACACAGGATTTCATAACATTTATGAGTGCAAATATCCCTGTATCATCAGCAAGAATTTTCAGCAGCTTAGTAGTTGTGAAATCATGGTCACAACATTAGTGCCCCAGAATAATTAATTTTTAAAAGCATACATTATCTGCATGTGTTTACTCAGCATCACAGCTAAATACATCTGGTTATCCGTTTGAATGTGTGCCCATTAACCCAGAACTAGCAATACATTCATCATCTATGACTTTTATGAAAACTTGTAAAGCAAGTCAGCATTTTAAGCATCAGATAAAACAATAATTACTTTGTGATAGTTTGTGGAGTAATAAGTAGAACTCATCCCCCCTTATTAGGAGTTCTCATTTTATAAAACAGGTTTCCTTACTGGGATATTTGCCTTACACAGTTTATTGCAGTGGAGATACCCTTTGTGAAGGTCTGCAATCCCAGTGTAAGTTAACTATTTGAAATTTACTTACATAAATTGCTATACTGGAAAATAAATTTTTAAATAAGTGTTCACATTCTGTTGGGAAGTGCTGACTGGTTCAGATAAAGCCAACAGATTACACAACAGCTATGGTATGTTGCTGCTGCTGTAATTCCAAAGGCTTTTGACTTTCTTTATTACAGGGAAAAAAGAAGCATTACTAAAGATAATAGAGAGCCATAAAAAAAAAGCTGTAACATATGTCTTCATAAAAACTGCACATCAGTAAGTAGAATTGTAGGCAAAGGAAAAAAAATACAAAAATGCATAGCCACCCCAAGACCAGAAACACTTTAAAAACCCCAAAATTGTTTCAATAAACGGTGGAAGGCACAAACTGGCTTTCTTACAAAAATAAATATTTAACTGCACTGGTGTCAAAAAAATTACAACAACTTGAAAGATTTACCAGAAATTATGAAGCATATTTCTTCTCTTATTAAAGGCCAGACCACGTCTTATTGCTAACTGGGAAGAATGCCTCAAAGGAACAGGCATGACTTCATCTACATTTAAAAGCTTTCAGCTTAGTGCTTTTATTTGTATTATACCAGGGAAATTTAAGCATATGTCCAAAACCTTTAGAAGCAAGTTTCCCTCATGTTATAACCTGTACAATCTCTAGTAAACCACGTGTTTTATATGGCAAAGGTTGAAGATCAAGAGCTAGTTAAAAATATGAATCTTTATGATTTTAATAAAAATAAATAAAATCACAGAAATTAAAGATCAGTCATTTCTGATCTGATACAGATATTGACAATGTGTATATTAAAAACTCCTCATGTGGTGGAAGGAATGATAAAAGCCGAGCGTACAAACCATCACCTATTTTACTTGCATCCATACAGAATACAGCCTTTTTAGAAGTCACCACTACAACATAGCTTAAAGAAAAAAGAATCATTTTTATTCATATTATTCAAGGAATAATGATTAATTCTAGCACAAAGTAAAACAAATGAAAAGTAAGAGTCTTGCAATCACAGTCTTTCACACTTTCTTTGGTTTCCATGAAGCTCAAAGGAAAAGGAATCCTGTAAAAACATAAATTAAACAAGACCCATTTAATATATGCCACCCCAGGTAAAATGGGGGTAATACCACTTAAAGGCAAAAAGTTATCACATGACACCACGACAGTAAACTGGTAGAGGAGTCTCCAGGTCTTGTAGAGAACACATAGTCATCATGTTGCCAAATATCATGTAGTGTAGCTGACACTATAAAATGCACTTGGGAAAAATCCTGGAACGCAACTGAGTGCACAGCACTAACACCAAGAGGCCACAGCATGCACACTGAGGAAAGCAATTAAATGGACACAACAGAGCTGAGAAATACAATTTCTTTCAGAATGAAGAAGCAGCCAACTGATACTGCAAACAAGTACAACATTAAGCCACATAAAGCAATAATTTATAACAGAAGCTCTGAAGAAAAACTAGTAAGTCACTGTGCTGAGTCTGTTTAACTACCTCACAGTCCCGTTCATAGAAACAATTTCCAGTGTCCATTTCTGGGGCCTCAATGCAGAAAGAGTTCCTGTAGTCCTGTGAAGTCAGCAGCTTAGAACTGTGTGAAAGCTTTGAATAAATTATATACCTACCTTTGCCTAAGACAAAATTACACAATCATGAAATTTAACTGGCAATGAAAATGATAAAAGTATTTTAATGGATAGGAGAGTGCTGTTATTTTTTAAAAAGTATTATTTATTTAAACCAACGTTTTTACTTTTGCATATTTTCAGTAAAAGTACTCTTCAGAAAGAGAGTATCTTGGATGAAGTTAACACAAAGTATTTTTCCTCTGTCATAAAAGTCACCAAGTGCTATTATCAGTTAAAGCACTTCTTCAATTGGTCCACAGAAGTCAGGTTCCAAAAAAAAAGTTGACAAAAAAACCCCTGACCAAAACTAAGCAGTTAACTTAAGAATAGATGCAAGCAAATAAATAACACCAAAACTCCCAGACATTTTAGGGTTCTCTTCCATTCCTAAGTGCATATGTGCAGACACAGACACTGTGACCTACTGAACCATGAAACAGGAATTCAGCAGCCAAGGAAAAATTCTTCTACAAATACTAACAGACTCCCAGTTGACTTTTTCCAATATCAATCTCAACTCTATCCAGGAAATCACTATCTATTCAGCACTGTTGAGGTATTTTCTATATAGGAATATATGATGAGGCATACAGTTATCAAAAACAAGGGCA
Source organism: Sakesphorus luctuosus (assembly GCA_013396695.1). Classification (NCBI taxonomy): domain Eukaryota; kingdom Metazoa; phylum Chordata; class Aves; order Passeriformes; family Thamnophilidae; genus Sakesphorus; species Sakesphorus luctuosus. The sequence goes on along the minus strand of VWZD01006658.1, from coordinate 262,170 downwards.
AAAACTTAATCAAACACTATCAATACATACATTTTTCTTTTTGGAACCACATGAAAATGCTTTAACTCACAGTTTATGCACTATGCTCAACCACAATTGAGTGATTTTATAGAACAATTTTTTTTTTAAAGAAATACATCTCAGGGATTACAAATATTTGCTGGTGAGTCTGTTTGAATCTTAAAACTGTATTTAATCTTTTCAATGAAGGAAACATTTTGAAATACCTGAAATCATTCAGCATGGCCAACGAAATGGAATCTTTTGAAAATCCTTATTAGTTTATACAACAATCCAGATACTTGTAATTTAGGCACTTTTGCTCAAATCACCCAAGCAACACAGACTTGATCAGACTTGACTTGATTGTCAACTTATGTATTATTTATGCACAATTATCTTATTTGCATCATAAAAAATTATACAGCATTTCTATGAAAATTGAAATTGTTTGTTAATCTTTGGCCTTAGAGCTTTCTTTCTAAAGCAATTTAAGGGACATGAATTGCTCGAGCATTGGTTTCATTTAGCCAGAGAAGTATCAACTAATTAATATGGAAGTGTTGGGTTAAACACTGATTAAGTATTAACAACCACAGCTAATTTGCCTTACAAAAATAAATTATAATGAAGCAAGCTCAAGCAGATTAAATACTAGTAAGTCCCACTAACTGTATTAATATGTCTTAACTTTACACACACAAAAAAACCCAAGTTCACTCCAAATAAAATTGTTAGTTGTGCTTCTGTTATGGTTTTATATCTATGGTAACAGTAAATCATCAATTGAACTTCACTACTAAAGCATTTAGAGTCAAGGGTGGGGAGGGAAGAGAGATTTTTAAACCAAAAAGAATTCAAACTGAAAGTAGCACTGAAAAGTAGATAAAAGTTTATATACCACCAACACAGTAAAAAGCTGTCTTTGAAGATGGTGCAGTCCTCTCCCCATTTATTTGTTCTGCCAACCAGCAGCATTCCTCCAAGCTCATTTTGAAAACCTCTCCCTCTATATTTCTACTTTTTCATGTCTGTTTTCCCCATTATGTTAATTGACTGTTGTAATTTCTGACTGCTTCAAGTCTTTGATATAAACTCTGTTTATGGCTACCTTCCATCCTGTCAATTTTGCATATGAAGCACTTCATTACACTCAGTATAGTGCAACTTAGGCACTAAAATAAAACCAGTAGAGACTGTAAAGATATTTTAAAAAATTTTGTAGTCATGGACTTCTATACAATATCATCATTAAATCAGACAAGTCTGATGGACAGTTCTAGAATGGCAAGGGCTTCCTCTCTGTGCTGGAAAAGTAACATGCTGCCAAAGGGGATGCTGCTGAGGCAGCCTGTTGCCCAGAAATACATGCCTGCAGTCAGCCAACAGCTAATTAAGAGCTGTGTAAAGAAGGCTGTTATCTGTGCTCTCCCTGAGCTAAAAGGATGGCTGCAACAAGGACTTGTCAGTGAGAAGCTGTAAGGACCCATTGCTTGGACAAGGGCATCACAATAGTGACTGTAGACAAATGTGGGACAGGACTCTTATGTTTCAGCAGAAACTTCCAGACAGTCATCATCCTATTTCAGAGAAGGAAGAACTAAAGTCAAGGGTTTCACCTAATGAGTGCTGAAACAGTCATTTTGTACAAGTACAGCCCTGATAACGCAGGTCATTTCCCTCACGTGACCTACACAACTCAGTAGATACCATACATATGAACAACAGTGAGACATACAAATTCTAATACTTTATTACTTTAACTGAAGTTTTTAAAAATTTTGTTTAATACCAGAATATACTGATAGATTGGCTGTAGGAAAATGTAATTGGAATGAGGCACATGTGCAGGCCAAACCTAATCACATTTTACACCAACTTCACAAACATCTTCTTGAGAAAGGAAAGTCTACAAAAGAACCTAATTACTTGAGGTGTTGGGAGATTTCTTAGGATCTTTCCTAAACAAATGCACAACCCTATCCCAAGTCTCCAGCAAATTAAGTATGTTGCATCTCAAGAATGAGTGAGGACAAACATAAACTTGTAAAATTTACCTTAGAATCTCATCATAAAAAACTTCAAGAAAGCAGGGTTGCACTTAGGCATATCTCTAAGGTTTGGATATAAGACCAAATCCAAGCCTAAGTGACAACAAGACATTTGGGCCTTGTTAAGTTCAAAAGGCATAACCTGAACACCTGTTCATCTGCTGCCTGCATATTTGTGTGTGTATGTTTCATACAGGGTCACAGATACTACATTTTCACTGAGGACTGACTTACCTACAGTTTAATTTTGCCCTGATGTGCTGCTTTAAAATTCACATTAGGCAGCCTGAGTAACTACCTAGTATGGCTATACTTCCTTCACATCCTTGAATATCCATAAGGTTTAATCATAAAACGTCAGGTTGGTTTATAAGTAACAAAGTTAGGAGGCTTATCGTGCTGTAAATTACCCCTGCCTTTGAGGGCTGCACTGTTCAATTTCTCAAACACTACAATGATAAAATATCTTTGCACATACCCAGCCTCAGCAAACAGCCAAGGTAAGTGCAGTTCCAGCGCAGAACACCAAAATAGTTTTGTTGCACTGGCACCTGTTAGAAGTCGAAAACGTAGATACACAATTACTGAAGCTGCTAAGTTCAGTTCTGTTCATTACAGAAGAACTCCTGAATAGGAAGTGAGGCCAGTGGGCACTTTCAAATGATGTTGCAAGGAGAGGTCTGCTTGTAGTTACATGTGGATGTTCAAGCACATCTGGCATGTCATAATACTTCAAGTGTGTTTTTAAATCACCATTAAAATGGCTACAAAATACAATATTGTTTCCTCCCACAGATTGAAAAAGCTTCTTGAACAAGAAACAGCATATCAGGCAAAAAAAGAGAAGGAAAACAACAAGAAAATAGCTAAATTGAAAGAAGAACTAACTAAACTGAAATCCTTTGCTTTAATGGTGGTGGATGAACAGCAAAGACTCACTGAGCAGTTGAATCAACAAAGTAAAAAAATTGAAGAATTAACCACTTCTACAGAGCAAGCGCACGAGAAGCTGGCTTTTGCTGAAACAAAAATTCAAGAAGAGAAACAGAGAGCCAGCAGGCTGGAGGCTGAACTTCAAGCCCAAAGCAGTAAGATTTCCCAAGACCAAGAAGCAATGATGGCCAAACTAACCAATGAAGACAGTCAGAATCGCCAGCTCCGGTTAAAATTAACTGCTCTCAGCCGGCAAATTGATGAGCTGGAAGAGACCAACAAATCTTTAAGAAAAGCAGAAGAAGAACTGCAAGACCTAAGGGATAAGATAAATAAGGGAGAGTGTGGGAATGCCACACTTATTACTGAAGTAGAAGAACTACGGAAACGACTGCTGGAGATGGAAGGAAAAGATGAAGAGCTCATAAAAATGGAAGACCAGTGCAGAGAACTTAATAGAAAGTTAGAAAAAGAAGCATCACAGAGCAAGAACCTTAAAGGGGAAGTCGACAAACTTAACAAAAGAATTATGGAGCTGGAGAAACTAGAAGATGCTTTCAACAAGAGTAAACAGGAATGTTACTCGTTGAAATGCAATCTAGAAAGGGAAAAAATGTTAACAAAACAGCTGTCCTATGAGCTTGATGGTTTAAAAGCTAGAGTTGGTGAGCTTGAAGCGATTGAAAGCAAGCTAGAAAAAACTGAGTTTACACTCAAAGAAGATTTAACAAAGCTGAAGAGTCTAACAGTGATGCTTGTGGATGAAAGAAAAACTATGGGTGAAAAAATAAAGCTAACAGAAGAAAAGCTTCAAGCTGCAACTTCTCAGCTTCAGGTGGAACAAAATAAAGTGATGTCAGTTACAGAAAAACTAATTGAGGAAAGTAAAAAGGCACTGAAATCAAAATCTGATGCAGAGGAAAAAGTGTCCAGTGTTACAAAAGAAAGAGATGAACTGAAAAACAAACTCAAAGCAGAAGAGGAGAAAGGAAGTGATCTTATTTCCAAAGTGAATATTCTAAGAAAAAGACTTCAGTCCCTAGAAGATGTTGAAAAAGAGTTTCTTAAAACTAAACTTAAGGAAAGTACCAAATCTAGCACCTCCTTGCAGCAGGAAAACAACATAATCAAAGAGCTTTCTCAGGAAGTTGAGAGGCTTAAGCAGAAGCTCAAAGAAATGAAGGCCATAGAAGATGATCTTATGAAAACGGAAGATGAATTTGAGTCTCTAGAACGAAAATATGTCAATGAACGGGACAGAGCCAAGCATCTCTCAGAAGAGCTGGAAGCTGTGAAAATGGAAATGGCGAGGTATAAATTGACAGAAAAGGCAGAGGCCAATCAGGAGCAGCGCCTTTTTAAGAAACTCAAAGAAGAGGAAGCTAAATCAAGTCATCTTTCCAGAGAAGTAGATGCACTGAAAGAGAAAATGCACGAATACATGGAAACAGAAGAGCTAATCTGTCACCTCCGAGGTGATCATTCAGTCTTACAGAAGAAACTCCTCCAGCAAGAAAATAAAAACAGGGACTTGGCAAGAGAAATGGAAAGCCTCAGGAAAGAGATAGAGAGGTACAGATCCTTCAGCAAGAACTTCAGGCCTGGTCACAATGGAAGGAGAATTTCTGATGTGCAAGCTTTTTCTAAAGAAATCCAAACGGATCCAGCAGACAGTGAACCACCTGATTACAAAACACTCATGCCTTTAGAGCGAACAGTCATGAACGGGCAGCTCTATGGAGACAGTGATAATGAGGACAAAGGCAATAATGAGGAGGAACAAACAGCGTCTTTCAAAAGCAACTCATCCAGTGCAAATGCCGTAAACAAAAAATTATGGATTCCTTGGATGAAGTCCAAAGAGAGCCATCCTCAAAATGGAAAGATACATACAAAGCAAAATGGAAACTGTGCACAGACTGGAGATCTAGTGCTAAGCCATACACCTGGCCAACCTCTTCACATAAAAGTCACTCCAGACCATGTACAGAACACAGCAACCCTTGAAATAACTAGTCCTACCACTGAAAGCCCTCACTCCTACAAAAGCACAGCAGTTATACCAAACTGTGGCACTCCAAAGCAAAGAATAACCATTATTCAAAATGCTTCCCTAACACCTGTAAAATCAAAAGCAGGAGAAGGTTACATGACCCCAGAGCACGTAATTTCTCCTATTACTATGACTACTTTTGCAAGATCTCAAACTCCTGAATCGTGTGGTTCTTTAACTCCCGAAAGAACAATGTCCCCTTTGGCTTTACCTGGCTCAAGTTCTCAGGAACAAACTCTCTCCCCAGAGCCTTTGGAAATGGGAGCCAAGCATGCTGTTATTAGAGTATCCCCAGACAGGCAGTCATCATGGCAGTTTCAGAGATCTAACAGCACAGGATCAAGTGTAATAACTACTGAGGATAACAAAATCCACATTCATTTAGGAAGTCCTTACGTCCAAGCTCTCACCAATTCCAAGCCCATCAGCCCTTGTACTCCAGTGCAAGACAACAGAACTCCAGCACTAGCTAATGGCCTACCTAGTAAGTCCACCAACAAAATCACCAGCAGTATTACTATCACACCAGCAGCCACTCCTCTTCCACGGCAATCACAAATTACAGTAAGTAATGTCTATAACTGACCCCCATCCATGCTGACACCCTTACCAGCAACCCATCCTGTTTTTCATCCCAGCAAGAATGATTTGGAACAGCCTCTTTACTTTGGGAAAGATCTATGCATGAACTACAACAGCATATGGAACTAACGTTAAGTTTTGCCTGCTTAGTGTTATCAAGTGTGCACTTACTGTATATCTCCTCATTAAAATACAGTTATGTAAAATATTTAGTCTTGCACTTGTATAAATGCATCTTTATGTATTGCCATTTTCAAAGTAACTCACATTACTTTTGACTGCAACTTGCCTTGATAAAATATTTTAACATGACAAAAAACAGTAAATAATTGATTATTTTCATCATTGCTTGCTGAATATTTTTGTTTGGTTTGTGTGTTTTGTATTTTTCTGCATGTATTGTAGAACTTGAATTAAGCCATAGTATTGCCTGCTAACTTCAGATACGACTTGATTCATTACCTTCCCTGCTATTCCCAACTCCTCCTAGCCCTCTCATTTCAGATAATTATCAGTGCATCACACACAAACACTCAAAGTATTATGTATTGTATCTTGGTACAAATTTATGATGCATATGTTATATGTTCCAGAGTACAACCACCACTTTTCCTCCCCATCTTTTTTAACAGTTTGGCTAAAACTTTTTTTAAACTTTCCTGTAAACCTTTCTTATAAGTGAACTGAGTTCAGAAACTTGTATGTTAAAATAATTCCCCCAAACAAAGGGGGTTTTCCCAATACAACAAAAAACTGCAATAATTTAGTATGCTGTAAAACAATACAGAGCAACACTTACATTCCTAAATAATAATTAAGAAGAATGAATTTACACATAATATTTAAATTTCATATAAGCTCCTAGACATCAGTTTGAAAAACAATATACATCACACAGGTACACTGAAGAAGAAACAAGTACCAGACTATGGCATACCTGCATGTTTTTCACATAACAGGCAGAGAACTGACAGAAGCATTAAGAAGCAGTACTAGACCAAGTCTCCAAACATGCAGGCCTCTAGGTCTGGGATAAATAGGACTACCATAAAAAATGGACAAAACAGGCTGAGGTATTTCAAATAGTTACAGTCATTGTGCCTAGAAAAAGGACAGAAATTAAATCAGTTCTGTACTTTACACATGTGCTAAGCAGCCAATTCTTACCTCCCAGAAAATATTGCTGGAGGTGAATCAACTTCACAATGAATGTAAATCACTCCAGAAGACCTGGAATGCACTTTCAAACATCCTTTTCCCCAAAACTGTACAATGCAAATCTAAATCGTAACAGTTGCTCTTATCCTAAAAAGCTAAATGCCTATATATTTAATGTTTTGGGGGTGGTATTATTAAAAAAAAAAATCAACCTTCTTATCAACAGGGAAGTTTGCAAGTAAGCAGAAAGTCCTCGTTCATTAAACCCTTATCTTCATTCTTCTTATATTACCCAGAGAAGGAGAAAATATTTCTGCAGTATCACTTAGCAACGGATTCAGCAAAGAACTTTGGCACATGCTTTTACATAACAAGGAGACCTCTATCATTTTAAGTCCTTTTGATAGATAGGAATCTGAATGTTTACAACCGTAGGTAATAACTGTTTTTAGGACAGTTTCTGTTGAAAATCAAAGTCCACCACCCATACACACTTTCTTCTCAGTAAAACTAACAATGGGAAGAAAAAGTATTAAATTATAAGATATGCAATAGAAATGGATATTAACATAATTATTACAGTTGAGCAGTGGCAGTTTCAAAAGACAAAATGTGGACATGCACAGGCCAACCTTAATGTCACACATAACCTGAAGGCTTCATAAGAGGTCCTTCCTACTTGTTTTGTCTCCCTTTTTCTCCATGGCTGCAAAAGTGAGATCTAAGACCAGGGTCATAAGTAGGATATAGTCCTACTGTGCACAGCAAACTTCAACTCATAAAAACTTCAGCGTAAGTTACTGATCAAGACAGTAGCCAGTACTCAGGCAAGTCAAGATTATAAAAATTTTAGAGTGTGTTAATTATATGAACAAGTTACTTAACCATGTTCAGGTTGCACATTCTTACCCTCAAGGCTCAGTCAAAACCAAAATGCAGTACATTCAAAACACATTCTCTGCACTTCTGTTCTTTGGGATACTGCACATCCTGCTGATCCATACCTAAGATCTCTGCAGGAAGACATCAGGAGCATGGTACTGAAAACTGTGTCTTAACTACCCACTGCCAGCATACTAACAGACACCAAATTTACCAAAAATTAAAGGATTAAAAGTTGTCGTCCTGAGACACTAATATTTTCTTCAGTTAGACTTAAAAAGCTTGCAGAAAAAAAAATTTCATATTTGCCTTCCAAAATACACAGAAATGTATCAATCATTAACCACCAGACCGTCTATTACAACAGTTTATAAAAGAAAAGCACACATCAAGACACAGCAATAAGCACATTTAGTCCGTTGGACAATTACCAAGCTATTATGAATAAGGACATTCAGATTTTAAAGCAAAGTTTTGAATACAAAACCTAGGTGAGAGTTCACACCATTTATAAGTTTAATCATTAAACAGGACAGTCCTTCTGTCCCTGTCTTAAACTCAAAACGCTGTATCAGTAATTGTCCAATTAACAAAAGACAAAGGAAGCAGTCACCCATGACCATTTACTCCTAAGTAAGAAGTATCAGCACCGCCTGTAAATGAAATTGCTACATTTTCTAAAAACACACCTGGATTAAGGGATGCTTACATTCCCCTACTGATGAAACACTCTCTGTGTAATCTTAACTGACTTCACAGCACAAGGTTTATCAATCATTTCAACAGACCAAAAACCAAATCATTATTTTGCCTGAAAATAAGGTTTGCAAAATAAGACAGGTCTGTCCTGTTCAAATTCCCAAGTTCCATTTCAAAGCACCAAGCAGGGAAAATAAACACCTGGATGTATTTGCTGAGAGCTGAAACTTGGCTGTTTAAACAGAAATAAATTAGCTGTACTTTTATCATGAAACAATAAATAGAAAGCACAGCTTAAGCACTCCAATTACAGATTTACAAATTAACCTCAAATTGTCCAGATCACCACTCCATATTTCAGATTATTTCCAATTTGCTGAGTGGGAATATCCACCTGCTTCCTTGGCAGACAAAGAGCAAGGAGAAATTAAATAATTTATCTGCAAATTGATTCAAGCACTCAGAACAAAAACATAAAGCATGATGATACTAAAATTCAAGTAAGGCACTTTTCTAGGAATTTCAAGCATTCCATAAATGGTAAGTATTGCTCTTAATTTGGAGGCTGAGACACTTTTGCTTTCAGCATTTATTCCAAAGCCTAAAGTCTGACAGGTATATAATGATTCACTTAAATGGTAAAGGGAAATAGGGTCACATAGTAAGCAGCATAAATCAGAGGGATTAAGCTGTGAAAGAGAGGGCAACAGCAGTTTCCAGCAGATCATAATATCAACCTTTCTCTTTTCCAAAACTCTTGGCAAGCATCTCCTCTAAAGTCCAAAAATCTACCCTTTTCCCAGGATGTTAAGTTCCCAGGAAAAGAAAGCAGGGATTGACTGATTAAAAAATGGCAGCAGTTACCAGCCCACTTTCCTTCATCTTTTCAGTTTTAATTCAGTGAGTGATCAAATAGACACAAGCAAGGGGAGCACAAACACTTTGTTGCTCAGCATTTTTAAGCATCCTTTTTATGTGATTAAATATTTCAGCAGAAACACTTGTCATTTTTGGCCTTACAGGGAGGATGGATGAAGGGAGGGAGGGAAAAGGAGGAAAAACAAAAAGAAGAGTATAAGAAACAATAATGGTAATCTGAGAGCAGTGTCCATCCTGTGAGATAGTATAGTATTTCAAGTTATTTAAAAACCTCCTGCAAGTAGCTAATTAAGAAATTAGCAAACAAAAATTACAGGAGCAGCCAGCTAATCTTCCTGATCCAAACCAACGTAGACAGTACGGTGTCTGGGGACAGAATGTAAGGCTGTAATAAGAAGAAAGATCCATATGTAAGCATTTCATGCAAGGCTTAAGAAGGCGTGCTCCTCACGCTGGGGAAAAAATAATCAGAAACAGAATGTACAGCACTACTTTCTGAATAAGATTGAATGGATGCTGCAGGGTTAGGTGATGGAAACGGAGTAACCATCTGCAGGATGACTTTGTCCCTAAGGAAACAGATATTGAGACAGGCAAAACAAAAACTGACAACTGCCTAATCTCCAGGCTTAAGCAAAGACTACCAAAACATTATGTTACCAAGAAACAGAAGGAAGATCTTAGGGTTCAAGTACAGCACAAGTGGGTGTACAAAGATGTTTTAAAATTAACACCAAGTAATGCAAGCGGGAAATTGCTCAAAAAAAGGACCAACCTCTAAAATTTAAGCAGCATGACGTATTTTCACAAATCTGCTGCCAGTGGCCCCAAGATGTAATTGAATTCTCTCTGTGCTGTAGCCAGCACATCAGCCAGTGACCCATCATACTGTGGGCACCCAGAAAGCCTCAAATGTCAGAGCTGCCAACTGAACATGATTCTCTCCTGACCACTAAGCAAAGTACTCTTGAGAAACAGATTTTTAGCACAAGAGGAAATACCTCTTTTATTCAAGCTCTCTCCATTTGCCAGGCAATTGCCTGACATCACAGGGTCTTCATACTGGGATGGGCAAAAGAAGCTGCCTCCCCTTTCCACCCCCACGCAACTCATATCCCAAAATTGTGCCCTTTCAGTTATGCTGTCACCACTGTTCAGGAAGGCAACATTGTAAACCAGCTCAAGAAACTAACCTGGATTCAAAAAAAAAAAACCCCCAACCACACACACACCACCACCAACAAAAAACAAAAACAAAACCCCACCAAAACACAAAACCAAAACACAAATAAAAAACCCCACTCCACAAATCTTCATTAAAAAAACCCTAAACAAAACCAAACAACCTCAACAAAGAAGGATCCCTTACACAGCACAGCTTTAGGAAAGAGCTACATCAGCATAACTGAAGGGACAAGCAAAAAGGAAAAAAAGATGACCAATTTATACTGCAATCACTGCCAAGGCCCTGGTCCCATCACCAGTGCTACCACTATCGCCTGATGAGATAAAATCCAGGATGCAAATACATCAACACAAATGTGTAACAAACATTGATCAGTCCTATTAACGTCTGGATGTCTTTTGTGAGAGAAGTTAATTGACTTGTGCAAAATCTGAGCTGTGATTAGTGTCTATATATTCTTATCCTTGACTGTCTCATACTCAGGCCACCATAAGTCATGTTTTATCCTGTAGAAACATCAATCTTAGCTGGATAAAAAGGAGAGAGTTTTTTATTTTAATTATAATTTATATATATATATATTGGAAAAACTATGTATCTACTAAAGATAGGACTCTGATTAACACATCTTTTTATGTGGTCTTTCCAGAGGATAACAGCCTGCTCAGAGGCAGAAAAAAAGCCATGATGGTAAAAGCAGAGGGTTCTTTTCCTTCTCCATGCAGAACACATTTGGGTCCAGTCTGGTTACCCCTCTAAACTTTTCCAACATATATACTTGCAAACTTAGGGAAAACATATTCAAAGCTTTTGAACAGACAATATCGATAACAAAGACGTTTCCACACTGAAAGCTGTGTGTGGGTACAAATGCAGTTGTAAACATCTTTAGTAACTGTATAACCTAGAAACACCAAAACACAAACAGTCTGTACAAAATGATACTCAGTGCTAAGAATCTGCCTCAACAAATGGCAGTGCAGCTTTAAACCAAGTGAACTGCTGATCCCACACAATTTTATTGTGCCTAAACCCACTGACACTAAAGCACCTGCAGAAGCATTTTAGGGCCAGCACCACCCTCTGCAGGACTGAATTGCTATTGCAGCGTGTTTAGGACTACAAAAAGGCCACACACCTGTTCTCTTAGAGGGTCCCCCAAGTGCCCTGATGAAGTCCCTGAGATCCCTTTGACTTTCAAGTGGCAAAGCAAAGACAACTAAGAGGAATCAACTGTTCATTTCAGAGAACAGCCAGCTCCGTGATTATGCTGGTCAACCAGTCCCCCCAAGTAAATCCTTGTGCCAGGGGAGCTGACCCACAACATAACTTTACCTGTGTCTTGTCAATTATCTATTGACTATTTGTGAGTCTTCAAACCATCCAAAGTTTAAAAGATTATCACAATTGCCAGTGAAGGCAAGTCCCAAGGAAAGCAAGGCACATAACAGAATTTCCGTAACTGGGAATACAACTTCTGCCTCCAACCCTGCTTCGTTTCCTCATCACCAGCAAGTACATTTAAACATGGCGTTAAGGAAATAGGAGCACAGTGACACATTTGAGTACACTAGTGCAAATTCTGTCATTTATATGGAAATAATTTCTAATATTACTATAGACTTTTCTGTCAAACATGTCATAATATTGAAATCAAGAGTGCTGTAATAGACCAAATATCAGCAAAAGACTACAAGACACAAAAAATTGAGCTTAAAAGGGACCTCAGAATATTTCCCAGACTATTACATCACTGTAACTTGACTTAAACCCTTCCAAACAAAAATCTGGTTCATAGTGTTCTTAAAAAACTTGGGCAATGACAATTTCACAGTTACCAGGGCTGAAACACCCTTGCTACTTCAGCCCTTGCTGCTAAGAAGCTTGCTAATTTTTAAACTACATTTATGTTGCTGAAATCGTAATCCAGTATTTGCTTTCCTTATACTCCCACTGGACTTCGAAAACTATTTTCTCTGCAACAGGCCATCACATATTAGAAGACAATTATCATGTCTTTTCTGAGTTTTGTTTTCTCTAGATTAAATAAACCAAACTGCTTTCACACTTAATAACTCAAGTACTATAACTGTATAGATTACTAATAATTTTCCCTCTGCTGAGCAGTTTCTAATGGTATGACAATGCAGCAAGCCAAGCCAGACAACACTCTGGCTAAGGCCTAACCAAGGTTAGTAAGTGCAAGGATTACACTGTTCCTCCTTACACATCTCAGTATAGTCACACACACAAGTGGGTTGCATAAAAGGAAATGCAGAGCAACTGAGACTTCTCACTTTGGATTCCTAGAAGACAACTTCTAGGACCTAGTGAAAGACAAATAAGGGAAAGGAAATATCTGAATGCCCTGTGCAGCTGAGGACACCTAACCAGAAATTTCAGCCCAAGCTATTGGGTTTAGAGACCAAAGAGAATATTCATGTTTATCACTTAATCTTAACTCATTCTCACTTGCAGACCTGGCTTAGGGTCTGACTGCATTCAGTCAGAACAAGCCAGAAACAAGCTTCAGTCTGGCAAGAGGTACGTTTGAACACATACAGATATGTGGACTTCTGTATAAAGGATCTTCAGCACCATCCTCTGGTAACTTTCACTAAGGCTGAAAATTATACTTTGTTGCTCAAATTACTTAAACTAAAAATTTAAGCAGTGAGAAAGAATCTTACCTAAAGTTATTTCTCCTAGATGAAGTTCTACAATGGCTGTAGAAAGGCAAGTAAGAAAACTTATAGCAGAAGTACTGCTCCCCCCTATTTAAATGAATATAGTTTGATCAGGAAGCAGAGTATATGTCATACTTTCAGAAGGAAAAGGAAAACATTAGGACCAAAAGCAGGAGAGCTACTTCAACAGCACAGAAACAGAAATATTTTCTCTCCTTGACACTCCCACAGACACTTGCCTCAGCCCACTCCCCAAAAAGCAAGCACTGTATTGTGTTAAACTATCTGATGGCCCATATAAACACGATAATCTACCTCTGCGTATGTCAGGGGGAAAAGAAGGTGTTTATGGAATATATATCCTGGTATTTCAGAGAATGCTTTCTCAGTTGACTTCTCGAAATCAAGAAGGGTTATTTTCACATTAATGTGTGGAAATTTCACAGTTGTCATCTGTGCAGTGTCTGCACCCATCCCTGAAGTACCTGCTTCACTATGAGACAACAAACACAGCCCATGTTTGAGTTCTCAAACACCCTTGCTTCTGCCACTTCCTATTACAGGTGATTGATGTCTACTTTAGAAGTTAATTTAAAAACTAAGTTAAAAGGTCCTTATGAAAACGCAGCTTTCTTGGTTCTTAGATCTCTTCTTGTTTTGAGAATTGGATTTAACTGCTTATTTCTACAACTATAAGCACCATGGACAAAAATTTTGCTATTTTCCAGGTCTAATGCCTTAGAGTGTCATTATATTTACAGATCAACATACCACATAATCTTATAATTAAAAAAATGTGGCTGGTTTAATGTGTTTGGGGTTAGCTGTCTTTGCTGTTACAGTAATTATTTGCCCATGCTTACTTAACTGTGTTTAGATACATTAAGTAAAGGAAAACTGCACAACTCAGAGAGGTAACTAGGAGGTAACACTTTGTTTCTAGGGCTGTTTCAGGAGCATTAATGGGAACTCATAAGGCATCTCCAGAACATGAAAGGCAGCTCAGCTTATTTTCTGAAGTATAAACAGATCTTATTTCCTCTTTTATCCCTTGGAATAACAGCAGATAGAAAAAGTGGCCTAACGATGGGAACTCAAGGAGTCATAACCAAACACCAAAGATGAACACAGAGCTAGCAAATTCAGAATACAAAGGAAAGTAAAAAAAAAAAAAGATAGAGGAGACTAAAAACCATTCATTTTGAAGGAAAAAGAGACTTGGCAGAAAGGGTGCATACATTCTAAGAGCTTCTTGGTATGCACACAGATTTTCCACATATAGATAAGGTAGGTATAGCCAAGGTATCTGCTTACAAGCCTCTGCCCTAAGTAGCAGGGAAGGAAGTAGGAGGAATGCACAATAATTTTCAGTACATGTACAACTAAACCAATGCAGACCTTTATATACAATTACTTCCAAGGGCTTTCCAGACCCCTGGTGCAAACTATAGGCCAGGGGTATTTTCACACCTAACTTCCCACTGATTTAATAAAATCTTAGAGCCTGAGCACCATTTAGATGCACAAAACTTGTATAAATCTGGGTGTACACATATCTTCTTGAAGTATTAACACAGCTGTTAAATCAGTGAGAGATAGAATACTCCAACCACTTTGTACCTTATGGAATCTCTTACCTGGAACACTTCTCAGAGAAAAACACGCAAAACCAAACTAACAAACACAACGCCTTCTTAGAGATACAATCACATTTTACCACACAAGACTCCACACAAATATTTTTATTTTCAATGCACTTAGAAAATTATGGCAAATCTAATTATTTTTATAGTTGGGAAACAGGCACACTCTTTAATGACATCAAACAGTAGCACTGCTAGTAAAAGCTCACACAAACACTTTATTCCCAATTCTGTGCCTCATCTACCAGGCCATACCACACAATCAAAAGCAAACTCTTCCAACTCAGTACTCAGGAAAAGGCATAAGGCAGGAACACCATTATGCCCTCCAACATCAACCCCTTAAGACATTACATTTGCTAATTGAAGCAAAATGCTTTTTGGTTTGGGAATGCATACTAACAATACGAATTTTAACATTCAAGACTACCATGAAAATGCATGTTAATTTTTTTTTTATTGAGCATTTAATGACAAGTTTCAATCCAGTTTAAGTGAAAATACTGAGGTGCAGTGCAAATGAAAAACTTCGCTGCCACCTAGAGGTAAAAATCTTTAAGGAACACAGCAAAGAAAAAGGCATCTCCTTCCCCATTCACTTTTACAGATAAACTCTTTGCTTTCTCAATGCACTTAAGAAAAAAAAAAAAAGCAAAGCAGTTACAAATTTAAACATTTCTATTTAAAAAATTAAAAAAATGAAACACATCTTACACACTCAGACTACATGTCTCATCTTTGGTGGTGTCCAGTGGTAACTGCTTGTGAGCTCTAAGTACCAGGCAGAGAGTAATAAACCCAGCCTCTAGCAGCCTACAAATTACAGCATCCACTGCTGAAATCCACATCACAGCTTCGTGTTTAGCAGTCCTTGATGGATGCCACGAATCAGTCTAAAGTCTCTCCAAACCAATTTATATCATCACCTAAAAAACTGCCTGTTCCAAAGAGCCTCATAGCTCATTAACAAGGGAAAATATTTTTCACATACCTTTAACCCACCTTCAATGAATGCCCTCTCAGGCATGTAAGAAAGAATTTCCCTTTACACCATAAGGCCAGATTTCTGCTGTTGTTTATTTTTCTCACCACAATCTATATTCCAACTTGGAAAGGCCTAGTGTATGTTATCAATCTTCATGCACAAGACATTGCATAACTGTCAGTCTTTGCCACCTTTTCTGCATTTTTCCCTTTATTGAGCTGTTTGGACAAAACTCTGTAAAACATTCACAATGTAGGCATGGTTTGGATTTACACAGTGAGAAATGACAGGTTTGGTTTTCTTCTGTTCTTCTCCTAGTAATTCCTAACTGCCTGTTAGCTTTTTGACCATTACCAGTCACTGAGCAATGAGGACAATTTACAGTGACTCCAAGATCTGTGTTCTGAGTGGCAATAGATGTCACTACTGTATGGAACTAGTTTTCCCTACACCTATTATTTTTCATTGGTCAATACTGAACTGACACTCAATATCATGAACTACAATCAGTTCTTTTTTCTAATAACCCTCCCTTTTATACCATATGCAAATGTTATAATTTCAGTACTGTCTTTCCATGCAGTTTATGAATATGTTGAATACCAGAGGTGTCTGTGAGGCTCAAATGCTATCTCCACAATACAATCAAAACTAGCTCTCTATGCTGCTTACTAACCACTTGCCACTTTTAACCATGAGGACTTTTCTTCTTTTCCCACAGTTTCCACGCAAACTTTGCTTTGCATTGTCATACCTGCAACAGTAAGTTAAAGGTTTATCTACATCTTTCCCCCAGACATGGATCAACTCAAACTAGAGGAAACTTTCTGAGACAACAAAGCAGCCTAGCTGGATACAAACTACCTACACAAAATGAACCTTCCTCTGGACTAACTCCCAAGCTATGCCTCCAAATTGTTCCAGAGACAGATGCTCACTGTGGACTATTCAAACAATCCAACACTCCTGACAATTTAACAGTTACAGTGTCTGGGAACATTCACAAACACTACACAGTTCATCATCAGACAATCTGATAGCATATACCTATATAACAGTATCTAACTAATATGCTCAAATACTATCCTTGACAAGAAATGCAGATGTTTTCCCATCACAAAATTAGTAACCATGTGGGTGAACATCTTATTTCCTGTTGTCATTTCTACACTTTGATCAGTTCAGCAGTTATACTTCAGAATCTTTTGTGAAGCTTCACTCTGAAGTGGCATCACACTCCTCTGGCATCACTAACAATTTCAGTGGGGGACTGTATACCACTAATAAGGATTCCACAATTTTAAAAATATTCTTCTTCAGAACTCGTAGAAACACACCACATTGTTCTGGGGGATTGATACTATTCTTTCTATCTCTTTGTGCTCAAACTGGCTCAGCTTTATCCTTTAGAGAACTCCTGTCATATAGAATTAGCCACAGGTAAATTGCAGCCTCTTGAATTGTGATTATTATTTTTTTTAGTAAGTTCTGGCAGACCTTTAAGGCCAGGAGGAAGTTGTTTCTCAAAACTGGCTTTGATCTAGCTTCTTCTTATTCATATTTAATTGACCAGACTTTTGATACTGTTTTCTATTGTCCAAATTTGAACATCATTTCCGGTTTATAGTTTAAAAAAAAGAAAAAAAAAACCTAATTGAAATTCTTTTACCCTGAGCTTGACTGAAAAGGTATATAAAAACGTTTGTGATGCAAAAAGCTTTTTGATCAGTAGTGTGTGTTTAATCTCAGTTTCAGATAAGCTTCTTGCCTTGACAGTTCCTCTCCCCTTTCAGCATACATATTAACTCTTTTTTTTGTATATTTACTTTTTAGCAATTAAATATGACTATGATGGATTCTGAAGGGAGAGTTCTCTTACAAATATATTAATTTTATGTACACTGGTCACTGCAAAAGAATAATCTCCCATAATAAAGTACAAGTTAGGTATTGCCTGCTACTTAGGACTGAATCAAGACTTGCTTCTGCATGTAGAAGTTCACTGATTATTCACCCAGAGAAGTCACACAGTTCATAGCCTTTGCACTGCATCACTCACTCAGCTCCTGGAGTTGATGCTCTAGTCAGAGGAGTGCCAGGAAATCCTTCTTATTTATAGCCTGGATTTCAATCCATTCAGATTCTTTGATATTCACCAATCAAGTAGGTAAGACACATACAAAGTTTCGCTGTCATTACCCATGAGATAAAGGAAGTTCAGGCAAACAGTTCTACAAGCAATGCATTCAGATCTACCAAGTGGAAAAGACATTAACAAGCTAAATACACAGTTGGCTTCTCCTCCCTTATTCATTGCTTATTTTCTTGGTTTTTTTCAAGATTACTAATGCGTTCCGTCGTTCAGTTCCAACTCGGATCCCCAAACCAAAGTCCATGAGCACAGCCAAAGCACCTGTCAAAATTCCTGATGGACATCTCAACAAACCACTCCAAGACGGCACTTCTGGAAAGATACGCATTATAAGGACTGTGTCTAAAACCTGCCTTCAAAGTGGAGGGAGAAGGTAAATCATTTTCTATGATCTATGACATTAAAATGGATTTAAGCAAGCTGAATCTCAACAGCAGTTGTTTCCACTGGGGAAAAATGTGAAACCAGGGTCAGCATGTCTATGGTCACCAATCACAGGAGATCAGGAGACAGCCAAATTCTTAGGAGCCAAAGGTAGCTTCATGTCTGCAGGAACCAAGCTCTGCCTCCTTTTTTCTGGTGCAATTCCAGATTTTGGCTCTCACAGTAAAGAAATACATGAGACACAAATAAGTTTCTACTATAAATTCCATTTTGATGTTTTTCATAAATAAGAATAGTAAGTTGTCTCAATAGATTTATAAAAACGTGGTCAATCACGTCAGGAGAGGTTGCAGGAGGTGTCGTTTTCAGAGTTGGGTCTAGTCAAGAAGTGTTTCAGTATGGATATCTTATGTTCAGTAGTAAATCAAGAATGAGAAGAGACAGGAGAAATCTGCTCTCCTATAATGCACTGAACTTAGAGAAATGCAGACCTCCTTGTTGTGCCAAGCATCGCTATAAAAGCATGATTTTAAGATAAATTCTCTCATTAATTAGTTAACTAGCATGATCATTTCCACTTGAATTCATGAAGATGTTATACTGGGAAACCAGATGCAAGAATCAAGATGGATATCACTTGCATTAGCTAAATAAACTTTCACCATCTGGACTACAGCATTTAGATTTCAGTTCACTTAAACAGTATTTTGGAACTGATCAAAATTAGTATCAAGCTTAATAAGAAATTGTGACTTACACAGAAGTGCAATTTGGCTCTTGCATTCCTTCACAATTTTGCCCTTCCTTCCAACTGCTCACATTCAAGTAAAATATGTAACTACGTTCCTAGTGGAGTTTTTTTTAACTAAACTGTTTGCACAAGCAGTTCTAGTTCATCCATGAGAGAATTTGCCCTTTTGCTTTTAAAACACTTAAAATTCAGTGAAAGTTTCCTTTCAGCCAATGCACAAAAAAAAAAAAAATCACAACTTTATAAGAGACTCCTTGTCCACTGTTTTCAATTTCGTGAAAAACAGCGACTGTTGCTCTGACAAGAAAATTTCTCACTGTTCTAAAGAAAGTTAAAACCAATAAAATACTATTAGTGCAAGGAGTCCCCCACAGGAATCGTGTAATATCAACTGAGTTGCTGTTCTAGAATATAAAAATTTTTTCTCTGGTATTAATGTCTCCCTCATTCTTCTTCCCCTAACAGAGTGCATTCCAACAGTCTAAATGGCTCAACAGATAATTCCTGGGAAAACTCCTTTCACATAGGTGTTTCTTTAAGAACTGCCAAATCCTAATTCCTAAGTAAAGCAAAAGGATGGTGGTGATCACCAGTGCCATAGCCAGAATTGCAATCCTGCTGAAATAAGGAAAGATTTTGGTGCTTTCAGCAACCCAATGTTACACTTTTATTTCACAGCTAAAAGTTTAACTTAACCACTGAGACAGTAAACACATTAGCACTGCTGCATGACCACTTGTGCAAAGCCATACGAAACCTATGCCTCTCTCAACAGCTTCACAAGAAATTCTCTAGAAGTACTTAAAAAAAGAAAAAGTTTAGAAAGATCAGTCTACTGAAAAATTATTTCGGCTTCTGTTGTACGAGACACGCCTGTGCCAAAACACAGACATTAAAAAATTATTTTTCCATAATAAAAAGAAAAGGCTTCCAATTTTACTGATTAAATCAGCAGCTACATTTGAGACTATATGTCATGTATGCTCGGATCCAAATTTGTAGAACTGAGTGTATATAAATGTGAAGAGACATATATTTCAAAAAGCTGCTGTCAACTTGGCATGCTTATCAGAGAGATCTTCAAATACATGCCCAAATTCAATTAGAAGGGACAGCAACTCATCGATGAGCCAAAAACCACCAAAAGATACAAACCTGTCCATATGCAGGTCCACCAACAGATCTCAGCTCCAATCAAGCCCCAGTGCTCCCACTGCATGCACTACATTGAACACTCTGCTTCTCCGTAGCTGCAGATCACACATTACAAACTGATGACACCTGGCATCCTTTATAGCCAGTCTACAGAAAGAAAAGAAAACCTCTGGCAAAAGAAATCAATTCCTATAATAGCATCCTTTGCTTTAATGCCCACACAACACTGCCAAATCATCCTCTGTGGTCTCATATTATACTTCTCACTTATTTGTATTGCTGACATACAAGAGTTTCTGTCTTTTGCTCCTCTCTTGTGATGACATGATTAATTTCTACCCATGAGGGACACGGCCCACACAGACTCTTAAGGATCTAAAACTGACAAACAGGGACACTACACTCCTACGGGTCTAAGGGAGATAAAGAAAGCATGGAGAATGAAAGACATGGAGTGGTAACATGAAAGGAGGAAACTGGAAGAATTTCTGGCAAATGGAGGTCCATCCCTCTCCCTCAAACAGCCTGGGAGATGTGGTATGCTGGCTACAGGCAAGAGATGGACATTTATAGTGCTGAGAACTACTCTTTCTGTTCATGAAGAGAAGAGGAAAAAATTGGTATCCTTCACCAGTACCAAACAAAACTCCTCAGTATTCCCTATCCTCTCGCTTCTACTTCTGAATGCAATACAAAAATCACGCTAAAGAGTGGACAGAGTTGTGACACGATCTGGAAAAAGGAAGGTAAGGGAGTCCTGCAGTTGCATGACGTGAGACGTATGTAACATTAAACATTGCTAAGTAGAGAATAATCCCTAACTACTCTCTCCACACTTCTCTCAAAGTTAAAAGTTTGATGAAGAAGTTATTGAGCAAGGTTCTTTAGTTTGTGTCATGTGACAAGGTAAACAGATGGCTAATCCCTTCAGGGGGGTTTTCTTGGGTCTTGTGGGTTTTTTTTACATCTATAAACCACCTGCAACAGGGTAAACTTCCATGTCTCAAAGTGAGAGTAACTACTTTTAATATGGATTCTAAAATAATGATTTCCAATGATGTGGCCAAAAGCAAATTTAGAATTACTTATGTATCTATATACTAAGATATATATTTGTATGTATATTGTGTTTTCATACTCTTTAAGTGAAGTGTATGAAAGATGTTCATATTCACCTTAAAAGTAGCCTTTTCTAACTACAAGTTGATAAACTCTAAGAAACTTTTGAGGACTGTTATTAGGAAGAATGTTCTGTTGGTCAGAATTTATTCTACGGTTTAAGGATTTGGCAAAAGATTAGTATTTTAAAAGTTCATTTTGAATTTTGCTGTGCACCTACAGTTGGGGCAAAGATGCTATTTTAAAACAGGTCAAAAACGAAGCTGAAGAGTAAATATTTTTTCATGAAACTTGATGTTTCACAGAAATAAAACTGATCAAGTCTCTAAAAGGTGCTCACTAATTTTCTTGTATTGCTGCTTACATTGTACATTGTAACCCCCGATTTCCTCTTTCATGCCAAATGAATTTAATGCATTTTACACTATTCATAATATAAAGTACAAATTAACCCTTGATTTTACATGTTTTATGTGAAAAATAGCTATACAAAATAAAAGTAACAGATGTTCTTACTTTACTGATGGCTTGTCTCAATATAACAGCAGAGTCCAAAAAAAGAACTTATCAACAAGTTTATTAAAGGTGGGTTACAGACAGCAGAGTACATGGTTTGCACAACACTCACCTGTAATCATTACTAGCAACACATTCAAAGAATATTCTTGGAGTAAAGTATACAGAGCTCGATTAGACACCTCCAGAGGTTACTTCCCACCTGAATTATTTTAGTAGCTCAAAAATGCAATCGCAAAACCTAAGAAGCCTTACACAACTGGAAGAGTTCCCATTCACAGTTTCGCCTCAAAGTCAGATGGTTTATCTATCATGTCAAAAGTGTATTATCAAAGTCCTGCTCTGTATCCAGTTTCTAAAGGAAAACTGCCAACATTATACCCATCAGCTAATCACCTACCCCAAATGAAAGCTGCAGTTGGCAGAAATTGCAGGTACAGAGGCTCTTAAGAAAACTTCCTAATGAAGAGCATTTATCGTGGGAACTGGAACTGCTTAAGGAACCCACATGAGACTAAAAATAAATACGGAATTCTCAGAAGTCTTATTAGGGTTGTGACCCCTCTTTACTACATACATACAATTTTTATATTGCTTCCTCTCTAACTATTCTCCAAGCACCTTTTCACAGGAAATATGCAGCAATTATCAAGAACTCAAAGATGCGGAGTCTTCCCAGAGGTGCAGATAACTCCCACCTCCCAATAATTTTCAACTCTTACCAATACTGCATTAAAAATAAATTTAAAAAAACAATCAAATAGGGCACTATAAAGCCTAAAGTCATTGTAGCTGCCTAGATCTACCTAAATTTCCACACTAAATCTCAACATTACATACAAAGCACTTCACAGCCTGTGGTTGCAAGACACACTAAAAAAAGATAAGTATAGGAAACATATTACAGCAGTCAGAAAACCCTGACAAATCAGGTAGAGTACCATACTCCGAAGAATAATGACTAGAGAAAAGCTGTTTAAGTCCTGCCCTTTTACAACAAACGGCAAGAGTGATGTGACACACTCCATTGAGCACATGGGTGATGCTTTTCAAGCACCACAGGTATTTTTCCCTCCAAAGGCTCTACTGTGGATCTACTGTTTCCAAGTTCAGGTCGGTAACATCAGTGAACACAGAACACTCCGAGGTGGAAGGGACCCACAAGGAGCATAAATTATGCAAAAGCCTTTCATCAGACAAACTGGGTTTGGAAGCAAATAGAGTTTAGAGGGACAGCTCTGAATTCAAAACATGTTTTCCCCTTCACTCCACTCCGTTTTCTAAACCTCGCTTAGATGTGTTTCTGTTGAGTGTGTCCCTGTTGCTACCCAGGTACTGATATTCCCTTTGCGGCTCCATCCATCGCCTGTCCCAGGTCCGAGGGACACAGATCAGACATCCCCTGGCCGTGGAGCTCTGCTTGGAGCAAACCCACCATCGGCAGCGAGCAAGGAAAGCGGGCACGGGAAAGAGAGCGAGTGAGAGTGGAAAACCTGCAGAAGTAAATTAAAAGCGGAAAAGGCAAAGGCGGGGGGGGCTTGAGGGAGGGGGAAAGTGGAAAAAACGGGGGAAAGAACCCGAAAAGGAAGGAGTGTCGAGCAGGAGGAGGGGGCTGGCTGTCGGGAAGGCTGCTCCCATTCCCGCTGGGAAGCAGCTCCCGCGGCAGTACCTGCGGTGCGGGGGGTGTCCCTGTCCCATTCCCGGTGGGAGCAGCTCCCGTGGCAGTACCTGCCGTGCGGGGGTGTCCCTGCCCCCTGCCCCCTTTCCCGGTGGGAGCAGCTCCCGCGGCAGTACCTGCGCTGCGGGGGGTATCCCTGCCCCCTGCCCCCCTGCCCGGTGGGAGCAGTTCCCGCGGCAGTACCTGCGCTGCGGGGGGTATCCCTGCCCCCTGCCCCCTGCCCCCCTGCCTCCCTGCCCGGTGGGAGCAGTTCTCGAGCAGTACCTGCGGTGCCGGGGATGTCCCACCACGGCTCCTCCAGCGTGTCCCCCATGCGCCCTCCCGCGTGTGCCCGGCGCCTGCGCACTGCGCTCTGCCCGCGGGGCGGGACCGGCCTGGGAGCGCACTGGGAACGCTTTGGGAGCGGATTGGGGCTGTTCGGGATAAAGGCGGCCCTCAAAGACCTGGGGGGTGTTTCTGTTTGGATGGGTTGGGTTTTTGTGAATGACATAGAAGAAACAAAAATAAGAGGAATTTAAAGTACAACCCCCTGCGTCACAACGTTCGTTTCATTACCTCAGCCCAGTTCTGTACCTGTAAAGTAACTCCTTTTTTGGTTGTGGGCATTCATGTCAATGTTCCCGGGGAAACACACGCATGGAAAGGCTGCGTGTTCCCTAGGAATGAGCGCTCCCGGTTCTCCGTGTGTGTCCCACAGGAGCTATCCCGACCGGCCCGGAGCGCCCCGGCCGGTCCCGAGTCCCGCTGGGGGAGGGACAGACACAGCAGTGTAAGGAGCGCACACAGCAGTGTAAGGAACACACGCAGCAGTGTAAGGAGCACACAGCAGTGTAAGGAGCACACACAGCAGTGTAAGGAACACACACAGCAGTGTAAGGAACGCACACAGCAGTGTAAGGAGCACACACAGCAGTGTAAGGAACACACACAGCAGTGTAAGGAACGCACACAGCAGTGTAAGGAGCACACACAGCAGTGTAAGGAGCACACACAGCAGTGTAAGGAGCACACACAGCAGCGTAAGGAAGGGCTGGCGCTCATCGTGGGGCGGCACTGGGACTACGCTCCGGGACTCTTCTGCCTTTCCATGGATGTATCCTGCTTGGATTTCTGCGTGCGGGCGCGGATGGGTGAGGAAGGGCAGGGCAGGGCGGGCCCTGCCCGGGGCTGTCACCCTCCCGCAGAGCTCTGCGTAAATACTGTGGGTTCTCCCCCCAGTACAGCCCGTGGCCCGTCACGGATCGTGGGGG
Source organism: Sakesphorus luctuosus (assembly GCA_013396695.1). NCBI lineage: Eukaryota > Metazoa > Chordata > Aves > Passeriformes > Thamnophilidae > Sakesphorus > Sakesphorus luctuosus. The sequence goes on along the minus strand of VWZD01006658.1, from coordinate 237,427 downwards.
AGCCAGAGAATCAGCTGGGTTGGAAGAGACCTCTGAGATTATCAACTCCAGCCCTTGATCCAACCCCACTTTGATTCCTAGATCATGGCACTAAGTGCCATGTCCAGTCTCATCTTAAAAACCTCCAGGGATGGAGAATCCACCACCTCTCTGGGCAGGCCATTCTAAAGCCTGACTACTCTCTCTGGAAAGAATTTCTTTCTGATATCCAACCTAAACCTGCCCTGGCAGAGCTTAAGCCCGTGCCCTCTTGTCCTATTGCTGAGTGCCTGAGAGAAGAGACCAACCCCCACCCGGCTACAACATCCCTTCAGGTAGTTGTAGAGAGTGATAAGGTCTCCCCTGAGCCTCCTCTTCTCCAGGCTAAATAAGCCCAGCTCCCTCAGCCTCTCCCCACAGGACTTGTGCTCAAGCCCCTTCACCAGTCTCCTAATAATCAACCCCACACATGGCAGAGCAGTGCGGCTTTATGAGAACCAAACGTATCCAAGCCCCACTTCCCCAGGGCCGCTCCCGGGCCAGGCCGATCCCGGGCCAGGCGCTGCTTCCCAGCCAGGCTTCCGCGCCGTACGGCGCTTCCCGGCCGCGAGGGGCGGAGACAGCGCCGGGAAGGGCCAGGCTGTGGGAAGAGGCGTCGAGAAAGGAAAACCCCTCCCGGCCGCGCTTTACGGCGCGCGGGGCACGTCAACAGCGATGGCGGAAGGGGAAGAGGTGCCGCCGCCGAGCAGCTGGTGAGAGTCGGGGTGTCGGTGCCCTCCTCCCGCTCCCATTCCTCCTTCCATCCCTCCCTCCATCCCTCCTTCCCTTCGCGGCGGGGCCGAGGGGCAGGAGGGCAGCGGGGCCGGGACCCGCCGCACTCGCCGTGCCGGGGGTCGCGCTGGGACCCCGAGCAAACGCCGCCGGCGCTCGGCGGCCCCGGGAGGGAAAGGGCCCGTCCGGACACAAAACAAGAGCCTTTGGCTGTGCCCAGCCTGGTCTAAAATGATAGCTTTAGTGTGCTGTAGGAGCTGCTCCAGGAGTCTGCCTGGAGTGGAGTTGCTTTGTTCGGTTCAGCTTCCCCTTGCGTTCCGTGCCTGCTCTCAAGCACAGGTGACAGCAGGAGGTCCCTGTCCTGTTTTCTGAATGATTTTGCTCACCGCCCTCCTCTAGTGCAGCTATTACTTATAATGGATTCTACACTGAACCTCTAGGACAAGAATAGAGACTATTTCTGGAGCGTGTATAGGATCACTTTGATGGTAACAGTGACGCGATTTTAGTATTTGTTGCATGCATATTCACTTAAGATTGCTGAGGCTTAACCAAACATTGTGTTTAGACACTGGAGCTATTCTTACTGCACCCAGCATCTCCATTCATGGCATCTTCACTTCGGTGTTGTTGTCGCACTTTGCATTGCATGTGATTTCTCTGTGTGGCTCAGTGCCACCCCATTGCTCTTTGTCCTTTCCACGTACACGCTGCTCCAGCAAGTGCTTTACAGACCTGCTTTTTATGGCCATTTCCAATCTGATGTTTTGTCATAGATTCAAAGTTTCTTCCAACCTATGCTTAGTCTTCTTTGTGCTTAGTTATCTCACTGTAAAGGAGCCAGAAGACACAAGCAGGTGTAGCTGGAATCTGTTCTTTGTGCAGGATGGTTCTACAAATAAAATACAGCTCTTGGATAAAACAACTTACTGTCATACAGTAGAAAGTGACAATTAAATGGAGTAGGGTTTTAGCCCTTTTTTTTGCTTTTAGTTACAGATTCAGAATTAATTAAGCTCTTTCTATAAGTGCAGTGTTGCGTAAGTATAATTTTTAAACACAGGTTTGCCTGTTGAGATACATAATTACAAAGCTGAGGAGAGACTCATGGGTGGCAGTTTTGACACTTTGAACTACAACCCTGGACATTGAATATCTGAAAAAAGTACTTCAAACCTCTTTGGTTACTGATGTTGAAAGCACATTGCAAGGGTGAGGATGCACATGGTGCCCAGACACATTTCAAGGCACAGCCCACACTGTTGATAATCAGACTGGCAGCTTCAAGACTACAGTAAATTTGCTATGCTGGTACTACCAGAAAAGGCAAACTTGAAGGCATTTGTTAGAAGAGGTATTTTAAGTGTTTATGGGAACAATTCAAGAGGTTTATGCTTAAATACTGCAGTAATATTTGAGAATACATCTTGTTACTAGAACTGTATGTTCTGAATAACATAAAATTGTACTATTTATTTAGAAACTTCACATGGCTTTTTGGGGTTTTGTATTTTGGTTTGGGGTTTTCTTTAAGCCAGTTTCAGTGAAACAGTTTTTTTCATTTATTGATTTAAACTGTTGTCTTGTATTCATATCTCAGTGCTGAGAACAATTGTTTTTCTAAGCGTTATATATATCTTTATAGAAAGAGCTTTTTGATGTGAATTATTACATTATTGCATTTTGAAGTATGTAGGATTTCAAGGTTGAAAAAAATACCCAAGTAAAATGATAGTTATGTACATTTGAGTTCTGCTGGGATCAAAACTGGCAGTGCTGATTCCATATCCTCTATTTACCTCCTCAGGAATGACTGAGGGCAGGTGTAATTTTGTGTTCCGAGACTGTCACAGCACCTTAACTATGTAGAATCTGGACATGCTTACTAACACAAAATACCTTTTTTGTGTTTCCTGTGTTAACTTGACATGCAGTGCTGGTATAAGTGATTTGGGAGATGGAGGGGGGGGGAAATGGCACAAACTAATTATGAGTTAAACCCCTCAAGATCTGTACTGAGTGCTTGGTGTTTTGTTCAATAAAAACCAGCGAATTTTGCCACTGTACAATGCAATTAAAAAACCCCCAAACAATAACACCACCACTCCAGACTTTGAAAGATTAAATTGTCAGCTTTTATTTCAGTATGTACAGGAAGTTTATCAGTTTTGATTTAAAAATGAGCAAACCCAATCTTTTTCCAATAGTCAGGAAAATCCTAAATTAAAAGTAGGAAACAGAGTAAATAGATAATACAAAAGTGTCAAATGGATTGTAGTGTCCTTAAAGCTGTTTGTAGTTTATTGATCACTTCCCGTTATCTTTTCCCTGTTGTTCACATCCCCACATGTTTAATCCCTTCATTAGTATTTATAAATATTGCCAAGTACCTCAGTCACAAAATAATACTTCAAAAAAGCCCCAAATTGGGTTAAGCAGAATCCCCAACAGTTGATCAATTTTCCTTTGCCTTCAGCTTTCTCTCACATCTGAAGTGTTTTAGTTTAAAACAGTCCTGTTTAATAACTATGAACACAGTTAGAGACTGGTGATAGTGTGTCACCAGACTGGCATGAATTTTAGAGCTCCTTCTGGAAGCATGGAAATGACTCCAGATACACGGGAACATTGGGCATTGTGACATTTAGAACAGCGTCATGTGGGAATTAACCTTTTAGGCCATGGCTTGGGTAGAGCCCAGAATTCTGCACACGTAGCCAAGATTTGGAATAGCATCTAGAAATAGGCAGAAAGTACAGATGTTCAGGTCTGGAGGAGTTTGCCAATAAGGAGAAGTGCTGCATTCTTTTCAAAGTTAGTGTAATAATTGTCCATGTGGACAGGAGACTTCCTGGCTGATCTTCACTCATGAAAGACAGGGATCCAGAGTGCCTGCAGTTTACTGGAATATTTATAGAACAGCACTGACTGAAAGAAAGTACAACACAGACGGTGGGCATATCTTAAAGTATCAAAATCACTTTCATACTTCATACTTTTCAAGTTAGCCTGAAAAAATTATTTGTTAAACAAATTTCCTTAGTCTTTGTAAAGTCGTTACTTTAGTCTATGAGCAGTCTTGAAAGTTGATGGAGGGAAAGAGGAGCCAATTGAGTCACAACAGGACAATGCGTTTTTTCCCCTGCTGTTATTTCAGTTAACTCAGTGTGGCAGAGGGGCATGGCAGTTTCTTGCTTTTTAAGGTCAAATAGTAAAACCAGTATTTGCCTGTCACCTTTACAGTGTACAAAGTGTGGATGACAGTACTGGGAAGGAGTTTTTGCAAATGGTAATGTATTATCAGACAGTGGAAGCACGACATTTGCAGAGAACATGTTGAAGTTGATATTAACACACACACAGCTTTTTCAGCTGTGAATTTTGGGTACTAGTAACTGGTAGAATTAGGATTTGTGGATCTGTGAAACATTCTTTGCTGCATGATTTTCTAATTAGTGTAGGTGTGTTTTAAGTGTTGTTTCATGTATATATTTTTTTTCAAGTAGTTTTCCTTAGGTGACATAGAAACCACGTTTAAGTATTGCAATTTAAGACCTTTGTACCTGAATGGAGCAGTTGCATTTGTTTCCACACACACACCTGTTTAATACTTGGGTGGTATTTGTAGCAATGAGTTGTATTTTGTGTGTTGCAGTTGAAGGCCTGTTGCTCTCTGGTCTGTCACGTACAGTGTTTACAGAAACGTGCACTATGTGTGAGAGCATCTAATTCTCTTCAGCTGATGTGTGACATTGGCTTTGTTAAAGTTGGATCATCGCAGAGTTCATGCAGTTCTGCTGAGGGCTGGGATGTGTCTTTGTGTCAATGTCCTGGAAATACTTGATTTTTGTTCAAGGTTTAACGGATTCATTATTCAACTTTCCCAGTGTTGGTCATTACGTACCCACCAGGACAACAGGAGAGGTGATGGAAGTGCAGGAGTGCTTTGCTATTCCCCTTCCCCTCCATTTCTGTCCCAGGAAAGGGATTGTCAACCCGTGCAACCTGTAGTCCTATGAGAGTGCTTTGGGATTTTTTAAATTTTTTTTTCAATAATAAAAATGTGAGAAACTAAGTCAGTCTATTTGTAAACTGTGCTTTTTTTCATCCAGATTTGCACAATTACTTGAAGGAAGCAAACAGTTGTGCCCCAGTGTACATTTGAAATATTATTTATTTAAAGTGCTACCAAAAATACTAACAAAGAAACTGGTGGATACAATGCAAGGAAAAGGCTCACTCTTCAAACATGTAAATACCTTGAGAAGTCTATGAGTAAGGCCTGTTGCTTATTGCTGAGTATCTGCATACATTCTTACAGGTGTGAGGTTTTAATCTGTTTATCCAAAAGGGTGATGTTAAGAAAATCAGAAATATGTGTCTTAAGTTTTCAGGAGACCAAACTTGTGAACCTTTATATCAAGGAGTCATTGGGGATAAATGCAAATAAAAGAAGTAGAGAAGTGTTCAACAGCTGACATTCTTTTTCTGTGGGTATTTGAATGGACTACATAGTATGTAACGTGGAGTAAGTGAGAATTACACTGATAACACTTTAACATCTGTTACTCCATGGGTATAAATAGATGTGTTATTCACAAGGAATGCATCTTTGCACTGTCCTGGATAAACACTTCTGTTCTGTGTTTTGCTCTGGCTATAAACCTCCTGGATGTGTGTTTAAGTCATCAGGGATATGAAGCAAAGCCTTTCTTAAGGCATATATCAGAGCTGGAAGAGTTAAGAGGCCGTAGAAAGGGAGAAGTTTTGCCTACAGGACCTATTTATCGCTGACATTGCGATTTTTCCAGTGACCCTGGTGTTTTGCCACAGCTCTGCTCCATGATACTGAAATTCCTGAAACCATCAGATGTGGTTCTCTTATTATTGACAGCATGGAAATGTTGAAACAGTCTGCAGCAGCAATCAGGGAGATTGTAAAGTAATGATTTCTGAATGCAAACACTCTTATCTGTAATGCTGTGAACTTCTGTTGTCTTAACTATGGCAACTGTCATTGCTGTTTGACTGTCTGGTGAATTGGCACATTTTGCTCCTCTCTACACTATTATTAACATGTTTGTGTGTTTCCATTCAGCCCTACACAATGTCCACATTTGGAATACTGGAACTTGGTAGTTAAATAAATCTGAGTTTGACTAGAAGCTCCTTTCCCATTTCAGGGAAAGACAAGGTTAAAAACTGACTGTTCTAAACCTTTGAAACAAGTGTTCTGTTTTCTAGGTCATCTAATACTTTTTTAAAAATAACTCCACCGTCTAATTGAGGTCTAATGCTTGCTCTGTGTGTGTGTGTGAGAATTTTGCTGAAATGGAAAGTTGCTGTAGGTTGTAAACTGCAACTAGATTTGCATTTTTCTGATGCAGTTTGCAACATTATCACTTAATGAAAACAAAAAAAGCAAACTTTGTTTCTTGTATGGAAATTGAATGGAATTAGAATATGAACAAACAGACTTAAAAATAAAGGAATAAATAACATTTTGCAAGCATTTATTTTGGTAATTGCCAAGTTTTCTTATAATAGACCTTTATGTATGTGTGGAATTTGCCTGGCAGTAGCCTTCAGTCTAAGTCTGTTTCATAGATAAACATTTAAAAAATTTTATAATTGGTTTCTAACATTACATATCATTATTTTAGGATAAAAGATCTTGCAGACGCTCTAGAAGAAGGAGGCTGTGATCTTGAAACTGTAAGAAACATCATCCAAGGAAGGCAATTGCCTGCTGATCTGAGGGCCAAAGTCTGGAAGGTAAATATGAGCTTAAATCAAGAAGGAGGAAATATACTTGAAGTTTTGTTTGATTTGATGTAAATTATTTAATTACCAAGCATCTCTGCAGGAGAGATGTACTGCTGGAATTGTAATCTGCATGTGTGTCAATTCAGATTCAGAGTAGTTTTCTTTATTTAGTAAAGTTACTGAGTTCAGTAATTGGATAACTATAGAAAGACACTAAAATGTTTAGAGAGCTTTCTGTTTTCGTTTTCAGATTGCACTTAATGTTGTAGGAAAGGGGGACAGCCTGGCATCCTGGGATGGCTCTTTAGACCTACCTGAACAGAGTATAATCCATAAGGATTGCCAAGAGCTGGTTGGTAAGTTCAGTTACATTTAGATCACCTGTGTGAAAGCTTCTGCATTCTCAGTTGTCTTAGGACTTTGTTATTTGAATTAACTAACCTGGATCATGTTTACATTTTGGAGGAAGCTTTGAGGAGGAAGATGAGACAGCAGAGAAAAATCAGTAAGAAACTGTAAGCAAACAGTACTTACCTGGGCTGGATGACATCATGGAAGTTTAAATTACTTGTACATGACAGTTTGCATGGTCAGAAAGCTTTATGAGTTAAAAAAATCATAATTGTTTTTCAAGCTCCATGTTTTAGAGTAGACATTCTTTGTATAGTGTCCTTCAGGTTTTTAATTGGGTAATGACTGATTCTTAATCTGAAAAGCTGGTGTAGCACCAAAATGCAAGGGAAGAAACATTTTAAACGTTTTGGAGTTCAAAGACTATTTAAAGAAAGGTATTTTAATAGCATTTTCAGGGAAAATGAAGGGTTGTGTTGGTGAAAGCAAGATGCTGCCAGGACATAAAAAATAATTCTCCAGTATGTCTGTAAGGAGCTGTCACGGGATCTGTTTGGCATCTCGTCGCAGGAATGGCCAAATCCCTGACCTCATGAAACAGGACTATTATCAGTGGCCAGTTGATGGAGTCAATGCCAACTCACAAATTAGGGTACTTCTTATGACATCAATAAGAGAATCTTCTCTTTTATTACCTGTCACACTTTTATTTGTTCTTGCATGATTGATAGTTAAGGCAGAGAATAAAGTTACTGCATCCAGACCTACCATTTCTAAAATGCAGTTCTACAGTTTCTAGCTCTAGGATCTAGCAGGGTGTCTTGTCTTTCTGTCCTGTAAAAGACTGGAATGGGAGCAGAATTTCCACTGAGTTACTTAATCACAGGATCTTTCAGGAAGATGGCAAAACATCCCAATTAGTACTCATTATTTTCCTGGGAGCTAGAGGAAGGGAAATGCCAAATATGGATTGGCTTTGATGTGAAAGTATTAAAACTTCTCTAATAAAAAATTATTAACAGTAATGAGACTCATGGGCTTCTTGTAGCTGAGGGGGAAAGATGTTTGCTGGAAATTTAATGCCACTGTATTAAAGTGGTGTGTAGGAATCTCTTTCCCCATCCTGGACAAAATGTGATTTATAAGTCTGTAAGCCTAGCTGATGTCAGAATTCTGCTTTGGATAAATCTGCATGTCAGTGGGCTGCTGAGGAACTGAAGGTGTGCATTGTGGGTTGACCTGTGTTGAAACTCAAGTGAATTTGTTGTAGAGTTGAGCATTACTTGTCTGCTGAGCACATCAAATAGGAATAGAAGAGGGGCATTCTGTGTATTAGAAGAATCTACACCTTTGTTTCCTATAGATCCTGGAACCCCCAAACTGCTTTCATCCTGTTGTTGTGGTATTTAAATGATATTTAAATGCCTTATCCTACTGGGGTTGTAGAGTCACTTGTATTTTGATACCTTTTTGAATACCTTTCTGTAAGCATTTAATCCAAAACTGCCAGGGATTTTTTTTGTCTGTTTTTGTTGCTTTCTTTCCCTGAGCAGTCCTTATTGGTGCAGTTGTGCTATGAAATAATCTCATTCAAATTCTTTGAAAAGCTATTGACACAGTTTATATTGCCACACCTGTTTCAGACCAGTTGTTGGTGCCAGAAGAGGAGAAGACAGTATTGATTTTGGATATTGAGTCTGTTATTACATTTTATTGTAAATCACGCAATGTTAAATACAGTTCCTGCCTCGGCTGGATCCATCTGCTCAAACCTCTGGTGCACCTTCATTTGCCCCGCAGTGATTTGTACAACTGCTTCTATGCTATCATGAATAAATTCATCCCAAGGTAAAACTCTTTCTTTTGCTGCTGTACTATTTTTATTGGCATTAAAGAAGTAGTTTCTGAAAGGATAGGCATGTTGGCTTTGGATAGAGTAGCACTGTTTGTAGCAAAGTGGTCCTGTGACAATGAACTGAACCTTTTGGCTTGGAATGGTTGAGTTGGTTTAAGATGTGGAAAATTAGCATGTGACTGATGTAGACTCAGTGTTTTTAAAGAACAACTGCCATACAATGCAATATCAAAAATTCACCTATGTTATGTGAAACTGCTTTTTCCATTTTTGGTATCTCAAATACATCTATCTCTTCATAACGAGTAATTCCTAAGCACTAATTAAGTCTCAAAATCTCTTCAGAAGTAGTTGATACTTTCCCTATAGTCTACTGAGTTGTGACTGAAAGGACTTTTTTTTAAGTTGCCAGATATTTTTAATTTTTAATAAAACAATATTAAATGGGAGCTTTTTGTGCTGTTGTGTAGGTGCTCTCACTAACATGAGTTTTTATTTATGTTGGAGTAGCACCGCGACACTCCAGTGAGGCTATTGGAGTCTTCTGAGTAAGACCTTGTGAAATAATATGTGGATAGTTTGTAATTAAAGATCTTAGTGGGATTCCCTGGAGAGGAGATTCCAGCCCAGATGATGGATGTGTGCCAGAATGTCAGAAGTGCCTGTTTGGTGTTGTGGCAGGAAGCATTTACCGGTCCTGTCGCTTGACTCAGCCTGTGTCATTTCTGAAGTGAGATGCCTTTGGGCTCTGCACTGTGTGGGCACTGTGGGCACGGAACTCAGGTGCTTTCGGAGTATCTGGTGTTTGAGTTTCTTTGTAGGAATCTACGTGGTGTATGCTGTTTCCGGGCGGTCCCGTGGTGTAATGGAGAGCACTCTGGACTCCGAATCCCAAGGTCCTGAGTTCCAGTCTCAGTGGGGACCGTCCCCTGGCAGTTCAATGCCTCCCTGCCATCCCATCCCATCAGATCTCGGATGCTCAGCAGGGTCAGCCCCGGTTAGTACCGGGTGCTGTGACAGTCCTGAGGACTTCCCTGTCACTGTCCAAGCTCGCTCAGCCATGGCAGATGGACCTCAGGACTTAAACGGTGGGGCCAGTTCTGCGCACGCTGTGCCTCACCTAAAAAATCCACTGTGCAGGCTGGAAGGGCACTCCCACGTGGGGAGAGCCCTGCCCAAATCTGCGTTTGCGAAGTCTGGCCTACACTGTTTCCTCTTCCTTTTTTCTCTTCAATGGGAGAATAAAAGAAAGAGGCAAGTTATAGGAGAGCTGCAAATCTCTGCTTGGGTCATTTCAGTCTCAGTTTGACATTTGACTGCTGGACCATCGTTGTTTGATACAAGTTACGTTTTTTACTTCTTGTTATGTTTGATTTTTTAAATCAGACACTTTTTATTCATATTTTTGTAACTATAATGAAATATAAATTGGGGATTTAATCGCAACAAAATATTGTTACTTATATTCTAAAATTCTATTTTTCTGTTAGCAACATTGGTACCATGCTTTCCTTGTTTTGATATTTAGATCTGGTTTAAATACTTCTATATTATATAATCTGTTGAGTGCTGGCACTATTTCGTTCTTTCTGCTGCCTTGTTAATATAGTGGGGTTTTCAGTGTTTGTGTTGGTTTGGGTTTTTTTGTTTTAACTCTTGAGGCAAATTGACTTAATGGTCAGTCCCTGTGAATTAAAACAACAATGAACAGGAAATTACGTAATCAGAAATAATAAAGAATTGCTACTTTAAGTCTGAAAACTGTGATATTACAGAGGAGTTTGTGACTATTTTCATTGGTACCTTCTAGGGATTGTTTCATGAAGGGAAGACCATTTCATCTATTTCGGCTGCTGCTTCAGTACCATGAGCCTGAACTCTGCTCCTTTCTTGATACCAAGAAGATGACTCCAGACTCATATGCACTCAACTGGGTAATAAAGTGAAAGTAGGGAAACATAATGAAAAATAAATTTCTGTTAAAATTTGAGTACATGTTGCCAGTTTATGCAAGAGTCCTACAAGCAATTTGAACTGCATATACTGAAATAATTTGCATGTTTTAATATAATATGGGCTTTTGTCTTCAGTTGTGTAACGTAACGTGTGGGGTCTTGTTAACGTCACATTTTTATTGCACTGGATGTTAACTGAGCCACTGATGTTGGGAACTTCTTGAAATAAGTGAGAATGAGAGCAGCTGACATACTCAAAAAGAAAAAAACCCTGACATCAGTTTTGATAGTGGGCAGCTCTGTGCTTGTAGATATGGATAAACATCAGTCTAATGTGTCTTTTAAAGTCAAAATATGAATTGTTTTTAAAACTTCCATGCTAATAGGTATATTTATGACTGTTAGATTTTAGGCACATATATTTTACAACTCTCGAAGCATGACTCATTTCTTCTTTAAAACTGCCTTAAATTGGGAGTAGTTTTAAAGATGCTTACCTCAATCATTTTTCTATGAAGTTTGTGTAGTAGGACTACAACATAAAGCAGCAGAATTTTCATATTTCAATGCTACTACAAAATCGTGATGCTCTGCTTTCACGTGCAAAGTCTGTCATTTAATTAAGAGGACTTTGACACATGGACTTTTCTAG
>VWZD01006658.1:166586-217239 GCA_013396695.1 Sakesphorus luctuosus | reverse complement strand
AATCTTTCCTGGCCAGACAGAGCAAGCCTGGAGCGGTAAGCTGGATAATTAAGCAGTCTGACTAAAACCACCTTTCTTGTACTTAGCATGGCATCGCAATATTTGTAAGCATTGGTTACACTGACAAGATTGCTTGCATATTTTTGTATTTTTTTTTAATATATTAAAGCTATTGCTTTTACAAGTACTGGTCAAGAGACTAAAGGAAGAAAAAAGAGTGTATTTGCAGTGCTTTCTTCTCTTAGTTTCTGCTTTGTTATTTCTGTTCTCTTCCTTACTATTGCTTTGTATGGATTTTTTTCTATTTGTCATTCCTATATACATTTTATTAGTTACTTATACTAGTAGAAGACCACAGAAGCATTTACTGAACAAATTATAGCTTAAGGTTTTAAGACGACAGACTACAAGTATGAAACATAAACTATTCATAAAGCATCAGCAGAGCTTAGATATGGCAGGGAACCCATATGGAAATTATGTCTGGAAATCTCAAATTTTTATGCTTCTTATCCCTTGGTGATAGAACCTGCTGATAGAAACAGACATGCTCATTACTGGGAAAAGAAAAATGCTGAGTTAATAAGTAAATATGCTTTGCAGCTCTCCCTCATCTTGTTCATGTAACTACTGTATTTCATGTAAACATGGAAGCCCTTCACATTTGCCTCAGATATAATGCCTTATAATTATTTCAGAAATAAAAGGTGTGAATTGAGATTATGTAAAATTGCTTATGACAAATGAAGAGCAACTCGTGCATAATCACTTTGGAACTTTGATTATACTTTAGGAACTCTGTAACATTTGACCCTCATACATTGAAATGCATGAAGGTTTGTGCTGGATGAATTATTGAGGATTTAAAATGCTGTTTGGGTTTTCAGGCATTTTGCACCAATCTTTCTTTCAAGTAGTTTGCACATAATTTGATGTGGGACTCCGCCATAATCATTACAGAATGGTGGTGTGTGAGCAAAACCAATGGTAATGTCAGCCAGTATTCTATTAAAACAAGGAAAAAAAGGAGAGAATAGCCTAATAGCACGTAGTGTGTTTTGTTAATTTAGAAATCTTAAAGTTCATGGGGATTTTACCACACATTTACTTGATGAGTTTCTAGAATATGGTAAGAAACTGTTAAAATTCCAACTTCAGTGACTTCAATAATTCAAAAGACACACAGATCCATATTTGTAACCAAAGTGTTTTGATAATAATACTGAGATTTTACTTAAGTTATTTTGCTTACTCCTTTCACTTCTATTGCTTCTCTTCTTTCAGTGGGCAGGTGCAATGATAAGTTAGCTCACACTGTATGTCACTAGAGTATTTTCTTAAAATTGCAGCTCTTAAAAACCTAGAATGGCATTTTCCCCATCCATTCAGTGAGATCCCCTTTGCGTTTATCACTAGGATGTTTCATTTGGCAGGTTTGCCACTAAAGGACATTGAGTTCAATTTGTAACAATGTAACAATTGCCTGCCATGTGAACAGGTTAAAGGAAATCCATTTCTATAAGATGCTCCCAGCTTTTTATAAAGTAGCTTTTTACCGTCTCTTGTCTTCACTAACTTCAATTTATAAACACCAGTGAGATCTTCTGTTAGATCTATTCTGTGTAATTCAATTTGGCATTTTTAGATGTGCTGCTTCTTACTCAATTGGTCATGTATTCCTCAAGCATATTTACAAACCCCTCCAAACAGAAGCACTGCCCCCTTGAATTGTCAGTGTCATTGATGCTTATTGTCTTAAACACTAACGAGCATGTTTTTGTATGTCTGGTTTTGCTCCATTGTAGACTGCATTTCTGGTTGTTTTTTTTCTCTTCAACTTTTCCTTTTTTTGTCTGTATTAGTAAACATAACCCATAGAAAATTTCATTTTCTAGCTTTCAATTCTACTTTCAGGTATGCCTAAGTACTAGCATTCCTTTGCCTATTACTAAAGAGGTCCCCTGTCTAGCTTGGTTCTATAGTAGCATGTAAACTGGAGTTTGTGAATATACTTAGAATAGGAACCAAGGCTTATAGTTGATAGGAAACATAAATGCACATTATAGGGAAGGAGGTTATTAAATGAGGGAAAGGGACAGGTGTGTTTTGGTTTTGGGGTTTTTTTAAACAGTTACTAAGTTCTAAAGACTAAAATCCTGAACTGTTTATTTTTTTCAGAAATTGCCTATTTTGTGGTTTTCTGCACCTTTAGGTTTTTCTCATATTTTTAGATATTCTCAGAAGTTCAGGGCAAGAACTTTTAACATTTCAGCTGTGACCATGTGATCACAGCATTCTGAGCTGGAAGCATCTCAGAATTTACAACTGTTACTGGCAGATGTTAAAACTCGTGTGTGTTTGTGTCATTTAATATGATCTGTAGAAACAACTGAGGTGTGATTTTTGAGGTCAGTATCATGGTGCTGCTGGGATTGTAGCAGTAGGAATTGCTTGACCAAATATTTCAGGATTTGACTCATGTTGGGCAAAGTAATGGATGGGAAGTCAGAGTTTACACTACAGTGGATGGTTTATAATAAATCCATTTTGAAATTCCTAAGGTATTTTGTTATATTTAGAGGAATTGACCAGAAAAATTAACTCCCTGACTTGTTAGTTAATGTTGTTTTATTTTTCCCTTCATACAAATTTGGCATCCTTGTGAAGAGACCATGACTGCCCAGATATATTCCAGTTTCATGCTAGAAACTTAGCATGTTGTCAGTTTTCAGGTCTGTAATGAATGTTGTCATTTAAGAAGGTGACTAGAAGTTTGGATTTCTTTAAACAAAACAGTATTTCTTTTCACTGTCTTTGTTATGTCAGTCAGCCTTATGAAGTCACTGCAATATGTGCTTGCACTAACCAAACTGTCTGATGGGTCACTCGCATCTTCCTTGCAGGCAGCTCCATGAAATTCTCTCGTCCTCCTCTGTTGCACAGTTGTGTCTATGTTTCGTTAATACGTTATTGTAAAACTTATACCACCAGTTTGAAAGTTACTTTTCTTCTCCCATCCCATGCCCTCTCCTGCCCTGTTTGTTGCCAACAGACATGTCAGCAGCAGTGACAGAGTAGGAAAACCCTACCGTGGTGTGAAACCAGTGTTCAGCATCGGGGATGAAGAGGAATACGATACTGGTACAGTAGAAGATCTTCCTTTTACATTGATTATTACCTTGGCCCAGGTGGCCAAGAAGGCCAATGGGATCCTGGCCTGGATCAAAAATAGCGTGGCCAGCAGGCCCAGGGCAGTGATCCTTCCCCTGGACTCTGCGCTGGTGAGGCCACACCTTGAGTATTGTGTTCAGTTCTGGGCCCCTCAGTTCAGGAAAGATATTGAGGGGCTGGAGCTGGTCCAGAGAGGAGCAACGAGGCTGGTGAAGGGACTGGAGCACAAGTCCTATGGGGAGAGGCTGAGGGAGCTGGGGTTGTTTAGCCTGGAGAAGAGGAGGCTCAGGGGTGACCTCAGCACTGTCTAGAACTACCTGAAGGGAAGTTCTAGCCAGGTGGGGGTTGGTCTCTTCTCCCAGGCACTCAGCAATAGGACAAGGGGGCATGGGCTCAAGCTCTGCCAGGGGAAATTGAAGTTGGAGATCAGAAAAAAATTCTTTCCAGAGAGAGTAATCAGGCATTGGAATGGGCTGCCCAGAGAGGTGGTGGATTCCCCATCCCTGGAGGTTTTTAAACTGAGATTGGACGTGGCACTGAGTGCCATGATCTGGTAAATGGACTGGAGTTGGACGAAGGGTTGGACTTGATGATCTCAGAGGTCTTTTCCAACCCAATTGATTCTATGATTTAGATAAAATTATTAAGTTGAACTAAATCATAACATTTTACATCTTTGTCTTGCAATGTGACAGTTTTCTAACTGTCAACATTGATCATGTTTGTTGTGGTGGTGCCTGGGACTAAACCTCTTCAAATATATAGTAGCAGACTAAATAAAAATTAACTCATGGTAGGCACCAAACAGCCAACAGGAGGAAATGGAAATAGATGGGTTTAGTGGATTTTTTGTCTTCACATGTTATTTCTGTAGTAAAGATTTGGTTTTCTACACTGGTCTTGTACAGGTAAACCGGCAATTGTACCTCTATTACTCACAACGTAAGCAAAATGTAAAGGACCTAGTTTGACTGATATAACTCCATTTGGTTCTCTGGTATTAGCAGATTGATCTGAATTTCTGAAATGTATTTGGATCTAGACTTAAAATGACTAATGTCTGCACACCTCACCAGTGTTTTGGACTTTGCTTTTCAGCATTGAAACTACTAATAATTGATTCATCTCTTGATATGCATGCAGAATTCTGTAGAAAAAAATGACATTTTTATTGAATTTTTTATGCAGTTGAAAAATTACAGACAAAACTGGAACACCATATATTTCACAAAGGTTTGTGTGGGGTTTTTTTGAGACTAATGCGTGGTGCAGACCTACTGTTGTCCTAGTTTTGTTCTTGTGGTTTTAGCCCCTCCCAATCATCATTATCTGCTAAGTAACCATTCTGTGACCAAAAGGCATACTCAGCTTCTATGGCAGAAACAAATAACTAGTCTAAGAATCTTTGACATGCAAAATAATTTCAGAAGATTAATGAAAGAGTGTCATATTATCTGGAATATTTTAAATACGATTGATGAGGAACAGTTGATCATCATCTGCTGTAAAAATTGTGAAGAAGCAGAATGAAATGATCAGGCAGGAGCTTTAACACTGACAAGATACTTCTCCAAATGCCGTGTAATTAAGTTTTCACAGTTCCTTGAGCATCCAAAATAGTGTTTGGGAAACTGTGTGCTTTCAGAAAACCAGCTCCTCAAAGACAGATTGTCTAGAACATGTTCTCAGTAGTGGTTGTCTGTTAAGTTCTATTTATATTTGCTTTTAAAAGCACTGTTAGACTTAGTAAGCAGAATCACTACAATTATTTAATAAGCAAAACCAACACATAAGAAGTGAAATATATATTATTTTGTTACAGTAGAATGCAAAAAATTTCTGTATAATTGTTTTTGTGAAGTTGTAGCGTTTGGGGGTTTTGTAGTAAATAATTGCCATCAGCTGTAATAATTGCAGACTGCTCTACATGGCTCTACTTGAGCAGGGACTTTCACAACAGGCATAACTGAATATTAGAGGTTTTGTTATGTGAAATAGGCACTTGAGGGAAAAGTGTCTGCAAAAGTAATGCCTTTCCTTGAAAGGGATCAACACGTGTTTATTTTGTCTTGTACAAGAAACTAGACGCCACAAGAGACTTTCCTGGACTGTAGTTGGCTTGCGTTTGGTCCTCCTTGCCAAAAACCATTGGTGTTGTAGATATAAAAGGTTTACATGAATTTAAGGAATTGGTGGACAAATTCCTTTAAAAGAAATACAACTTTACTGAGTGGATAAAACAGACCAGCCTAAAATATCCCATGAGCTAAAATTAATTGTTTGCTGGGAGAAAACTGGAAAAGAGATATCAGTTATGCCTGCCTTTTAATTTTCTCCCTCTGAATGATTGTTTATGGCTAAGTGGACCTTGGTTTGAACCAGTGTGGCTACTGTGGGTTTGAGTGAATTGAAAAGTTGTCTGATGGTCTGTGACAATACTTTTGCTTTTTTAATTATGTTTTTACCCCCTCCCTTCTAAACAGATGAAATTGATAGCTCATCAATGTCAGATGATGATCGCAAAGAGGTTGTCAACATCCAAACATGGATAAATAAACCTGATGTGAAGTATAACTTTCCATGTAACGAAGTAAAAGAAAATGGACACATGTTTCCCAGGTACTGAAATCAGTCCTAAGTTAAATGAAAACATCTGTCTTCATACACATTTAAAAAAAATGTTGGTCAATTAAGTTGTTCTTTATATTAAACTGGGAAAGGAAAGTTTAAAACAACCTAGAACAAAATGTTACCACTGTATCTGCATTCTTATATTTGCAGTGTTATAGAGTGGTAATTACGTATAAAACCTAGTAGGAAGTTTTGCTCTGCGGAACAAGATAGTAAGAAAAATATTTTCAATATGCATAGGCTCATTTTCAATGCCAGGTATACCCAAGTACCTGTGGCTCCATTTTTTCTTTCTACTTGTCTCTGTGTCTTGTACTTGGCACTCGTCTTTCCCCCAAGATTCAGTGGCTTTGTTAATCCTGCAGGAGCCGATCATGGTGCTCACAGTGTTTTGACTTCCCCAAACAATACGTGTACTGTTGAGTCTGCATAACAGATTACTACGGGATTTCTCTTGCATCGTGGTCTCTTCTTGTCTTTTATTAGTATTTTCCCTTTAGATTTATTTTCTGTGGTGTATGATTATTAATCTAATGATTCACAAAGGATGAAAGACAGGCTGGAGGCACTTTCCATGCTCTCTGCATGGCCTGACATGTTACTGGTGGATGTGATCTTTGTGGACAGAACTCATGGCTGTGTGTTAAGGTGACCATGTGAACTGCTCACTCTAGTTCTGTATGCTGTGAGGATGCCATGCGTGTTTTCAAAAATGTCTATGATACAGTACCTAAGAAAAACCTGAAGTATTTTGTAGATCTTTCTGAATTAGACATTATAAAAGTACTAAAACTACCTTTTAGATTTGGGAACTGTTTTATCTCACTCTCTTCACATAGCTTATTCGCAGAATGTAATTTTCTAAATACATATCATTTAGTTCATTAGCAAATTTAATTTGTGTTTTTCTTTTCCTTCAAGTCATCTCCTGGTAACAGCAACTCATATGTACTGTTTGAGAGAGATTCCATCACGAAAGGGACTGGCTTACATACAGTCTCGACAGGCACTCAACTCTGTAGTCAAAATCACATCCAAGAAGAAACACCCAGAACTGATCACCTTTAAATATGGAAATAGCAATACTTCAGGCATAGAAGTTTTGGCCGTTGAAAGGTAAGCCATCTCAGTGGCAGGGATGTAAGTAGTAATGATAGCTGGAATGTGGCCAACTGGAAATTGGGCATGCTGCAATTCCCAGAATTGAGTTCAAAAGTAAGAGATTTTTATTTAGGAACAGATTATTGAGGTGGAACTAGAAAAAAAGATCTGCCAGCAGAACAAGAAGCATTTACAAGACCCAGAAGAGAGGAACTACAATGACAGTTGTTGGGAATGGGATGTGTGCAAGTGTTTTGTTTTTGTAATATGTCTTAAAATGAAGCAGACAGCTCCCTGCAGCTAAAATAGGATTTGTGAAGAGTTGGATTTAAGACAGTGGTCATTCTTCTGTGGTATCGTTTTGGGGGTTTTTTTGGACATCTGATTATTCCTGTACATTGTACAAGGAGTGCAGAAGCCTAACCTCAAGGCTAACCTCTGGATTCCTGAAGCCTGATTCCTGAAGGTTAGTTGTATCAGGCTTTTTTCCACTGGTGTAGCCTGTTGTTTCTTGACACTGTTTTAACAACCTCTTCCTTGGAGAGAACTGTGTGCAGTTGGTGTGCTGTTCTCACAAGAGGTGGGAGATGAGTTTCCTGCCTCACTGGGGAAGTTGTTCCATGCCGATTGGCTGCTCAGTTTGGTAGTAGGCCAGACAAACATAAATTAAAATGTTGCAGAAAACTTTGCTGCTTGTTCAGTTACTTTGTCACCACCTTGTTTACTGGAGCAGATTGACGTAGAACTATTGATAGGAAGTTAAAGCAAAACCAAAGCCAAGCAAGGACTGCTGTGCTTCAGTCAGACAGTGCTGTCTGTAGTGATCTGAAACTGCCTGCTCTATAGCACTGTCAGTTAAGGAAGAACAACTGCTTTCCAAGGTGGCCTGTGAAGTACTTCTCAACAGTTCTAAGTTCACAAACAGAAAGTGTTTCATAGTATAATCAGGAATTAAATCTTATTTTCTCGGTATTTTCTCATTTCAATATGTTCCCCTCTTCTCTTACTCCTAACCTGAGGAAGGATCAAAAGAATTATGGAATTCGTACTTAAAAATTTATAGTGAATTAATAATTGCTTTTTCTAATTTTTTTTTAAGGTATTTGATTCCAAATGCAGGTGATGCTACCAAAGCCATAAAGCAACAGATCATGAAAGTATTGGATGCCTTGGAGAGTTAGTAACTAAAGACTGTGTGGAGACCAGTTTATAAAGAAGAAGCAGCCACGATACTGTATGTGGACATGAGCTGACTGTTTCCCAGCTGAATACTAACTTGAGAGTTTTTCTGTTTGCTGGTGGGAGTGCCTGAGTAGCAGGCTTAAGATAGGGTAAATTATTACTGATTTATGAAACAGTTTTTTCATTTTTTTAATATAACTTTTTTGTTTTGAGGAAATGTTTTTTGTAAAGGTCAGTTTGTTTCATTTTAATGCAGCCTTAATGGGAGTGATCTGCATTTTTGCAGAAGCAGATGCAGCTGGGTTCACTTCCTGTGTGTTAAAGGAATAAACCACTGTGAGATACAGGGAAGGAGTTGAAAGCTGAATGTTTTTTTAGTTACTGTCCCTTGAAAGTAAATGTCTCAATTTTCTACAGTCTATAAATCTGATTTTGGGTAGTATCCAAGATAATTAAAAACTTAGGTTTATGAGCAGAGCAGATACAAATCTTAAGGATACTGTTTCCTCATTAAAAATGGTGAAGTCCAGCTTGGGCTGCAAATAAATGTGAAAAATACAACCAATTTGTAAAGTTAACCTTTTTAAAATTCTCATCAACTACTTTGTTAAATAAGTGTAATTGGTGGTGAGGATTATTTTTAAATACCAAAATGAACTGTAGTTTTTACTACAGGGTTGTGATTGTTTTTTTAAGTATGCAAAATTTTGCATTTCATGGATTGAGGCCGTTTCTCTTGCAAAGATGAGTATGTGCATTGAAATTAAAGTTTCATGACAGAATACAACAGTTGAAAACAAGTTACCTTGCTCCTCAGAAACAAAATGTCTAAGACATTTAGATGTTTAAAATCCTTCAGTTCTGCACAAGTGAGTACATGCTGACCAAAGGTGTGTTCAGCAAGAAAATAAATGCACACAAATAAAATTAAGAGATTCAAGTGCTGTGCCTGTGATAAATGTATTCTTGATTGAAGCATTTGTTTATATTAAGAAACAACTTCTCAATTAGTTAATGTTTGGAAGATGGCAATTGTATGATTGTTTATAATCAGCTTTCCACTTCTTCAGCGGTTCTCTTTGTAGAAAGCTCAGTACAGGAATGTTGTTATCGACAAGGCGTGGCATCTTTGTGGACTGATGGGAGACCATCAGAAACTGTGCAATAATGATAGTGGGGGTTAGCTTTGCTGTATGAAGTCTTCTGAGAATTGCTTTCAAAACCTGTGATTTGGTACTTCATCAGAAGGTAAAATAAGTTAAACTGACCTTTATAAAAACACTTATTCTAAATTATTTTACTAGGAATCAAGCTAGGGCACCTTAATTCTGGAACTAATTACATTTTTTTTTCCTTCTTAGTATCTGAGTAAACACCAATAGAAACTTGAACTGTTGAAGATATTTGCATGAAATTGCACCTGGGCCAATGCTCTGTATTTATAGTTTTGCCCAGCAGCTGTTGTATTACATTTTCCTCTTCCTAATCCCCTCTGAAAATATCCTCAAGAGTCTCTGACTCTGTGCCTACTTCAGCAATGAGATTTTTTTCATGTAAAGATGTTTGTGCTACTGTTTATAAACTACAGTTGTAAATAAACTAGTACAATTTGAACATAACTTGTTCTGTCAGAAAGTATTTAGTTGCATACTGTGTGAATTCTCTGAATTGATTAAAAGTGGTTCCCAAAGGTATTTTTTAAATCAAAGTGAATTTGGTCTTTGGAGTGAAGAAGCTGACTATGAATCACAGGAAGCTACTGCCAGTGACTTCTTAATGTAAGTATTTCAGCATTTCGACTAATTTCAGTAAGTACTTCTGAGGGAGCCACAGGAAGCTTTCATAGAAAGGTCAAAATGATTTAGCAAGTGGTCATATTATAGAAAGGGTCTCTGCATAAATTCCAGACTTCTCAGCATCATATTTTTTATTATGAAAATGTTGACAGGATGATACAACATATTTCTCCTAGAAGAAAAAGTGAAAATTACACTCAGTTTTTAAACAAGTGTATTTGAGTATTAAATATGGGAGGTATCTAATGTGTGTTCCTTCCCTGTGAGGATAACAAATACAGATCTTCTATACCTACAGTAAGTAAAGCAACAGTGTCAGTTCTTAAATCTCTTCTGTGTAGAAATGTATAATCAAAGCCATTAAGAGGCTAATTTTTTGTAATTTTAAAGGCTATGTACAAGTTATCAACAGACTATTCTTTACAGAGTCAACTTTCCTGCCAAATGAAAGATCTTACCTTTGTGTTTCCTAGCCAGGGGCAGCACTTCTGTTCTCACCAATGGCTCTTCAGTTGTCTCACAAATTCTTTTAGATTCTGATCTGTTCAAGAGTTTGTACAGAACTTTACATACATTACCCACTGCAGAGTTGCAATTTTATTTACATTGCCTTCTCCAGATATAAGTAAAGATTGCTTGCTGTTCTTTCAGTTCAGTTCCTGTTAGCCCTTACATGTGGGTCTCAGCACAGTGTTTGTAGAGGGTTAGGGTTAGGGTGCATTTCAGCTATAGGTTCAAAACTTCTGATACTGTCAAATAGCCTCTTTCAATATAGACATAGTCTACTGAATGTCCCCTTTGGGAAGGAGAGGGGGTGATGGTGTGTAACTTGTTCTTTTGGGTATATTTAGTGCTTTCTTTTTTGTTTTGTTTTGAAATGTACATTTTATCTCTCTGATCCATGGGGAACTGGATTTTTAGCCTGTGTTTTTCACCTTGAAGGGATGATGCTGCTTCATTTTTTATTCTCTCTTATTTTGTATTAAGTCAGGAGACAGCTGTTCTTTGCACCTAAAGCACAGCAAAAGGTGTGTTGTTTGGGGAAAAAAAACCCTGAATATGCTTTTTCTACTACTGTAGGCATGTGTAAAAAGGAGGAAGGCCTGCCAGAGAGCTGCTGCATTGTCCATTCTGCCATCCTTTGGCTTGGTCATTTTGGGATGAAGGTTCCCTTTACTGCTCCAAGGTGCAGATTGAACAGTGTTCCTATTGAAAGAAGTGAAGGTGTGTAAGAGATTGATCACTCTGTGTTATGCATTTTATCTTTGCCCCTTCTGCTGTCATGTACTTTCAGCTTACAGAGATACTCTTGTGTGAGAAATACTGCCTCTATACAACATGAATCTACAATTCTACAAGCATACTTATAAAAAGCCCAAGGTTGGAAAATATGTATGTGAGGCTGCAGTGTTTTGTGTTTAGTAAAGGAGAGCAGTTGGTGTTTAAAACTAAGGAAGAACAGCCTGGCATGTTAGCATGTTACTTTCATTGTTAGGATTGGAAAGGACCTCTGGAGATCATCCAGTCCAACCCACCTGCCAAGGCACCTGGAGCAGGTTACACAGGAACATGCCCAGCTGGTTTTGGAATGTTTCCAGAGGGGGACACTCCACAACCTCCCTGGTGCAGTGCTCACCCTCCTGCAGTGTAAAGTTCTTTCTCATGTGGAGGCAAAACTTGTGTTTTAGTTTGTGGCTATTGCTCCTCGTGTTGTCACTTGGCACCACCAAAGAGTATGGAACCATCCTCACCTGCCTTGGAGATATTTATATGCATTAATGAGATCCCCTCTCAGTCTTCCCTTCTGCAGAGTGAACAGGTCCAGCTCCCTCAGTCTCTCCTCATAAGAGAGATGCTCCAGATCCCTCATCATCTCTGTGGCCTCCGCTGGACCGTCTCCAGGAGCTCTTTGTGTTTCTTGTACGGAGGAGCCCAGAACCGGACACAGCACTCCAGATGTGGACTACTCGGGAGCTGTTTGCACAGTAGGACATGCTGTTCTTATAAAGGAAGATAGATGGGGATGTCCCGGGAGAACGAGTTACCTGTAAACTGGAACATCTCTTGGTAGGAGCCCTCCCCAGTCCCAAGGCTGCCCGAGGCAGGGAATGGGCTGTAGGCAGAGCGGGTCCTGAGCGCCGGGAGCTCTGGGAGCACAGCTGTGCTTTGGGGGATGCTGGATTGGCGCCAGAGGAGCACTGCCAGCTCCCTGCCGTCCGCGGGGGTGACGCAGGGGCGGGGGTGCTCCATCCCCCGCTGGTTTTCCCGCTCGGACTCGGACTGGGAGCCTTTGGATCCACTCCGTGTCCCGGCAGCCCCTGCCGCGCATGCGCCGTGCGGACGGCGCCGGGAATGGGGACGGCGAGCGGAGCCATGGCGAGTGAGTGGGAGCCCCCGGCCCTCTGCACTCCAGTGTCAGTGGGAGCCCCTGGCCCTCTGCTTTGCTCCCCCGTATCATTGGGAGCCCCCAGCCCTCTGCTCCCCTCCCCAGTGTCAGTGGGAGCCCCCGGCCCTCTGCTTTGCTCCCCAGTGTCAGTGGGAGCCCTCGGCCCTCTGCTCCCCTTCCCCGTGTCAGTGGGAGCCCCCGGCCCTCTGCTCCCCTCCCCGGTGTCCATGGAAGCGCCTGGCCCTCCGCTCCCCTTCCCAGTGTCTGTCAGTGGGAGCCCCCGGCCCTCTGCTCCCCTCCCATGGCCTGTGGGTGGCAGCCCCTCGCTCTGTCCCCCCGCTCCGGCTTCCCAGGCCGGGGCACAAGGCACCGCCGGCACCGCCTCGGCTCCCCCCTCGGCTCTCCAGTCTGTTCCCTCCTCGGCTCCCCCCTGCGCTCCCCAGCCCCGGTGCGGCCGGGAAGGGCCTCAGTCCAGGGCGCTGTGGGAGCCTCGGGAGCGGCTCCCAGGGACGGGGAGCTGCTCTGAGCAGGGACAGGGATATAGCGCGGGCAGCTCGTCAAGAAACGTAATCCAACCGGGCGTGCTCGGCTTCTGATGTTCTACCGAGGATACCAGCCCAAAACCAAAAAAAAGCATGTTTTGTAGTGATGCAAATGCGAACCGGTTTTGTACTCTGATACGCTTTTGCCTGTTTGTGGTCTGCATTGCTGTAGGCTTGTCCTGAGAACTACTTTTTAAGAAGTTTCAGAAACAGCTAATCAAGGCTGAAAGCAGAGATCTCACGGTCTTAGGCTGTGCCAGGGAAGGCTTAGGTTGGACATTAGGAAGAAATTCTTTACAGAGAATGTGATCAGACATTGGAATGGGCTACCCAGGGAAGGGGTGGAGTCACCGTGGCTGGAAGTATTTAAGAAGAGGCTGGATGTGGCACTTTGTGCTATGGTCTAGTAGACAATGTGGTGTTGGGTCAAAGGTTGGACTCGATGATCTCAGCGGTCTTTTCCAATCTAGTTGGTTCTGTCATTCTCTGCAGCACTGTTGCACATTTATCTGCATTTCTGTTACTTCTACACCTGAACAGTTTTGCATGTACTTGTGCCCACAGTTTTGTTCATTCTGTTGTGACTTAGCTTTACTTTTGCCCTTTAACAAATTCCAAACCTGAAGCATAGGGGAAATAATATTAATCGTTTCCTAGCATTTTAAACATTACAGGATTTTTTTTCCTAGTAGATGTTCTTTTGTTGTTTGTTTGTTGGGTTAGGATTTGGGTGGGAGGGTTTGCATGGTGAAATGTAAATCTTTATTTGTCCAATTCCGCCAAGCTCAAATACATTCCACAAAAACAGAAAAAATTCCAATGGATTCCTAGTAGAGTTATCTCAGTGGGTCTGGAAATTATGGTTGCACCTGTTCAGATACCAGTTAAGCTTTGTTAACTCAGTAGACCCAATAGTAAGTCTCTCAAGTGAAGAGTGACAAAAGGAGCAGTTAATCCTTTGTTTAAGCTCTAGAAATAAGCTCTTTAGCTGCTGAAGTAAGAACTAAAGTAGGAAAAAGGACTTGCCTTCACTGTTCTGGCCCAATCTCCATTTCACTTGAATTAGCTGTTTCCCTGACTCCTGAGGCTGTTGCTTATAGCTTGGTGTTTTTCCTATAGTGACCCTTGGCCTCTTGCCAAAGAGAGGGGCCTTGTGGCTGCAGTACTTTTCTTTATGGAGCCAGAGTGGGAGGGTTTGTTGTTTAAAAGGAAACATTTTTACCTGATCAGGATGTGTTTTCCTACAGCGCAGGATACCAGGAGATACACAGAAGGAAGTCCAAGGGGTGTGCGCAAAACTTGTATACTCGGCAGACTGCAATTCAGAACCTGCTTATTTGCAGCAGAAACTGTTGATAACACTTGCAACTGTCTCTTGAGTGGAAACCAAATTGCAAAGAAATTATCAGGAAAGATGTTACATTTATTGGCCTTTATGGCCATTTCCCAGAGTAGGTGTAATTTGAGGGCTGAAAGCAAACTGTTTCCTTGTTTGATGCTTGTGTGATTATCCAGTGCTTGGTTTGCTAGGGACATTTTGAGACATGCAGTCCCTGTCAGGTGGCATGTGCAACAAAAGGATGGGCTCACACAGTCTGTTGCTGCCTGGGAAGGAAGACACAGGGCTGGGAGACTTGTGGTCTCTCTTTCAGTGAGGTGGGACCTTCCACTGGAACGTGGGCTGGGAACTGCCTGCGCCGGGTGATGGCCGTGCATGGTTCCCACTAGCAAGCCTGGCTTTCGGTGTTCTCCCTGTATTGAGAGAGTCACAGACCACAGAATGCGTTGGAAGTGGTTTGTATAGATGTTTATATATTAAAAAATTGATTTTGTTAAATGCTTGTTAGTGAATTCAAATTTTGGAGGCTTTCCTGGGGGAAGTCTGCTGAATGGTTTTTTTCTTTTCTGCTCGTAGCCTTCCGCCTCGCTCTTATTCAGCTTCATGTGTCTGCTGTTAAATCAGACAATCTTCAACGAGCCTGTGGACTGGTGAGAGAAGCATCAGCTAAAGGAGCAAAAGTTGTGGCTCTACCTGTGAGTAAAGATCTTGGTCTACTCAGCACCTGTGCCTCAAACCCTTCAAAACCTCCCTCTAGTGTTGCTAATAAATTCCTGTTCCTCTCTGGATTGCTGATGCTGTGTGAGGCTTCAATACAGAACAAAAAGGGTTCTATCTAGCAGCACACTTAAAAGGTGGGAAAGCAAGAAGGAAAAAAAAAACCTAGGTTGTCCTTTTTTGTAGCATAAGATTCTGGAAAAAATTTTGCTAGTTTAAATCCAAGGCAATTCCATTATTTATATATTCTGCATTCATGTAAGTGACACTGTAGTGTGAATCTTTGCTGAAAAAATGCAGAAAAAGGTGATTTTCAGCTAAAGAATATTGACACAGGTGACAGAAGACAGGTACACAGTGACTCTGTTTGCTGTAGGCATTCCAGACACATGAGTATAAAATATACTGAAGACACTTCCAGTGAGGAATTTGTGGCTGAATTATGATTAAAAGTCGTTTTTCTGTTGACTTCTTTGTGTGGGAACATAAATAGCCACTTAAAATTACCAGTTATTTCTTTACTTTTTTGACCTTCATATGGTGACCTTGCTGAATTTTCACACAGATGAGGGTGCCAGCAACAAGGTGACCTTCCCAGTGCAGCTTTGAGCTGTTTTATTCTCTTCCCGTGGGTACATGTGACATTCTTGTACCCTGCAGTGTCTGACTCAGGAGTGCAAAGTTCTCTGTGTGAACTTTTGGTCTCAGCTTTACACACAGGATGTTTTCTGTCCTGCTATCACAGGGGAAGGATTAAGCAACTGCTCCCAGCTCCTCTGTGCTAACAGGGTTCTTGTATTGTAAATGTAACCACTGAGTTTTCTGCCTGGACCTCCTACACTGAGATTATTTGCTGTTTTCATGCTGTGTACAACTGAGTGTTCCAGACTTGTTTAGTTGAGATACTTGCTTTGCCAATCCTAATTTATGCTTTTAGAGTAAAAGTTGCCAAACAAGAGCAAGGTATTTCACAGACATTTGGAAGTAATTTTTGTACAGGAATGGGACATGGACATGAAATATTCTCTTTCCTGTTTTGTTGTGGAGGTTGTTGGGTTGGGGTGTGTGTGTGTGTGTGATGTCTTGGGGTTTTTTGTTTATTTCAGAGTTTTTTAGGTTTGGGGGACTTTGGGGTGTTTTGTTGGGTTTTTTTGTTTGTTTTGGACTTGTAAATTTATATAAAGAACAGAAGTAACTCACACTGACTGCATAATCTGCACCTCTGTAGAGGCATATGGCAGTTTCCCTCCAACTTACTAGTCTTTTCATTCCTGAATGAGGAAAACTTTGTGAGATAAAATCATTTGTCATGTTTATAGGTAAAGAAATAAAAGCAGAATCCATTTGAATGTAGAAACTGAAAGAAGGCAGTTCAGAGCTCTGGCCCTGTGTCCCAACTGCTTTGGAGGCACAGCACTAGGTGTCCTGTGCAGGCAGTGTGCAGCTTTGTGCTGGTGTCAGCCCCAGGCAGTGCCACTGCAGGCTGGCACAGAGCTCTGACTGTTCTCTGGAGCCCCTGCTGTCAGTGCCACTGCAAGTGACAAGATGAAGCTGGAGGCAGCTGGCCTTGCTTTCATTTCCTTGAAGTTCAGCCCAGCTTTCAAAAGCCTGGGAAGCTCATTTGGCAGCCTACAGAGACTTCCCTTCCTGCCTCTTCCATCTACAAATTCTGCTGTGGATTATCTGGCACTTGCTGGCCTGATGTCTGTATTTGGGGCAAATATACCCACCCGGTTTTGGTTCAGTTATTCCAGTTCAGCAGAACCCAGCTCAGTTGTTGAGAATTTTGCTTGTTCAGCTAAGGCATAAGTATTTATTGTGTAATTCACAGCTTGGGGTTTTTTCTCCGTTTTTTGGGTAGTGGGGCGTGGCTTTGTTACATCTGAGGAGCAAAGGTAACAATTGAGGCAGATGCCTGGGCTGAGAGTCACTTAGCAAAGAATAAGTGCTGATACTGTTTGGTAGTTTATCTGTGGCCTTCAGCTGTACTCCTTTAGGGGACAAAAAAGTGTTGGGTGGGGTGTCTCCAGTCCTCACAGAGCTGGCAAGTGTAATAATGCAGAGTCCAAGTTCTTGATGTCTTGGGCATCCCAGATACCATTACCCACCTACTTTAGGCATCTAAACTACCCAGTTAACCTGACTGTCTAAAATTATATGCCTGATTCTGAGGGGTAGCAAATCTTTACCTAAGCCCTAAAACAGAAGACACTGTTCCATTGTGAGGAAATAGTGTTTAAAGGATTGTTTTAGCAAAACAATAAGTAATTTTGGGAAATGCATGCTTTTGTGAACATCCTTTTAAAAAATTAAAAAACCATGGGCTGTGGGTGTGAGCATTTCAGTTTTGAGTGAATCTGTTTCACTTGTAACTTGTCAAATGAACCAGGTGGAACTTGGCTCGTTGTTCTGATGAGAACATCCCTCATGTTCTTGCCAGGCCTAGACCAGTCAATGTGCTAGCCTTCTTATTTGCAGCTTGCAGGGTAGTCCTGGCTCAGGCTCCATTTGGGATGCATTTCACAAACACACCTGCTGTGTTTTCTCTAATGGTTAAAGCCTCTCTGACTGAGCTCCTAGAAACTAACCTGTAACTAAACATTGTTTGAGAACATTTTTAGAGAATAGTTTGAAAAGTCGGGCACATCTCCTTGTGGTGGAGTTACTGGATTTTAGATTTTTCTTTTCCATCTGCTTTTAGGAATGTTTTAATTCTCCATATGGAACGCAATACTTTAAGGAGTATGCAGAGAAGATCCCTGGGGAATCGACACAGAAGCTCTCAGAAGTTGCAAAGGAGTGCAGCATATATCTCATTGGAGGTAGTTTACTCTTAGTGACCATCCCATTGAGGAAAAAATGGGCAATGTCTATTAGTGCCATTGGATCAAAATGAGATCTAATACAGTGGGGAAAATCTTTGTTCTTGCCTTTACAAAGGATCCATTCCAGAAGAGGATGGTGGAAAGCTGTACAACACATGTACTGTCTTTGGGCCTGATGGTGCCATGTTGGCAAAGCATAGGAAGGTAAGATGGCAGAATATTGATGTGAAAAGGTTTCTCAGCAGTGTTACACAAATTATTTAATCTGTACCTAAAGGTGATAGAAATTAGTAGAATCTTGCATCAATAGTAAGTTGTGTACTGTCAGTGAAATTTCATGTTATTATTATTTGGGGCATGTAAACAACCCTTCAAAAGGTGGTCATAAATTTGGTCTGGATGAGGATGACAAAATACAAAAGAATTGGCTTTCCTCTTGTGCTGGGAAAACTCTGATAAAGATTAAATCTGATATAACTCAGATATCTGTGTACCTCAGTTGAAGTCTAAAACATAGTGCCACTTAAGTGTGATCAGGATTGTTCCTCAGCTTCCCAATGGATTTAGTTCTTCTGATATCATAAATACTGTGCTTTACATACTTTGTGCTATACACATGATTAGTGCAGGCAACTGAAGCCCAAGTGCCACAGTGAAGTGTGACTGCTGTTTGTGGGAGATGTTTGCTCACTGCCACCTTCCACCTCAACATTGCTTTGTGCCTTCTGAGAAACTGCTCCTCTTTGTAGCTCTAGAGTGCAGTTTCTGTTAATCTTACTATGCACACAGGTATCACTCTGTAGGTGAACAACAGCTTATTTCTTTCAAGCATAAACAAAAAACAGAATGCAAGGTTACTTGGAAAAAATGAGGTGGTGCAAATACCTCTGGAGTTCAGGTATTCACTTGCTTTGTTAGGTGATTCTACACTTAGCTGCACTATTAGGTCACTTTCTGAAGTATTGTGTTGCCTTCCATGTATCATACCACACCATTCTGCGAGCCCACTAGTTTGTAGAATGAGTTCAGGCTTGTACTGTGTATATGTGAACAAATAATAATATAAACCCAGCTCTGTTATTGGGAAGCTCCAGTCAGGAACAGAATCTTCCATTGAAACAGAGGGATAAAGGCTGTCTGCAGGGCCTCAGAGGCATCTGCAAAGCTGAAGTCATGGGAGCTTTATGACTTAGTGAAGGTATTTCCTGGAGAAGTTTTGCAGGAATGGGACTCACATCTTAGAGAGAAAAATGTCACCTGCTTTAACCTACTTTAACATCATCCTGCTGAATTCAAGACATTTTTTATGTATCCTTTCTTTTGCAAATTACTCATTAGATCAAGGTATATTGCTATTTTGTAGGGATTTGCAACTTTAGACAGGTATATTTCTGTAAAGAAGAAAACTGCTTTGAATCATTGTTGGGGGATCTAACAATCTTAACCCATGTTTGATCCTGACAAGAGTAATCTAGATAACAATGGAAGACACATACCTAATAGAAAGAGGCTCAAATACCAAGGAGAGAAATTGTTATTAATTGTTATTAATCACAGTATAATTGCAGGTTCATTTGTTTGACATTAATGTTCCTGGGAAGATACAGTTCAAAGAGTCTGAAACATTGAGTCCAGGGAATAGTTTCTCCATGTTTGATATGCGTGAGTACAAGACAAGCCCTCTCTTTAAGGAGCTCTATTACAGTAACACTACAGTCATTCTGGAGTTCTCTTCCCCCTCCTTCTCCCCAGCAAAGGATTTTTAGACTATCAGATTTATACTGAGCATTTGACAACCGTGGAAAATATAGTTTGTTTGCTTCAAGTGTGCAGGTCACTTCTGAAAGTTTTAAAAAGACAATGTGGTTGCAGAAGGACAGAGGAGTAGATAGGGTTGAAGCACACGTCATGGCACTTGCCTTAATTAAGTAACTGTCCTACTGATTTGTTCAAGAGAAGTGACTGTATTTCTTACAGCAGTTACAGCTTGAGCATGGTTCTTATAAAAGATGGCTTGTACAAATAGCTACACCTGTACAAACAAACAGCTGTAACAAACAGCTACACTGGCACATTGTTTCATGTGAGAATGATATAATAACAGAGACAATTAATTATAACTTGCAAATCCCATTCCAGTGTTCTTGAATCAACCACATCAGACAGAAAAGCAAGATACCTACTCCTCCCTACCTCACAGTGTTCAAAAATTGTCACAGCCTATTTACTGAGCCCTCCAAAGAGTCTTGTCTCCCATGGTCACTTTCTCCTCCTTGTAATGTGCATGCTCTAAGAAAGTACATGACTGTAGTTTTAGTTCATGAAAAACAGTGAGTGTTTTCTTTTCTTGAAAAAGAAGTAATTGAAAAACCTGCAGCTAAATGAGAGAGGAATATTTACACAAAGACTTGGTACAACATGATGTTGTGAAAATAGCTGTTGTTAAAAGGTAGATAAGACTGCTTCTTATAGTCTTTCTCTCATTATGAAGCATGAGTTCTCCCCCACCAATAGCCAATGCTTGTTGGACACGCATTAAATTACAGCTCCTCTTGTTGTTGTGAGATATGTAAAATAACAGTTGACAGGATGGCTACAGGGAGCCTTGTGATTGCTTTTGTGTACTTTGTGATAGTGATATGACTGTTGTCTCTTGTGTTTTGAGAACAGCATACTGTAAAGTGGGCCTGGGCATCTGCTATGATATGAGATTTGCTGAGATGGCTCAAATCTACGGCCAGAAAGGTGAGCAGGGTCACCTGAAGGAGCAGGATCAGCCCTAGGGCTGGAACCAGGAGGGCTGTCTCAGGGTCATAAAGGGCAGTTTGTGTCACTGGGCATTCTTTCCCTCACCCAGTAAAAAAAACGCATTTGTGGCCAAGACTCTTATTCAGATGAGTGACTTTTCTCATCAAGTGAAAGTAGCCATTGTTTCCTGATACACATTTGCTGGTGGAGTGAGGGAGTTGGGAATATTCCCACCTTAGGTCTTTGCTGATGTAAGTAATTGCCTGTGTTATGCATGGACAGGCTCTATTTGATCCACTTGGGGCAGAGATTGTGA
This sequence comes from Sakesphorus luctuosus, assembly GCA_013396695.1. NCBI lineage: Eukaryota > Metazoa > Chordata > Aves > Passeriformes > Thamnophilidae > Sakesphorus > Sakesphorus luctuosus. The sequence continues at coordinate 196,485 of VWZD01006658.1, read as the reverse complement.
AGTACTGAAAGAAACCTCACAGTGAGTTTCAGCGTGAAGGGCTGTTCTAGGGTAAACCATCTTCCCCTTAATAATGGTTGGGTACTAATTGTCTTTTAACAAAGGTTGCCAGCTGCTGATATATCCAGGGGCTTTTAACCTAACAACAGGACCAGCTCACTGGGAACTCTTACAAAGGGGACGGTAAGACCACAGTAACAGCTTATCCTCCTGTCCCAGAGGGAGTTTTAGTGCATGGAATTGAACTGTTCTTGTGTTCCAAATGACACTGTGCATCAGAAGTGCTGCTGCAGGGCCACTCTGCAAGTGGAGCTGCACCTCTCCTCATGGTGCATGGCCTTGCATGGGACACCAAAGTGATTTTGCTGTGAAGGAGAATACAGAAAATACTTACCCTTTTACTCCTGCCAGCCCCTGGCAGTTATGCCCTTTCAAGAACCTCTTTCCATGGCTCGTTAAGCACCTTTCACACACAAACTCTAGAAAGAAGAGCCAATAACCATTTGAGAACTGCTCTGATTACAGATAGATGTAGACTCCGAGGTTCCTGAATGCAGAATTGTTTATTGGTCACCTTCAGTCAACTCTGCTACATACTGAATGGACATGTGAATAACACAATATTCTATGCACTAATGCTGGAGCCAGGTGCCAGAGACCTCTCTTTCCAGGCTCTGTTTTCTCTGACCTTCATATCATTTACACTTTTGGCTAGTCCTTAGGAGGATATGTAGCTTGGCATTCAGAGTGAATTCTTTCTCTTCTGCTTAGTTAAATGATCATATAACAACCAATTCTCACCTTCTTCCCCTTCCCTCATCTTTCCCGGAACACAGTGCTGTTGATAATCAAGTCTACGTAGCTACCGTATCTCCTGCTAGAGATGAGAAAGCATCCTATGTTGCCTGGGGACACAGCACTGTAGTAAATCCATGGTGAGTTCAATTAAAAAAAAACACCTCTTTTTGGTAAAAAAAAATGTTTTACTTGACAGTCACATTTCAGTCCCATGTTTCCACCTACTCTTAAAAATGTAAATTCTTGATAGAAAGCACACGAGACTTAAGCCTACAGTCTCAAAATCATAATTTAAAACTATCAAACTGAAACATAAGACAGAAACTAAAACTAGTTTAAGAGGATGTATCCATTTTGGTAGTAAAGATGCTACTTAGTGCTATCATTTAGCATTAGTTGAGCTGCTGAACTTTTCAGCTTGTCCCTGAAGTTCAGTCCATTATGTATTACTCATATGGTAATTCTCTGTGTAGAACTAAACCATCTTAAACATCTTACACAAAACTATTTCATTTCCTCAAAGAACAACACTGCTTTGACGTAAGAAAGAAGAATGTCTTCAGCTAGAGAAGAGAGATATTCTAACTTGAGCAGAAGTCATGCAGATGCACAGGAGGTAAAATTGACCAAAACTTCAGGCAGATATTTTTGTTTCAAATAAATCTAATGATAGTTTTTCTTCTAGATGCTGGCAAAGTCAGAAAATCTTTGTCTGCTTTGAGCTTTCAACTCTATATGATGAAAGCAGTGACAGAACACTTCAGTGGGACACATGAATCATGTTCAGTAGTTCATGCAGAGTAGAAGTACACTCCTATTAAAAGCCAGTAGGATCTGGAAAGGAGAGTGTTAGTCTTTGCCATATATGGCTGTCCCTTTACCCTTGAGACAGGTTGCACGCTCACGTGCCCTGGGTTTTGATCTTTGGAACACATTAAGTATGCACATGTCACATAATAAACTATGCCATATAGAAAGCCTGGAAGCTGTTTCTGTCATGCCAGAGTTATGAATTATGATGCTATTTTTAGGAGAGCCCTCTCTTTACAGCTGTAGCAATCAAGGGTAGGAACCCCCTTTTGTACAAACAGCAGCAACTGGACTGATACCTTGAGGTCAATGTGTTAATGCTGTGAACAAATGTGCTTAATTTTGCAGGGGTGAAGTCATAGCCAAAGCTGGGGCTGAGGAAACAGTTGTATACACAGATATAGGTAAGGGTAACACTGTTTTGGTTTTTTACCCACTTTTTTTCTTGAGTTCACCTCATGAGACTAAGGAGAGACAAAATTTTTAAGTCTGTGGCCTCACACTTGCTACTACAGATGTTGCAGCATTCCAATGCCTTCTCCACCTGTGCTAGGTTAAAGCAAGAACAAGCAGAACTTGGCTATACTCTTCTAGTTTCCTTACTTAGGAGGAAGCTGCCACTTCAGGCAAGAGCAAAGCTGAGGCTTCCCTTCAGCCCTGGCTGCCCACTTGCAGGTCCATTCTCCTTCAAAGTTGTCTTTTCCCTGCCTGACATCAGAGAAGTCAGTCTTTTTTGGCTGCTGTTCTCATAACTCTTCTTCTCCCCCTACAGATCTGAAGAAACTCGAAGAAATTCGTCAACAAATCCCTATTTTAAGCCAGAAGCGTTGTGATCTCTATGGTGTAGAGATGAAAAAATGAAGCTGGGTGAAGAGAGAAGGTTCACTTGCAACAGTGGCTGTTGCCTTCATCTTCAGGATTCCCTTACTAGTTGCTCCACAAATTATTGCCAAATGTGCCAGTTAAAAAAAAAACACCAAACAAAAACCTTCATTCTGGAATTGATTCAAATACTACTTTTGTATCTCCTCACACTGAAGTATGTCATAGTTCATTTCACCACAGCAGGAATTAAAATTGCTTTTATGCATCATAATGTTTTAGTTACCATTTGGGCTTTTTTTTTCCTAAAACACAGAAATGGAAACTTTATTCTCTGAATCTCCTCTCAAGTCAGCTTTGGTATTACGAATTTTTTCCATGAATTATCAGCTAATTTAGAAGCATGATTCTTCCTACTCTGACCTTTTTCAATGTATGTTTCTTAACATTCTTTGAATGCCCTACTTTTAACCTGAAAATTTAATACATTAAACAAAACAGGCCAAATTCTGCTCTGTGCTACTCGGGACAATGCAAGAAGCTGCCAGACAGAGCTACTGCTGTGGAAGACTCTGTAACAGTTTTTGGTTCATGTGTCTTGCCTGGAATATGGGTATTAAATTGTCCTTATGGTAATTCCTGTGTATTGCTGAAGTGATGTGGGTTACTGTGCTGTTAGAAGAATTCACCTGTTGCCACACCTTTGCTCTATATGCTGCTTCCTTAATACAGTGTCTGAATGGGCTTTAGTGCTGCTGCCTGGCAGTTCTCACTAGAAAAGGCTGAGGGACGTCAGTCAAAAGGGTTAGAAAACTTGTTGCACTTTAAAGTCTTTCCTGCCCTCCATCTTCCATAAAACTGCTCAGTGTTTAAATGCATTATTGCTACCACGGGCCAGCTCCTCCCCACAGCAGGAAAAACACTCCCTACTCTGCTGCTTTTGCTGAAGACACTTAACAAATTTATTATGAAAGATGGCTTTAAAATACCAAAACCAGCCAAGCATATTCTAGTTTTTTTTCCTTAGAAGGAAAACACCTTTTAATGTAAAAAGAATTTGCATATGATGCCTTTTTTTTTTCTCCTTGGAATGAAAAAAAAGAAGCAACTTTCAGCTTTTACCAATAGCCTTTGTTTTCCAGCAGCATGAAAAAGCAGTAAGGCTAAGGGTTTCAAAATACAAAAATGGAAGAAAGGTTTTGTCTTGCTCTAGCTAACCGTATTTTCCCCCAAGCCACCTTACCTTTTATTCACATTCAGCCATCCTTCTCTTCCCGCAGCTGGTTTTTTTCTGTTTTGTTTTGCATTTTTTGTTGTTTTGGGTTTTGTTGTGGCATTATTATTGTTATTATTACTTTGGCTTCTCTGCAACGAACCAGGTGTGTGATTTATAGGGGAGAATTAACACTTGAATTAAGGCAAACCCTGATGCATCCCTTCCCTCTAAAGACAGGTCCCACCGTTCTACTCAGTGGCATTAACTATTTCAGCAGGTCTTTTATTGGTCTGTACTTTTCACTGCATTTTGGTGTACATACTGGACTGGAACTCTTAAGAAACAAGCCACAGAGCTTAAGGTGAAATGAAGATTTATTTGTTGGAAAATAAATATTAAAAAATTAACAATTTACCATTTAAGCCAAGTCTTCTGTGTTAGATTAGTGTCTTCCACATACTCAACAATCTGCATCCATGATTGCCATTGCTGGGCTTCAACTTCTAAATCATATTAACTATGATGCATCCATTTTTCTAAACTATTCTGTCTTTCACTCCCCTCTCTCCACTAATCTAACATGCAGCAGTAACTAAATACTACCTTTGGAGGACTGAAGTAGTGCAGGACTCTCATAGGCTGACCACTGAAATGTTAAAAATGCAAAGTGCAGTCTGCAACAGCCACCAGACTCAGTGGCCTGGACCCTCCACTCCCAGAATCCCAAAGGGAGAGGAGGGATGAAAAGCTCTCTGTCACAAGTTACTTTGGGGAACTCAGCTGAAGAGCTGACATGAGCTCAGTCCTCTTCAGTCCGTCAGGACAACTTCTAAGCACCTTGGTTTAGTGAGATATTTAGTAGGGGCTCCAGTGTGTGCCACTCATAAGTGATACAGATGGGACTGTGAGTTTTGGAGGGTTTCAATAAAGAAAAGTACCCTGTCAGATATAATATTTAAAGCAGCCAATACTCAACCTCTGTGTTGGTAGAAAACAGGCACTTTTAAGTAGTCATATTATACATGTGCACCAGTATTCTCTAAGTATAGAAAACCAATAACAAACAACTCTGAAATAGTTCCAGAATTTGAGCTTGCAACTTTTAAATTATTTTTAAAGAAATGGCAGGAAACACTGTTGTATTGGGCAGTGTTAGCATCACTGGGCTGGTTACAGCCACGTCTAAGCTGCTTTTCAGTGCCAGAATTACGTTACAGTATAGCTCTTCAGTGTGTCAGTGCCCTCACTGACAATCTGCAGTCAGATCCCAGTAATGCAAGTCACAGCTCAGAGCCACAGAACATGCCAAGCTGGAAGGGACCCATCAGGATATTGAGTCCAACTCCTGGCCTTGCACAGGACACCCCAAGGATCACACCATGTGCCTGAGAGTGCTGTCCTTGTGAATGACAGGGATTATACATGATCAAAATTAAATTGCCAGACAACTGTATGTAGAAGCAACTTCCCAGAGTATCCCTCTAGGATACACCAGATTTACCCAAGTCTTCAGTACTAGATTCCTACATAATTTCTATTTTTTTTTTAAACAGCAGTAATACTTGTTTCACTTCAGCTCTGGATTCTCAAAGTTCACATGCACACCTGGCTTCAAGTAAAACCTCAGCTCTATCAGCCATTTAAAGAAAGTCCCTTTCACTAAGGGAATCCACCTGCATACACACATTAACAAGATGCCAGCTCCTCAGATTTCCTGGCTAAACTTCCTTTCCCCTGTAATCTTCAGCTCTCACAATCATACCTCTGTGGGTCATGGAAGCAAGTGAAGATCAGATTTGTTGATTCCACGTCTCCTCTTCATTATTTAAGGTTGAAGTGAGAGAAGACAACAAGAAGTCAGTCAGTTCTTCCTAGATTAGAGCAACATCACATAAGCACAGAGCTCACCACTGCAGAGAACACTTCCATCAAAACCTGTTCTTATACATGTCAGAGAGAGATACTTGAAGGTAGTATTTATTTTTTCAGTTTACAGGTGATATGTCATTTACAAAAAAATTACAGACAATGCATCCTTTCAGTGCAGTTTCAAACTAGTTCAAGAACAGGCAAAAGTCTGTCATGACTTGGAATGCTAGTAATTGACACCACATGCTTTTTTTCCCTTAATTGATTGGATGGGGTAAGGAATGGGGTGATGAGGAGAAAATGCCAATGTAAATAAGGCCATGCGAATAAAAACTCCTCAGGAGAACAGGCCTCCTCAGTCTGGCTTATTTTTTGTTCTTAGGTAATTGATGCAGAGATTGGAAGTTCAAGAAAACATTTGACACTTGTTGTGTGCAGTGCCCTTGGAAGTTGCCAGTACCTTCCCATACCTTCAATTCTACACCAGTGCTATGATTTCAGATCACCTACTGAGCTAGCTAAAATAGAACGATTAAGTCTTTATGTCTACTCTCCCCCATTTGAATTCTCAACTGTAGTTGCTGGGGAAAACGAAGGTCAAGTGGAAAATGCAAGCTGCTGCTGTATGGTGGCACAACTACAGAACAAGACAGTTTGACTACAGCATCATTCAGTTCTTTAAAAGATTAAATACATTAGACAATTCACCACAAACAAACCTATGATTTCATGATGTAAAGAAGCCCAAAGCAGTGTGTCATAAATCAAGCTACATCATTTGCATGAGGTGTATCCAGCCACATCAATCCAGGGAGAGGGAAGATGGACTGACTGACTTCCACACCAGAAAGATCAACCCAAAGCAATTTTCTAACTAGAGGAAGACTATTTCATAATTTGCCCATCTGCTGTTTGCAGCACAGTTGCCTCCTTTCTACAGTATTTGTAATCTTGGACAAGACAGGGTCTATAGAACAGGGAAACCAGTGCAGATTCCAAATCCATTATTTGAAGTTTTAGCCTATGCTTTGTTCCTTATTTCACTTAATCCCGCAACGGGGCTCTCAAAAGGAGCAGTGTAACAGGCAGTCTCTGGACACTGAAGAGACTTTAAATGGTCTGTTACATTATGCAAAAGCATCACAAAGACTATATGCAAGCATGACCTTACCTTTGGGAGCCTGACTCCCAGCAGTACTTTCTGTTCTTGAAAGTCTCTCCGAATGAACCCTCCTGACCAATTTCCCATAACATTCCTGCTGCACAGGAACACAGCCTTTCTTCCAGTAAAGTCTATGCTGAAGCAGTGTTACCTGACCTCCTACCCCAGCCAACTTTTTTCCTTGCTCTCCTCATCAGTTCACTAGGGCTTTCTGAGGTGAACATAAGGGCTATCAAACTAATTCCCTAATAGCTGCCACAGAACTATTTCTACGTAAGTTATGCAGAGGGTGGAAGGGAATTGAAGGGAAGATTGTGCATGCTTGCGTGTATTTACAGGATTCTCTCCACATCTACCGACTTAAAAAACCCTCTATTATTAAAGTTTGAGAATTAATTTTTGCCTTTTTGCAAAATTAAAATCAACCCTCAAGGATTAATTGGATATAAAAAGAAATCTATTTTACAGCACTGACTAGTATTACATTTAAAATCAACAGAAAAAAACCCACATGCTGTAATATTATTTGATAAAGCAAAGATCGCCCACAACATAATCACCCAAAAATGAACCAGTGTGAAGTTTTTATTTGCATGGCCAAAATGTCTTCCTTTTGCTCCCCTGCAACTTTATTTCCCTTGACACACCTTAAGGTTTTTGCTGCAGAAGGAACAAGATGCAGCACCGCATACTTCCTTGAACAACCACTCCCACAACACCTAAACATTTAACAGATGTAGCAAATGACAACACCACAAACGGGAAAAGACTAAGTTCCACCATTCAGCATGGTCTGCAACAGCGTCTTTAGGGCTGGCTGAAGTGGCAACTTCACTTTAGCACGCCACTTCCTCCTCGTTCCTTTACAGTGTCGGTGGTTTCAATCCATACTTCTTTGCAACTTCTGTCTGGGCATAGGCAGCGTCACAGAGTGAGTAGAGGTGGGCCATCTCCATTTCGGATTTGGCCAGGTTGATAGCTTTGTTGAACATTTCGATGGCTTTATCCAGATTACCTCTGAAATAAATGAAAATTTAGTCCAATTAAGACTGTCAAAGCAACTTTTTTATCTCTGCAACATCTTTTATCCTTCAGGACCCAGACTCTTCCCTGCTAATAACTTCAGAGGACTTTGGGAGGAACCACCAGAAGAATGTGTGATGATGATGATGAGAGAAGCTGTTACTGAGCCCAAGCAACTAAGGACAGCTGTTAAACAGCCTTCCTCTTGAGGGCCCCCACGGTGGTGGGGCAACATAAAATGTTCTCCACAGGACACCAAGTCTACTACAAAGATAATGCTGGGACAACTGAATGAACTCTCATCTTCCTTCAAAAACATTGTATACATAAGAAGAAAACTAGCACAGACAGAAGCACATTATTTAAATAGGAAAAGCTTGCAAAATTTCTCATGGCAATAGTTTAATTGTCTGTCCTTTTGATGACTAAGCATATTAAAAACCACTCAACTATACTCGCAGCTACACCTCAGACTTGCACACTTGCACACAATGTTACAGAACAGTGAATTAGTGTCTCTTCTGTACCCTGAGAACTTGCTATCTGCAATCCTGCTGGCTGCAGGAGAGAACAGCACAGCATCTTCAGTACAAATGGCTCACTGTGTTTAAGGACAGTATCAGATACAAGCGAAGCCCAGGAACAAATAAGGAAGTCACTTTAAATGCTGAAGGGATGCATTTAAACATCCACAGACTCATCTGCATGTTGTCCAGCAAGTATGAAAGTTGTGAACATGAGAAATTGGCAAATCATAAATCAGAATTATGCCACAGACAATGGAAGGCTTTATCTAAGAGTTACAGAACAGAAATTGGGACTTTGGTAAGAGCTGGCCTTGTACAGCACCAGGGAGAAGATCTTAAGAGTTATGATCCATACAGAAATTTAAAGAACTATTGTAATTTTAAAAGTAACTAAGAACTCTTAACACTGCAATTCAGCATTACCTTTGCACTTCAATCGTTCCCATGGTTTCATATGCAAAATCACATTTGTTATCAATTTCAATGGCCTTGCTTATGAGTTCTAATCCTTTGTCTAAGTCTTGCTTCCACTGGAGCTGAAGTAAACTACAAGAGAAAGAAAATTTCAAACAGACTTCACATACTCCTTTCAAAACCCTGATTATGGTAAGCAATACCATTCCAAATCTCTAATGTATTTCATTTCTAATGTAGGGTAGACAGTAATTTAGTAACTTCATGACTTTTAAAAACATGTGTATAAATGTGACTTTCAATAAGCCACATTATGACTTTAATGACACTAAAGAAAGGCAAATTTCTCAAGAAGACTTGTTACATGTTGTTCTATGAACGACAAAACTTCAACACAAAGCTGAAACACTCAATTCAGATTGAAACACTTAAATCTGCCAACTGCCCTCTGCCAAAAGGACTGCAAACTCAGTACATACCCTTTATGCACATACGTAGTGGCATTGTCTGGCTCAAGGTCAATGCATTTATCATACATTTCATCAGCCTTGCCAAACTGCTGTTGATCAGTTAGTGCCTGCAACAAACAAAAAACCATCTGTCAATAAGCAACCAAAGCAGGCACTCTGCACTCGGACAATTCTAATTAAAACCATATTGACGATGTGTGATTGGATACAGTTCTCTTATCACAGAGCAGGTCAGGCACATCAGTTAGCAGAGTTAAGTTTCAAAATGGAGGATTTTTAGAAGAAAACTGCTGGGCTTTAAGTGCACAAATTAGTGACTCCAGTACTACCTGTAATAGGAGGTCCACAAGCAACACGACATGTTTGCAAATAAAGCCATTCTAACAGTCCATACATGCAAGCCTCAACTCTTCCTTTTTTTGAAATACAGTTCTTTCAAAAGGAAAGGCATAACTATTATCTACCTTCTTAAAATCAGAACATCTCACACTTCATACTAAAACCAACAGTATGTTTTCTTAGAAAAGAACTTACAGTCTCCATTACAAGTGTACTTTAAACAGCTGTTCTAACTGTACATGCCACTAGTCTCAGAACAGAACCGTTACCCCAGTTCCATACATTTAACTCCCAAATTACCTAGAGAACCCCTGACATTCATCAAGTGAGATGCCACACACATGCAGGAAGGGAGGAATGATGCAGGAACGACCTTTGTCTCCAAATAATCACCTTCAAATCTCATTATTCTGTCTATATTCTGCTCCATCACTTCCTCTACCTCAGAACACCCATAACCATAAAGGCAAGAAGGTTATTCAAGACAGCAAGTGTTATGTCAGAACTCTGTCAAAAATCTTCACACTGAACATTGAAGAAATGTACGTTGTCCAAGATGAAAAGTACAAGAGAATGCAGCATTTTCTTTAAGAGAGAGAAACACATACCTGAGCATAGAGTGCATAGCCTTCAGCACACTTTGGAAATTTTTTAATGACATCTTCAAAGCCCTTCATGGCTGCTTGCACCGTCAAAGCATTACTTCCTGTATAAGCCTGGCGATACTATTCAAGGAAAAATAGAGAAAAGGAAAATACACATCACCACAATAAATAAAGGGTGATGAGACCTGCATCATAATAGTTCAAAGTTATTTCAGACATATATCTATAAATATATGTTATAGATATATATAAAAAATTATATCTATCTATCTATCTATCTATCTATCTATCTATCTATCTATCTATCAAGAAGAGTATCGGGANTATCTATCAAGAAGAGAATTGGGATTGTTCAGCCTGGAAAGAGGCAGCTTCAGAAGCCTACAAGAAAGATGGAGAAGGACTTTTTAGAAGGGCATGTAGAGCCAGGACAAGGGGAATGGCTTCAAACTTTAGAGGGCAAGTTTAGGTTATATTAGAAAAAAATTCTTTATTGTGAAGGTGTTGAGGCACTGGCACAGGTTGCCCAGAGAAGCTGTGGCTGCCCCATCCCTGGATGTGTTCAAGGCCAGGTTGGATAGGGCCCTGAGCAACCTGGTCTAGTGGAAGGTGTCCCTGTCCCCATGGCAGGGAGGTTGGAACAAGATGGTCTCTAAGGTCCCTCCCAACCCAGGTCACTCTCATTCTGTGGTAAGTTCCAGAAGGTGACATGCCTGTACTTCCTGTCAAATCTGATTTTGGGAATCTACCACATGTCCAAGTCTCTGAACTTGGAGAGGAAAATAGGTTGAAGGAAGTCATAAGGCCTGATTGTTGTGACAGCCTCCTTCTATTTCAAATGCCTAGAAATTCCAAACCCAGCATTCCTCCTTGTTCACACTATGCAAAGCTGCCCTGAGAAGCGTCATGTACACAGAGTCATTGCACTAACCTGAGAGAGTTTGTTTCCAATTTCTTAAAGATTACAGTTTTCCACAATAGTAAAGCTTTATTAAAATCAATTTGATGTGATCCAATTGGAATAAAGATTTTTGTTCCTCTCCCACAAACCAGAAAAAATATCCTACTGTTTCAACAAATGAATATTTCAGAAGGAAAGCAGCAAATCCTTTACCTTACTATTAAAACAGAGATGTTTGTTGCCCTAGTTTCCTGTTAAACTGGAATGAACCAGAGAAAAACAGTGTATTTTCCAGACCTCTTTAAAGAAAGAACCCCCAGAGAAACACCAGCAAGTCACCTACCAGAGCGAAACATTTCTGTGCTTGAGCCAAGGCAGAATTGGGTCGCAATCGGATACATTCATCAAAGTCTTCCACAGCCTCTTCAATTTGGTCAAGCAGGATTTTCAGCTAGCCAGAATGAAAGAAAATCCTATTTCTGTATTTCATCTGTGCTTCAGACACTTATGTGACAATTCAATTAATCTCAGTTACTCAGATTGTCTCCAGTTCAGTTTTAGAACTGTCTAGAAACCTACAAAACCCATAACTAAAATCACTGTCATAAAATACCAAAGCCACCAGTGAAGCTCTGGCTACATACACAGGAAGGCCATGTCCTGTGTAGGGATTCAGAGTGCCTGCATTTAAGACTCCTGCCATTACTGCTTTAGCATTATGTCCAGGTTCCCAAACTGTGCCATATTTCCTCAAGTCATTTTGCCTCTCAGTAGTCAATGTCTGTGGATTATTTCAATGCTAAAACATTTTGGCTGTTCCAGGTTCATTTCAACCTCTTTTGTTTGGTTGGGTTTTTTTTCTTTTGTTTTGACATTTTCATTCCTCCACAAGAGCAGAGCTCACTTCATCATTCTCTTACTCTACTGTGAAACTACAGTAGAACACTTAATTTTCAATCTGCAGAAAACTTTCATTTCTTTCAGTCAACACACAGCACCACTTTTATTTTTGAGCACTAGAGAGATCTAATGATCTCTCTAGTGCAGGGTTACCAGGAACACATCCCATCCACTGTAACAAAGCTTCCTCCTATGCAGGTGCTGCTCTGCCATGCAGGCCCCTTCACAAAATAGGTGATGTACTTTTAAGTCAGAGTTTAGTTTATACCAATAGAGGGTTGAATCTCTGTTGCTTTGTGTTCTTTCCTATAGCTACAGAAATAAACTGCTCCTGTCTGGCCTGAAGCAGAAATTCAGACCATGTGTTTATTCCACAAAAGTTCCCAATTAGGAGTTCATGTTTTAATTACACAAACAGTATAAAGTGTCTCTGATGATGTACTGATCATTTTCCCTTTTAGTATATATTGAAATATTTCTTACCTGTCCTCGATGATGGTAAACATCTGCATTCTGAGGATCAATATCAGCAGCCATGTTGAAGTCCTGAGTGGACAGCATAGGCTGCTGCTGCTGCATGTACATACTGCCTCGTTTGATCAGAGCATTAGCTCGGAGCTGTAAGGCATGTTCACAGAAGCATCAGCCACTCCAGTGTCCCTCCATTTAAGGCTTCATTCCATTTACAGTAAATTCTTCATTTGACTGGTTTCTCCCACTGACAGATTTCAATTATTCTAAGCAGGAATAAGTTTCATATTGACCCTAAATAAATCAACTCCCTTATACTTAATTTCAAATACGTCAGCCTATGCTTTAATCTCAGTGGATTTTCAGACCCCCCAAAATGCCTTTTTAATTCCTCTGCTTACAAATGGATCGATATTTTTTGAAGCAGCTGAATATGCAAGAGCAATTAATGTTTTTCACTTATCTATGAACTGATTTTTCCGAGTGGATAAACCTCCAATTCATTAAACTTCCCCTGTTCTTTAGTTTGTAGTACTTATCACCTTAAAAACCAACAAGCCCTTGAAAAAAATAATTTGTCAGGAATAAAAAGACAGAACAGTAAATAAACAAGAACAGTTCCATTAAAATATCTGAAACTTGGAAAAACAACTCCTTGAACTATAATTGCAGTTTTATCATCTAAGTTCTCAACCCCAATTACCATCCAGCTGCGACAGGTTCTTACCTTCACATTTGCCTCTTCCATGCTGATGACCTGATCGAGGTCTGGTTTGGCAGCACTTGCATTGCCAATAAGTAAGTAGAAAGTGGCTCGCAGCAGCAAAGCTTCTGCCATGTATTTTCCCTTTGCTTCAATTTCTTTTGTGCTTTCACTGATAATTTTGTCATAATTCTCTTCTTCCATATATTGTTTTGCTCTCAAATAGCCAGAGCTGTAAATGATGTAAAGAAAGCTGTGTATATACACATGCATTCACTGGACACTGCAATTTCAATTCAGATTTTTCATTAAACCATTACAAATACTAACTTTTGCTATGCTGTCATAACACCAGCACAGTTCCACTGGAACATCCATTCCTGGATGGAGCCACCACAGATGGAAAACAATTTAGACAAAGATCAGCCAAATTACACTGGAAATAAAGAAGAAAAATGTCTTAAAGCTCTTGAACTTGAGCTTAATTTGTCCCCTGAATGTTTGGGTTTTTTTCACATGAAGAACAGCAATAATCTCTGCCTTAAAACAAGAGGGATGGGGTGGAATTTCAGGTCAGGAAAGTGAAATATTAAACCTAGCAATGTGGAAGAAAGGATTTCACAGCAAACATTACAGTAAGCACAGTCTTGTTCCCAGCTGTGTCCTGGATTCAGTGAATCTGTCTGTAGATCAGGACATTCTATTTTACTTAAAAAAAATAGAATCATAATGCTGTTTGCAATGGTTTTCATGGTGATAGCAAAGCGACCTTCCAAAAACAAACTCAAAAGTGGTATAGTAAGTTAAAGAACCAGTTATTTGGTGCTCAAGCTCCACAAAAAAACCCAAACAAAACAACCCTCAAGGTCTTCTGTGTTAGAACAAACTTCTCTTTTATGGGCAATTTGATTCCAGGAAGATAAACACACCTTTCAGTCTCAGTTGCTGTAAATTCATAGTTTTCATCTAAAAAGACCCTTTTCCTAGCTTTTCTGCTCCATTCCAATCCAAAGGCTAACTTGCTCTCCCTCCTTGGAAATGCTCCTTCAGTATAAAATATTCCTCTCTCCAGAAGCATCACTTGGCATTCTCCAGCCCTCCCATCTCCTAAGATTTACTACGATACTGCAGTGAATACTCAGTGTAACTTTCCAATCTCCTTGTTCTTCCTCTGTTTAGTGGAAGTTTGGAACTGGACAGTCAGCTTTCACCAAGGTTTCATTTTTAATACTGGTACCATTTATCACAGGATTCCCATGCCAAGTACTATGAGAACAGCAGCACGTTACACTGAACAAATGCCCAAATCACTGAAAACTTAATTCCAATACCAAACAATTCCCATCTGTACTGTACACTCACTTCTCCTTGACTTCAGAAGCTTCTCCCTCCTTATCCTTATCTTCATCTGATTTCTCACCCTTCAGCAAGGGCTGGGAGATTATATCATCTGTGAAAGAACTGAAGTAGGATTTAATGAACTGTGGTGAGGGCATCAGAGGCTCACGATTCTGAAACACACAAATGTAATTTCAAGTAATTAGATAGGAAATTCAGATGGGAAAGAAGGAAATGGATAACAAATGTGATTATTAAAAATAAAATTGATGAAAGAAGCAATGTATGACTTTTCACTATCTCATTGGATAGTCTGGTATTTTTAATCTGCCACTTTGATGTTTAGGGACTCCTTAAGCTTCAGATCACAATGCAATACCCATCCCCAGCAGAAACAAAGTGAAGATACTCCAGGGGGAAGGGAGACAGTATCCTTCTGCATATGTGGCTTCAAATGAGGGCTCTTAGGATATCCTAAGACATTGAGTAGATGTACTAAAGCAGTATGTGTACACATAAATTGGGTGAAAAATGCAAGCTGGTGGTTTAAGCATGAGTCTGAATTCAAGCAGATTCTGAATGGCAGTTTGCTCTTTTCTCCCAGGTGTCCAAGAGAAGCTGCTGTCTATCCTTACAATGGAGACTAATGAGGCAACATCCTGGTTCTTTGTGGAACTTGGTCCAGACACCACACATTTTACTTAGTCACAGAAGCAACATCTCTCAGCTACAGAATCCTTTCTACAGCCAAAAAGCATTTCTTGCTCAAAATAAACACTGCACACAAGCATCACAACTCAATCTCTCCTGCAGAAAACACTGAATGCACTCTTCTGAAGCACACCTATTTTGTGATGCTGCCATCACCACGCTAATAGCACAGTTCATTTTTGCTACCTCAACACCACACACTGATGTGAGCTTCTGTAGGAAAGAAATTCAGCGTCTCAAAACCAACATGGATTTCAGTACTTCAACCACCTCAAAAAACAAGGAATAATGATTTAATAACAAGCAAGAATGTGTTAATACCCGCTGTAAACCTACAGCCACTTAAAATGACTGCTCCTGACTATCCCCATGCTTCCACAGTTCTCTTTTCTGTAGTCTGCAAACATTCACACAAAGACGTCTGTTCCAACATACCCAATTTCCTTTAAGTTGCAAGTTCAGAAAAGCACCACATAGGGCAGCACACCTTAGGGTGTCTCCTGAATGTCAGAATAAATTTTATTATTAAAGGGAAAGAACTGTTAGAAGTAGATCTCTCTTCCCTGCTGAGGTTTCAAAAAGTTTGGAGAGGTCCCAAAGGAAAATAACACTGGCACAATAGCAGCTTTGTACCAAACAGTTCGTGTCCCTTCTTACACTTCAGCAGACCAAGACAGTGACTTGTTTACAACAGTGGACAGAATGCCAACAACCAACGTTTCAACAACCAGGAAGGTGAAATAACAATTTGTCAGCAACATCACACGTCTTACCTTGTATTTCTCTTTGGCCTTTTCTTTTCCCAGGAGTTTGAGAACTTTATCAGCTAATAACATACTTTGCTGGTTTTGGAAGGCTTCTAAGATGCAGACTGCAGTGACATCTGGGAAACAACACACAAAAGTAAGATTAAAGAAATTCTGATAGTCACTGGAATATCACAAAACGTTACAACACTGTTACAACAAACATATGTCCTGTTTGAGGGCAAAAGCAAAGCCTGCTTCCAGTTTGCTGTATTTAACATATTTTCCAAGACAGGAATTTGTATCCAAAATGTTCTTTCTGGGATAACAGGACTTCATGACAGTAATTGAAAGAAATTACATTTATTTTTCCCTTCATGTTTTTATCTAGAGACAAACACACTTACATGGACAGTGAAAATGTATACCTCCATCAGGGGCTTTCACCATTCTGAAATCTTGAGGATACTTAATTATGTTCATTACATGTTCACATTAAAAGTGCTAGCACAGCTTCTCTTCTGGGACTTGTCTTACTTTTCCACTTTTAAAATTCCCCATTAGTCTCATTCCTATCTCACTTCCTCAGTTTAAGAAATCTTCCCATATTGTAACTCAAATTTTTCTGCTCACCTCCATGACTTTGGAATGGAGCAAGGAGAAATACCTTGCTGGCCTATTTAAAGTGCCAGCCTATATCACATTGCTTTCATTCACACACAGAAACCTCTGCAAAAGTTAACCCTCTGCTGCCTGAGTCAAGTGCACTGTTCCTCTGCATCCTCCTGTTAATGCAAAACTACCGTGGATTTTTCCTGTTTAATTTCCATTTAAACATCAGAGAACAGGAAGAGAGTCTGGACTAGAAACTCAAGCAGTACATTGTCTGAATAAGCTTGAAAAGCAAATGTCTCACCATGGAGTTTTAATGTAGTTTCTGTACTTCTACATTGCCATAGGGACTATTAAGCCATCATTTATACAGAAAGTCCTTGAACTCTGGCATGGCCAGGATGCACATCAGAGTCCCTGGGAAAACACACCACAGCCAGAAGGAGCAGCTGTAGCCCCAGCAGGTACACTCTGCCCAAAGCAGTGCCCAGGCTTCGGTGCAGCAGCAACACCTTCCCAAATCACATTGCCAGGGATCACTGGAGGGGTTTTTTGCTGCTAGTGGAAGGGTTTTCTGGGGTTAGTTTGGTTTTGCTTTCCTCCACCACATTGTCACACCCTATTTCCTGTATGTGGTTGGCAGGTAAAGGCAGAATTACAGAACAAGTGTAGCTCACAAAAAGCAAGAAAGGTTCAGATCTGAAAAAACTGCAAGCTAAAAATCAAACACAAATCAAGGCTGAAATAACTGTCACTAACATTACTGCTATTGACATTAAAAAGAAGTGACATTTAAAAGCTGTCCTACTGTCACAGGGACACTTGATCTTTCTTGAGGCTTTTATCAGCTGGCAGTCTGCCACAGTGACACTGATTTTACACTTTATTACAGCACTTGGGAAGTGCAGCTGACAGACAGTGACTGCAAAGGAGAACACTAAATGATCTAAGTTGTCCTTTTCTATTCACTACGGTTTTAAAGGGCATAAAAGCATTCTGCCAGCAGATAAACAAACAGATCAAATTTTCACATCTTATTTACCTTCTAATTTAGCAGACCTAATTCTCAGCTGTTACACATAATGAAGATAATTTAAGATAGATTTGCCAGTCAAAGCACTGCCTTATTTTCTGTCCTTCTTTGATAATAAGCACCGCTGAAAATTTCATTTGCCTTTTAACCTTCCATCAGCAGGAATGATTTCACTTGATGAAATTTATATGGGTCCTTTCAAGCACTGTACTGTAGTTGAAAACTTCCCTGAGACAACACACCTGACCTGTAGTTCTTAATTTCCATGGCTTCTCAGTCACATCTTCCTGACAGTTCAAAATGTATTCTGTTTAGGGATAGTATTTGGAAGGATTTGACACAGTAATTTCTGCCAAATACATTGTATAAATAGTTTAAAAAAATCAAACAATGGGTTTTAATTTTCATTAGCTATGCACCAGAAACAAATGCAGCTGAAGCTGTTTTCCCTCTAATACCTGTCCCAGGAATTTAAATGACTGTAATACTCTATTTCTGACCATGTATCTCCACCTGCAAAAGCACCCTCATTTCTGCAGCAGTATAATTTCTGTAAAACAAACAGGAAAAAGTTCGTTTACTGCATGGAAACAGAATGACTGTTGTCTGGCTTATCCACTCAGCATGTTAGATGAATTCTGTCTTAATACGTAGGGAGTTTCCTGGAAAAAGAATACCTTGAGTGGCTACAGTAACACAGATTTCTAAGCAATCATTTCAGATGCAAGCAGACTAGAGCCTGAGAAACGTGAAAAGATTGCTTCTGACAAGAGGAGAATATATATTTGCAGTAGCTATGGTTTTAAATAAGTCATTCTGTATTACTGTAGCTACAGAAGTGAAAAAAAAAACAGTTCCAGAAGTTATCATCTCCAAAGCTCTGCCAGGGGAAATTTAAGTTGGATATTACAAAAAAATTCTTTCCAGAGAGAGTAATCAGGCATTGGAATGGCCTGCCCAGCAAGGTGGTGGATTCACCATCCCTGGAGGTTTTTAAAGTGAGATTGGACATGGCACTGAGTGCCATGATCTAGTAAAGGGACTGGAGTTGGACCAAGGGTTGGACTTGATGATCTCAGACATCTTTTCCAACCCAATCGATTCTATGATTCTAAAGCGCCAGAGCTAATTTGACTTTTAAGCATATACATCATGAGACACTCACCTTCTAAACATTCCTTCTTATTGTCGAGCTTCTCATGAGCTTTTGCACGTCTGAAGAGAGCTTTTACATATTTAGGATTAAGCTCAACAGCCTTTGTGCAATCCTGTGCCACTTCTGTCCATTTTTGCTGTGGGTAGAAAAACAACACAGTGAGAGCGGCCCCTTCAGCTGCTCATCCAGCGTATGAGCCTTCCTCAGCCAGCTCTGGGTCACAGGCACCCAACAGGGGCTGCAGCTCCCAGGGCTCTGGCTGTACCTGCTGCTTCTATTCTGGCAGGTTTTCCAGTAAGAAGCTACTGGGCAGCACTGCAAGCAAAGCCACCTGCCCCAGAAAAGCCACAAACCAGAAAAGGTACCCCCACAGACAAACTAAACCAGACAGTCAAGTGGGTGCAAAGATGTTTGCAGGAGGTAACATTGGGAATGAAAGACTGGTATAAAACAACTAGAAGAAAAAAGATGGAAATACAAAAACGAACAAGTTTAACCAAGTCCCAACACATTTTTTAGATTAAAAAAAAGTTATTTCAAAACAGGTTTTTGTAATAAAGGAACCACATATATCTGGGACTCAATATGGCATGAATTTGGGTTAGACAAGAACTGCTTTATCTCTCCTCTAACACCACATTTCTCTAATCACATGCCTGAGTATTTTTGGCAATCCCAGACTCACGATCCATATTTCTGGGGTACATAGCCCACAGTGATTTTTATTTCAGGGTGGCTTTGCAGACCTGAATTGAATTCAGTTGCACTGAACAATATTCCTCATGAAAAGTCACTATTAAAATTTCTCTGGCTGATGGTGTGATGCTGGGAATGCAGGTGGACATTGACTAGCTGGAATTATAAAGGGGGTAACTGAGAGTGCCCATCACATGAGGACTGCACATATCCACTTGATACTTCAGGCTGTACAAAGTCAACTTATCCACTCCTTTATAGAGCTCACTAAACTTGACCTTATAAGCAAATATATGATATTGTAAAAAGCAACACTGATTGACTTCTAAAACTAATACCAAGAGATCCATCCATCAAGTAGATGTTACTTTCCTATGTGCAAAATTTAGGTCTTGGCCTTTAGTGGGATTTTTATGATTTCTTTCTTTAAATTTTGAGGTAGCATCCTGCCAAAATACTTGGCCTTTCATCCAACAGTTAAAGAAATACTCTAGAAGAGAAAAGCAAAATCAACTCATATACAAGAAAATTGTTCTAAAGGATAAGAAATCAAAACTTTGTCTTAGAAAAACAGGATGCATAAGAATTATATAAGATAGACTGAGATACTTAACAGAAAATAATTTTATTTATCTATAGAAAAGTATGAAGAGCTGGTGAAAAACAACTGCAAGCAACAGCATCTTGTTGTGAAGGCAGCAGGTACCATCACCTGGGATCTTTCTGTTGACAGAAGTGACAAAATACAAAATTGATAATGCTGCATTTTTGAATAAACACATAATTATCTTTAACTTCTTACCAGTTGTTCATAGGCAGCAGCTCTATTTTGATAGAAGGTAGAAAGATCAAGGTTTTTCTCAGGAGGGCACAGGCTGATGGCCTCAGTGTAACACTGAATTGCTTGCTCGTATTTTCCTGCTTTGAAGTATTTGTTTCCTTTGTTCTTGGCTGCTTGGGCTCTACCAAGAGGGCTCTGAAAAAGAAATTGACAGGTCAATTCATATAACAAAAGCATCACATCACATAAACTGTGATCTTCAAAGATATAAAATTGGATCTGAGCGGTAAACTGTAGTCTAGACTTCTGAAAAATATTGCTGCTTTAATTTCCTGGAAACAACAGATTTTCTTTTGCAAGTGTATCAGGAGACAACCTTTTCAAAAGATTCACTACAATAGTATCAAACAATGCAGTGATTTCTGTTTGGAAAGCCAAACAGATTGTAATCTTAGACAGCTGGTGATGAGAAGAACCAACGAGTTAAGCTGTTTCTCCAAAGACTAAATGTGCAAAGACAACAAAGCCCTCAAAGCAGCTCAGACAGTAAAGTTTCCGACTGAAATACATACAGCCTGTAAGACCAGAGGTGACTCATCAGACTGTGAGTTAAATACGGAAAACACTTTGTGGAAAGACCTACTGAGCAAAACAAATAAAACCTGTAAGGAAAATAAAGCTCTTCTGCCTTTTATACACCAGACACATTACCTAACTTTATATCTGACTCCTCTACAGCTTCACACACCCTGCTTCATCCAAGGAGAAGTGCTGGACCATCACTATCTTAGCAGAGGATGGGAAACTTTGCTAACTGGCCTGAGACCCTGCTAAAGGCATCTTTATGTGCTGCACTGCATGGTGATCACCTGTATTTCTGCAGAAAATAACATTGTCATCTGTAGACCCTGGATTTGCACGAGTTATCAAATGTTGTGGTTTATACAAAATCAAATGTAAAAATGCTCTCTTTACCGAAGGGGTATGACCCACAAGAATCACATAATCAACTGGGTTGGAAAAGACCTCCAAGACCATCAAGTCCAACCCTTGGGCCAACTCCAGTCCATTTACCAGATCATGGCACTCAGTGCCACCTCCAATCTCAGCTGAAAAACCTCGAGGGGTGGAGAATCCACCACCTCTCTGGGCAGCCCATTCCAATGCCTGAGCACTCTCTCTGGAAAGAATTTTTTTCTGATCTCCAATTTAAATTTCCCCTGGCAGAGCTTGAGCCCGTGCCCCTTGTCCTATTGCTGAGTGCCTGGGAGAGGAGACCAAGACCCACTTGGCCAGAACTTCCCTTCAGGTAGTTCTAGACAGTGATGAGGTCACCCGTGAGCCTCCTCTTCTCCAGGCTAAACAACCCCAGCTCCCTCAGCCTCTCCCCACAGGACTTGTGCTCCAGTCCCTTCACCAGCCTTATTGCTATTCTCTGGACCCGCTCCAGCACCTCAATATCTTTCCTGAACTGAGGGGCCCAGAACTTAACACAATACTCAAGGTGTGGCCTCACCAGCGCAGAGTACAGGGGAAGGATCACTGCCCCGGTCCCGCTGGTCACGCTCTTTTTGCTACAAGAAATCCAAGAAATACAGAGCTGCAAAAGATCCTAACATTGATCTTCTGGATTCTGTCCCTCTTTCACAGATCAGCTTCAAGGACCAACATTTTGAGGCAGTTCTGCTAAGCTGCCTGACCAAAATGAACAGATGTAGGAGCACACATGCCATTCCACTGGCCTTTCTGAGGAGGGAAAGAGTACAGACTGGGGGAAGCAATGCCTTAAACGATAGGTGCAGGATTCACTACATCTCACCCGCATAGAAAAGATCATCTGGGATTTGCTGGAAACTGTCAGTGCAGCTCTCTGACCATAATTCTTCCTCCTCTCCCCTCTCACCCACCACCAGCACCAAACTACACTCAGATCACTGTCAAACAAATTTGAAAGCATCTCTGCATTTCACCTGCCTGTTCCCCTTCATGTCTGCTCACTTCATACCAATCCAATCACTTTTAGGATCTAACTGATTTTTAAAACTGAAAACCTGAAGGGATGCCAGGAGTTGCAGTACAACACGTCTTTTAAGGCCTGAATTCCACTCCTGGCATGAGGGAGTAAGATAATGGGTACTGGCCTTAGTTCCTACATAAAAAATCAGGCATCCCAGCAGAACAAAAGTATCTTACAGGCACTTGCCTGAGGGGAGACTTACAAGTGAAACCATATAAGGGAGAGAATTTCTTAAATACCCTCCTGCCAGAAAAGCTCTTCTCTCCCAAGTCACTAATCACAGGGCTTACAGGAAATCAATGTGCACTATCTTTATTGTTCACAGAACAAGACAATCTGCATGGCTTTCAGATTTTTCAATTGCAAGGCTTTAAATTTAAATCGATAAAAGATTATTAATTTTACCAGTTACACTGTGTGCAACTCTATGGATGCATAAGCCAGAACTAGAGTGCAATTATTCTTACAGAGAGCCAAGTAAATGTGTACCTGGTAGGTTGTTTCTTTAAAAATTAACTGAAGTAAGAAAAGGTTAAATTTTTTTCAAGTATGTCCTAAATTTAGCTCAAAATACAACAATGCATCTCTTTTAACTAAGGGAAGGGTTATGCACAGGCTGCAAACTTTAATGCATGGAAGTCAGCTTGAATTTTTCCTCCTGCATTTCTACAGCAAACCCTCTGTGAAATAACCCACAAAATTCAATGCTGTTCCTGTTAACTTGAAAAGAAAAACACACGATACAGGCCATGTTCATACATGTGTTCCCAGTAGGACAATTATTTAAGAGTGCAGAGATTAAGCCTTTACTGTGAGTAGATTACTACTTTATGAGCACAGGGATCTCCTACCCCAGTACTAATTGACAGGAAGCTCAACATGAGCCAACAGTGTGCCCAGATGGCCAAGAAGGCCAATGGGATCCTGGCCTGGATCAAAAATAGCGTGGCCAGCAGGACCAGGGCAGTGATCCTTCCCCTGGACTCTGCGTTGGGGAGGCCACACCTTGAGTATTGGGTTCAGTTCTGGGCCCCTCAGTTCGGGAAAGATATTGAGGTGCTGGAGCGGGTCCAGAGAAGAACAACAAGGCTGGTGAAGGGACTGGAGCACAAGTCCTATGGGGAGAGGCTGAGGGAGCTGGGGTTGTTTAGCCTGGAGAAGAGGAGGCTCACGGGTGACCTCATCACTGTCTAGAACTACCTGAAGGGAAGTTCTGGCCAGGCGGGGGTTGGTCTCTTCTCCCAGGCACTCAGCAATAGGACAAGGGGCACAGGCTCAAGCTCTGCCAGGGGAAATTTAAGTTGGAGATCAGAAAAAAATTCTTTCCAGAGAGAGTGCTCAGGCATTGGAATGGGCTGCCCGGAGAGGTGGTGGATTCCCCATCCCTGAAGGTTTTTAAACTGAGATTGGCCGTGGCACTGAGTGCCATGATCTGGTAAAGGGACTGGAGTTGGACCGAGGGTTGGACTTGATGATCTCAGAGGTCTTTTCCAACCCAATCCATTCTATGATTCCATGTGCCTCGGGCTGGGCAGTCTGTGCTCCCTCCCATGCACTCTGACTGCCCTGCACTGCGGTCTTCGCACAAAGACACAAGTCACAGAGGAAAACTCCTGGATAACACACAAATGCAATGGCTGCTCCACTGTCAGGTGTCAGATAGGAATTATAACTGGAAGCAAGACATCTGTAGGTCTGGGGCTGTCACTGCTGGTTCTTGGGAATCATCAAGTCTTCAGACAAGCCTAAATGCACTCAACAGGGACCAAAAACTTTAGATATGAACATGATGTGAAAGTTATTAATATTAGTAACTCTGTTATCAGAGCAAGCCTGTAGTAACAGTTGCAGGACTGCAGACCACACCACCAGCTATGCAGAAATGAACCAACGACTATTTGCTGACTCCGTGGTTACTCTGCTGCACTCAGTTCCCTGTGCAAGAAATTCGGGCGTAGGGAGTCAGGACTCAGAGCACACCATGCTGTTACGTAATAAAGTCAGGGTAATGCCCACGGCAAGGAAGAGAGCAATCTGTTTGTTTGTTTATGCTGCCTTAAACAAGACTCCAGCTATTAGAAGGTTTATCTCTGCACCCTCAGTCAAACTACTCCTCTGTAGCCCCTCATATGCACACAACACACCACTGAATCTGATGCATGTTTTTGTTGGGTTTGGGGGCAGTTTTTGGTGTTGTTCATTTGAAGTATTTTGGTGGTTGTTTATTTGAAAAAAAGATACTAAAGATCTCACCTCACATTATATCGCAGATCACAGACTATTCTGAGTTGGAAGGGACCCACACGGATCATCGAGTCCAGCTCTTAAGTCAATGGCCCACATAGGGGATTGAACCCATGACCTTGGCATTATTACAACCAAGTTTTAACCAACTGAGCTAATGCTGCAATATCTTCCTGTGACAGCACAAATAAGGGTATGTAAATTAATTCTTAACATAAGACCAGTTCTGGAAAATTTATGAAGCCTTAAACTGAACCCTGACAAGATGTCTAAGCAATTTTTTAAATATTTTTCTTAGCCCTTTAGTCCTTCTCAATTGCTACAGAGGATGCACATGAGATGAGTACAAAAGAAACTGATTATACAAGCAAACCTCGAGGACATCATGCACAAATAATGAAAAAAAACTCATTTCTTCTACTTTCTCACCTAAGTAACTATCCTAGACATTATTTTCCAATTTCACTGCTTCTCCTCACCCGACCTATTGCCATTCTATGTGGTACACTGGAAATTTTTTATCCCCAAGGTGAAGGTCCACATAGAGCACCAAACCTCTCCAGTTTGTCATCTTCTGGTCAAAGAATCTGGGCAACAACCAAACCAGCTTAATAAAATTAATGTAAGCCCACAATAAGTTCAAAACAAATAACTCAAAAGTTATTTGCAGTTACCAAAAAAAATAACATCTCAGAACTGCTTTCAGTAACTGTTCATTAAGTCTTAAAACAGAGTTTAAGCCAAAGGACACTTGTGCAACTGAGTTGTCACTTATCTAGGTAACTAAACAAGCAGATTGCTACCTGCCCAAAGACTAGACAGCACTGACAAAAATGTCTTAGCAGCTACTTTAACCTCAGCAAACATGTTTTGCTCACAAAGTGTTCAGAAACTGCATGCAAACAGCAACTTTACAGCACAGACTGCCAGCAGCAGCAAGAATAATAGTACTGAGTAACCCCAGCATGGCGATATTGTTCAATGAGCAGTTCAGAACTTTGTATACTTATGGGAGCCTTTATATACTCATGGGAGCCTCATTCAAAGCAGAACAAGAAACTTCCTGCCAACCAATTATGACAGTGACTCACAACAGAAACATGAGCAGAGTTTCAGCATTTTCTTTTGGCTGAAAAGGATTTGCATGAGCCCTTCTCTGACATTGACATGGAGGAGGACTACTGTTTCAGCCACCTTAACGTACCTTGCAAAAAACCAAAGCCCCTGTTTTAGACATCTTTTTTCCTCTCCAAGTGAGAGGACCCTCTTGATGAGGTACAAAAAAAGAAGTGTTCTTTTCTGAGTACCTGCTGATACTGAATACTTATTTTGCCTTTTTTTTTTGACTAAGTTTCATTTCAAGTCTTACCTCAAACCTATAATGAGAGGCATTAACTTAAAATGGTTTTAAGTCTCCTTAGTACTAAAATCACTATGAGAAAAAGTACGTTTACATGAGCCTAAGATGTAAATTCAGAGTGCAAGCAAGGATGTCTTATAGTTAGAAATAACCAAGCTGAAGTTTACAGTACAATTTGATAATGTTCTAAGTCACCATCCTGTAAAATGAATATGCCATTCACATGTACCATGAATAAGCAAACTGCACATGAGCTGCCAAGAGTCTAACAATTGTTCTCCTGCCATTATACACACGTGTAAGGGTTTATACACCTGCCCACTACAGCTGGCATGACACACAGAAGCCTTACAATAGGTCAACAGTGAGATTTATTAGGCAACAGGTGCACAGGACAATGGAAAGTATTTTTTACATATTTTGCCTAATTCAATTCAGGTAAGTACCAAGATGAATATATCTAGACAAAGGGGTTTCATTTGTTTGTATACTGATCTAATGTCACAGCAGCGAGGGAGGCAACGTCCACCAACTGCCATTAAAACAGACACTGGAAACAAACCACATGCGTTGGCTGCGGATCCTGACCTGTGGTGCCACAAAAACCTCAGAGTTTGGTCACGTTCACCCAGCACAGCACTCCAGGAGAGCATCCAGCTCACAGGAAAATGTGCACAGACAGGGAGGGACTGCTATGGATACAAATAGCTTAGTCTGCAATACACAAAGCCAAGGGCTGACCTTCTCACATACCAAAACCACAGGGCTACCCCATGAACGTGCTGAAAGAGTTAAGGGGTGAGATTTGGACAACACAGAGTTGCAAAAGGAAGTGATTTCACCTCAAAGGAGAGAAAAATTTTGAAGCAAACAATACATTACCTCACTGACTAACCAGTGCTCACTCCTGTCAGACAGGGAGGGTATAAAACTTGAGAATAAGTAAAAAAACATGAATCAACTGGGCATCAACTAAAGCAAAAAATGCGAAGCGCTCCAGCACGTTTAAGTTACGCAATACTCACACACACCAGGGGAGCAAAGTAAAAAGCAACTGCTGTTACTGAGTAACTATGACACATTCCATCTAAATTATAAGAAACAACCACAACTTCTGTAATTAACAGATGCAATTTGACTTTACAACCTTTGAGTCATCCACAGATGCAGTTTTACCATCATCACTGAAGTAGTCCAGTAATACCAGGTTACTGTACTGTCGAGGAGCTGTGCTTACAAGAGGAGGGACCTCACAAGTAGTTCAGCTTTGCCCAATATAGCACCTTTGCTAAGGAATTCTGCCAACTCAGTGTCAGTCACAGATCACACATCTGACCAGTGCATCAATGCCAGGAGAATCCTCTGGTACAGACAAAGCCTGGGAACAAAACGTGAGGCCTCTGCAGCAGGAAAAAGAAAAGCTAGAACTGGATGCAAAATAGTAACAAGTCTGAATAGAACATGGAAGATTTTAGATCTTATACATATTTTAAAGAACAAAATAAAAATCCAAGGTCATGTCCTCGGAAACAGTGAACAGAGCATCAAATGGATACAAGGGCTGATTTAATGAAATGCACAAAGAAGTATGAATATTAAGTTACATTTATGAGTAAAAGAACAGTCAGCTGACACAGCTGTTGGTAGTGAATTCTTTATTGACCCTTGTAAAAGACTTCACTCTTGTGTTTCGACCGTGAAATGAAGTTCTGGCTCTTACTCACTGTGCAGATTTGTTTGTGAAATCAGACTGAGTTTAAAAGACAAATCCCAACACATTAGAAAGGCAGACCAACACCATGCAGGGACTTTTACAAGTAAAGCAACTGCAATGTTTATATTTTCAATCAAGGGTCTTATCAGTAATATCCCTAACTAATAAAATATGAGAAGAAACATGAAATCTACATGGCATCACTGCTTTGAATATGAAAAACAGGAAGACATTCCTCCCCCGTCACATAAAACAGTCAGGAGAACCTGCAGCCACATTAATTTTCCTGCTGCAGATGTTATTTTGACCAGATGGACAGTTATCTCATGTAATTAGTCAAATCTGATAACCTCTTCCACACCTTTTCTAAGTAATATCTCTCATTTCTTTACAGTGTAAGCAATGACACTCCTCAAGAAGTCTGGGTAATACCATTTACCTTATTGTTACATGCACCGTGTCTTTCAGTAATTTAATTTGTGGAGCAATCTGGAAGATCTAGACACACAGTTTTTTAAATCAAATGCTATATAAGCATTTCAAACGTTTTAAGAGCTTGCTTCAAGAACAACTGCAGAATGACTACAAACCACTGGACACTATATCCTGGAGTTCAGAAACACAATCAAGAATCCCAGAGGGAACACCAATGGGGAGGTCTCTACAGCCATACAAAGGTCACGAGCAGGCTGCAAACCAACGTAGCAAACACACTCCCATAAATATGCCACATGCTGCTTCCAGCCACAAGCCAAAACTACCATGGTAAACAAAGTCTCAATTTGTCCTCTGTACACCACTTGCTCAGTACTTTTTGGTGCCCACGAAGGAACAAATCACTGCATTCAAGTAACTGCCTCGGGCTCCAGCACAGGTTTTACAGCTTACCGAGCTTCCAGGAATGCCCGAGGGTACCTTTGATTCATTAGCGAGGGAAGTGGCCGCCTTGCTCACCACTCCCATGTGTTCCCGCCACTGCCCGCCCACTCACATAAAACTGATCTCAATCACTAAAGGATCCAAGTTAAAACAGACTTTTTCCAACCTCGGAAGCTGATTTTTTTTACTCCTGATCATTTCAGACAGGAAGTTTAAACTGTTGTCTGACAATTCAAAGCATTTTGAGTGGTACACAAGAAAGGGAAATGAAAATGCAGGCCAGGATTTTCTTATCAAAGCCAATCAGTTTGTCAAATCCATCACTTTAAACATGTTTGTCAACTGCGACCTCACCTCAGTAATGCAGCATGACTGACAATGTACCTCTGTGACAGCAGATGTGCAAAAAGTGCACCTTAGAGGCATTTTGCCACACACAGATATGCAAGAGAGTTATGGGTCTGATGTGGACTCTGATCTTCCATGTTGCCCTTCAGTTCAGTATGGACCAATATATCTGAAAATTCTCAGAATGGAAACTGACAACGGGGTAAATGTAAGTTTTGAGAGCATGTCTACTGAGGCAAACTCTATTCCTAAAGTCTCTGTTACTTAAACTGTGTGGCTTTTGTATTGTCATGGAACACATGTAATTTCAAAATTATCTTGATTGTGTTTTCTTTCCACTGTGCTGGGTCCAGCACCTCAGAGTAACACACAACAGATCCCAGATTTCCTTTCCAAAACACTGTTCCTGGACACAACTTACAGCTATTCTACACTTCAGAAGCAGAGGAACATTTCCTGCTCAGCAGCACATTGTCAGATCCACGTTCATCAGGTTGATGGGAACTTCACAGCAAGATGAGATCAGCAACGCGCCTTCCAGAGTTCCAGTGCCAGGACTGGGACAAACTACACTGACTACTGCGAGGGGAGGGCAGAACTGCGACCAGGAACACCTGGCCAGGAGCACTATGGGTCACACAGGGCGACCATAGAGACATGCAGCTCCTGGAGGGCTCCAGAGGAGGGAAATGAGGACGATTAAGGAACTGGAGCATCTCCCTTATGAGGAAAAGTTGAAGGAGCTGTATCTGTTCAGCCTCGACAAGAGACTGCTGAGAGTGGACCTCATTAATGTGTATGAATATCTGAAGGGAGGGTGTCGGGGGGATGGAGTCAGGCTCTGCTCGGAGGTGCCGAGCAATAGGGCAGGAGGCAACAGGCAGAAGCAGATGCATAGAAATTCCTCTTGAACATGAGGAACAGCTTCCTTACCGTGCGGGTGTCGCACACGGGGACAGTTTGCCAAAGAGGCTGTGGAGTCTCCCCGCATGGAGAAGACCCGCCTGGCCGCAATCCTGTGCCATGTGCTCTAGCACGACCCTGCCCGAGCAGGGGGGTTGGACTAGATGGCGCACGGCGGTCCTTTCGCGCCTGCCCCATCCCGGGGCTCCGTGACCTCCCCGCGTGTCCTGCAGAGCACGCCCAGGATGGCACCGGCGCCCCTTCCATGCCCTCCTTCATACGCCTTCTCCGGGACGGGCACTGCGAGCGGCGCCACCCGGCCCTGCTCCCG